>VXBU01018500.1:0-25414 GCA_013400315.1 Bombycilla garrulus | reverse complement strand
AAATAAGGGAATAAACACTGTGGAGGAAGAAAAATCTTACCCAAGCAAGGGATATTTCTATCTACTACATATTATTGAGAAACTCAATCTGTACTATCCTTTGTGAAATGTTTTCTACAGTGCCTTTTAGGGAACTGAACCTTTGGAGATGAGGCTGAAGTTGTGAGCTGGACAACCATTTTGAAGGCTGTATGGAACTCACTTCTGTGCTTCTTTTTTGTTTCAATATTAATGGGCTTCTCACTGCTTAACTGTGACATATGAACACCTACTCCTGAATATTCAAAAACTGTCTCAAGCATCAGAGGGAAATGCTTTCAATTATTTTTCATAGATTTTATGAAAGAAGTATCATGTTCCAACTACCTGGGAGAGTCTTTGGTTGGGAAAGTCAAGTTGATTTCAGAGACACTAGACATCCAAACAGTGAAACATATTTATCTCACTTTGCCCCTGATTTCCCCCTATTCTTTCCTGAACGTTTTTATTCTTGAAATGATTTCCAGGTTTGGTTATTTTAATTATGTACTTTTAAGAATTTAAATATTTAATCTGATGGCAGATATTGTACATGATAGGAGCTGTTTCAAACATATAAATCACTACTGCTTATTATATGGTCATCCAGTTGCTTTCAGAAAAGCTCTATGTTAAAATCATTCTAAAATAGTACCGGTTTTTATGTCCCAAAATGCCTTCATGCTTTGACCTAAACTGTTTTAAGATATAATCTTGTTATTTTTTCTGTCCCATCAGAGAGGTTAAAATTCTTGACTATGAATAGAGAATTATTTTAAGAAGGTAAAGGAGAAAAGCCTGAGACATGAGGTTTTGTTTTCCTTCTTGTCACTCCTTTCATAACCCCCTGAATACACTCTAAACAGGATAAAAAGAATTTTATGGAACATACCAACATTTGGTGATGTTCTCTTGTACCTTGACTAAGCCTACTGTGTGGTAAATATGATTGTGGGGGTTTTTTATAAAGTAACTTCAACACTTTTTTTCCTATTTTTATTTTTTACATTTTTATATCAGTAATTAATACAGGTTCACAATCTGTAACTAAGAAAATGGTTTATTACAGACAAGGCTTTGTGCATGACACATTACCTTTTGTTACGCATGACTGCCACCAGGGTCTTTTCAAAAAATCTCTCTGTGTAACTCGTTGCTGAGTAGGAGTAAAATGGCATGCAATTTCATCTGGCTTGTGGAAATATGAAACGCCTCAAAGTTAAAAACTTTGCAGTATATATTTGTTCATCATCACAGGACTAGACACTTCTTGTTTTTCATAAATGTTTTTTCCAATGCCGTTTGGAATAAAGCAAGGACTTGGGAATTACAGCAACTAAAAATCATAGCACTTTAACATGTTTGCACACTTTTTTCAATTATTGCAAGATACTAATTGGATATTATTCTAATATCATAATAGAGTTAGAATGACCTACTCATAAATTATCCACGACATTGATCTAACATATTTGTTCCTTTGTAGCAGTGATAGTATTTTGCATCTTATATATATGTGTACATGAAAAGGCCAATCACTGTACATTTTTGGTACACAAACTAAATCTTCTCATAAATATGCGTATTTATGTTTTCAAATTTACTGTGAGGAAAGTCTTACTAAGTCAGACATACTTTCTTAGTAGATTTCACATCATACACTTTCTTTAGGGCACTTAATCTGATTGAAATATTTCTTGTTTTGTGGTTACTCTTTGGAGGGGATATATTGCATCACAGGTTTTCTATGATTTTGGCATGTAGATGACCTGGTTGGAGTGCTCAGTGCATATAGAATGACAGAACCATGAAATTTCTTAGCATCAGTAATGGGTATGTAGCCATATTTAGTTTACATTTTGGCTGGTTTTGGTTTTGTTCCAGCAGGCTGTAAAGCAGGATTAAGTTTAATGAATTTTTTTACTTTAATACTGATTGTGTTAAGCAACACCAAAAGCCCTAATTTTTTGGGAAGTTGCCAATGGCATGTGCATTTTACTTGCAAGCATTGATAAAGGTTAAAATCTTACAAAATTATATCATTGTATAGTTATATAGGAACTGGGAGAGATCCATTATGAGCTGATACGATATACTGAAACAATGTGCTAAATAAATATACAATCACAAAATGCCAATCAGTTCCATCAGCTCTATATGCTTTGCTGATGTTTTTTCTTAATTTCTGTTTGGCAAATGAGTGTTTGTTTGAATTCAGCATTATTTATCAGTTTCCCTTTTTTTAACCATCTCTTTTCTTTAATACTACATGAAATCACATGAAACCAGGAAACGTAGCATCTTGCGTTGAAGTGTTAACAGCACATTGTTGTAGACTTCTTTAATGCTGTGTCTGCAAAGTAACTGAAATGTCATATTCACTGATATCTAACTAAATATATCATCTATGGAACATAAATAATTACATATATCCATTTTCAATCATATTTCAAAACAGTGCTAGTCTTTTGTCGTTTTTACAGTTTAATAGCCTTTTTTTGCTAATTCAGTGATATTGAAGCACCTAAGGTGAAATCTTAATAAGCTACTGTCATATTTGGAATTCATTCCAAGTCTCTAAGTCAGCTCAAAGGTCACAAGTCATTTTAGATTTTCTGTTCCCCTTTAGTTTTTAATTTCTGGTTCCTTTTTAAAACTTTGCATATTTTTGCCTCAACTACTTTTAGTCTTTTGAATTATAAAACAGATATGATAAGCTGTTTACCGCAATACATGTAGATGGAGATGTTTATTTTCACTCTTTGACAATTTAGTTAAGCACAGCCACAGTGCACTTCCCTTATTCTTTACTCCTTCTGTTCTAAAAGAGATAATGATGGCACACGTCTTAAAGTTTAGAACTAGAGGATGTGAAAACAGCAGGGAAACAAGTTACATTACATATGGAATATGGTAGATATATTACCATTTTTAAACACTCAAAACTTCTGAGGATTAGGTTTTCATATTTATTCATGATTGGTGACTTGTGCCTATTAAATAAATATTTGATATCCAGACACAGATATTCTATACAAGTTAAAATTCAGATGCAATGTTTTTTCTTCCAGATATGCAACATACATTTTTAGATTTCTCAGTAGGAAAATAGTAGAAATTTTAGTAACAATGACAGGAAAATTGAGTATCAAGAATTCATCTGAAAATGTCTGTGGTTACTGCAAATTACATGATAAAATTTTGCATATACTGATGCTGTGCACCTTATAAAATAACACCTTCCTTAATCCACTGCATAGTTATAAAACAATCAGAAAAGTAAGCCCTATAGAATAGTTTTAACTTAGGAGTTGACAGCCATTGTTCGAGAATTGTCATGGTACTTCTAAAAATTTTAACCCTTTGTTGTGGTTATTTCTGAGAATTTATAAGATTGGGTCTCTTTATATATTCACAGGTAAGGTGATCATACCTATCTCACAGGATTCCACATCCATTCTTCAGTGCCAGTAACTGAAGCAGAGCTCCTGCAATTAAAGGAAGAGAGGCTGTGTCTACCAGTTTTGAACAGCCACAGAAGATTTGAGATTTGATAACATATAAAAAGATCATGTTTTTCTCTTAGCTATCTGAAATCAGTTAAATAGAATGTGAATAGAGCTGTTTTGGCTTTTAATAATGAAGATTCTTTAAAAAAAACTTAAAGAAAAAAGCTGGTCTCAGTTTTATCTATTTGTCACTAGCCCAGGAAAATGCTTTTGGTAGCTGAGGAAGCCCCTTTCTGTCGGGAAACAAATTATCAGCTAGGACCCATTCTAAAAATTTAGAAAGAATTTTGACTTAAAAAATTATTAGAATACATAAAGCAAACTATATTTCAAAGCTTCCAGCTAGAGAAATGAAAACTCTTTCTTTTTTACAACTACTACTTTTTTATTATTTGTCTTTTTTACTATTTTTGCTCTTTCTTTTTTACTATTATGTCAGTTCTTATTAGTTCTAAACATAATGAACACTGATTTAGTATTTGGTATGTTTATCCAGATTATGCTGTTATCTCTGTTTGGTGCTTTGCATAAGTGTTTTTACTTTAATATCTGGTGTAAAGACTGTGTGGTGTTTCAGATGCCAGTAGGGGCTAAATGCCATTCTTGGAAAGATATGCTTTTGAACTGGCAAGGAGACCTTAACTGGCATGAGAGTAAGTAGTTTTTATGTCAAGGTTGTCAAACCTATTTTGCTGCCAGCTCTTGGCCTGAATTCACTTAATGCCAGATGGTATTGTTTTTTA
This sequence comes from Bombycilla garrulus, assembly GCA_013400315.1. Lineage (NCBI taxonomy): Eukaryota > Metazoa > Chordata > Aves > Passeriformes > Bombycillidae > Bombycilla > Bombycilla garrulus. The sequence goes on along the minus strand of VXBU01018500.1, from coordinate 21,144 downwards.
AATGTTCTTGAATAGAGCAGATCAATAATTCCCCCTGGATTTTCTCAGACACCTTATATGATGAATTTTCCTGCCCACATGCCTCTGCAGTCTTTGGTAGTCTATGTTATTTCTTCCTTTTTATTGTGCAGAAATTATGATTCATTCATGTACTCTATATAAGCTGTGCAAATTAAATACATGTTTGGTTTTTTTTTGAGGTGAACGTTGCATTTTTCAACATTTTCAAGCCTAGTTGGCATTATTTAGACACCCAAAAGTGCACCTAATTGCCTTGATTGTTCTTACAAATCAGCTAGAGAAGACGCTTACTGATATAAAATACTCTTTTGGTTTTGTGAATAGATAGTTATCTTGCAGTGTGAGAGAGCTGGCACACACTGAGTGGTTGTTTTCAAGTCCCTTTAACCAAGGCCACTTGAGACTGACTCTCCAATGCTCCACATATTGTGCATTTGCACACTGTAGGCTTGATACCGAATTGTACTAGCAAATTCCCAGTTTAGGGCCCGTGAAAGGAGGTCTTTGTTAGAAATGGTAGCAATGTTTTCTTTGCCAAGAAAGCATGCAATTCATATTAATAGGAGGGCCTCATGAGGCTGCCAAGGTAGGCATTGAATTACTTGTCACTGATGAAGGATTTTTAATGATTAAAAGCAGCTTTCTTTTATCCACTAAGAATTTGTGAAGTAGTAATGGAAATTACTCCATCCTTCTCTTGTGGGCAAACCAACCAAAGAAGCTGTTTCATTGTACCTGGTTAAAATAATATAACTGGCACCAATATATCATAATTTTTAGTCCAGTTTCTGTTAAGGGTATTATATTTTACAAAAATTAAGGAAACCAGAGGTTCCAGGTACAAAATTAAGACAGTGGATATCACTGAGTTTGTGTAGTCATCACTTGATATCACTGAGTTTTTGTAGACATCACTTTCTGGCTTTTGAATTTTGGGTTCTGTTAAATTCCTTATGATTTCTCTTTGAAATCTCAAAAACTCTAAAAAGATACTTGTCAACAGTCTTGAGAGCACAGTGACTTAAGAACAGCTGTTTATAAGGAGGTTTTATCAAGTGAGATTAAGTGGAAAGAATCTGAGTATCTCGTGAAAGATATAAAGATCTTGTAGAATTTTGGGGGTTTGGGGTTTATTTTTTAGAATTAAAATAAAATTTAAGCAGTTATAAAAATAATAAAAATAAAACCTCAGAATTTGGCTAGAGTTTACCCCAAGAAGGCAGAATCTGTGAACAGCTCAGAATACCTCTAAGAGTACGTGCTGCCATAACAATACTGTCACACACTCAGTAAACAGATTTTTTGCTTGTTTGTTGTGTTTGGGGGAAGGAGTTGGTTTTGTTTGTTGTTGTTGTTTGTTGCTAGAGACAGAGTTAGAGAGCAGTTTCTCCTTCATTCATTTTCTCTTCCAGATTCTTGTTTCAGGTAGGCTGCCATAGCCTTCAGAAAGGTTTTTCTCATTTGTTCTTCAGAAATGAAACTGACTGGCTTCTTCCTGTAAATTTAACCTTTGTGAACTGTACATTTTAAAATACATTTAAAATTTTAAATGTGGTTTCATGTCTCTGTCAAGGTCAATGAATATTGGAAAGTAAAATGTTAAAACTTTGTCACTTTGAAGTGTGTCATGCAGAACGGGAAAAAAAAACCCCAGTCTGCTCAGAGGCATGGGTGTGAAGTGTCAGTTTTGGAGTATTGCCATATTGAGTTCCACTATGCTGGCTCCAATTTAGGAGACAGATAAGTTCCTCTCATTTTTTCAATGACTCAGTGTCTGTACTGATTACCTCACATAAAACTGACCGCATGGAAAATTTCATTTGTACTTCTACAGGTTGATTTTAGTTTGGTCATATCATTAAAGTCACAGAAAAACCTCTAAGGTTCTTTTCAATATAGTTTCATAACAGAGGACACTGATATTTTAGTTTCAAATATCATGGTATTTTGACAGGCAACTGTAAGGAAACCATACCTGTGGGTATTTTGCTACTATCTAGCTAAGTTTATTATTTCAGTATTCTATTTCATCCCATCCTATTTGTGCTTGGTATACCACAGAGAATTCTATTGTTTACAGTGAATATCAATTTAGTATCTATTATTCCTGGAGGAATTTCTTATTTGTTTACTAAATTTTTTATGGATGATGTTCAGACTTAAACAAAAGAGTATTCTTTTGCTACTACTAAGCTAGGACTGCACTTACAAGCAAATATCTTTTGATTTCTGACTGTACAGAATCATCTTGCATTTCAATTCTCTTAATTAAAAGCAAATAAACAAAAATCTGAAGCCCCTGAAGGACTTAGAAAAGTTTTCTTTGATGAAAAAAAAAAAAAACAAACCAACTTTTACTGAAGGAGAAGCAGAATACTCATACATTTAAATTGTAAATGAAAAATCGTATTATAGCATTTCTTGTGGACATCCATTTCAATCTCTCTAATAACATAAGCAGCTGAAATGGCCAACTGTCATCCCAGCATTTCCAGCTACTCAGTCATGAGCCATTTTGCATACAGATATACAGGATGTCTCACACAGTCTAGGAGGTAAAAAGGCACAAAATGTGTGGTTTACTATTGACTTCTGGAGAGTAAATCCTTATTATATCCTTTTAGGCAGCTGGAGCTGATGTTTTGCCTTCCCCTATCACTGTGTGCACCATTACTAGCTAGTCTTCAGCTTTAACCCTAAGATTCATCTTTCAAGATCACTAGTCCAGAACAATAGCCTACAATTATGCATCCAACCTCTGCATTGAAACGTAAAGGTAACATAAAGCCTACTTTCTTCTGAAACCTGCCATGAAATAACTGTATTGATTTATCTAGCAAAATCAGCTGCTTAGACAATGTGTAAGTTACTGCTGTTGTAGAGTACAAGAATGTGAAGAAAGAGAGAAAAATTTTAACATGAAAGAGTAATTAAAGTAAGCACTGAGATAGATGCCATTAAGACTTGAGATCACTAATGCTATTAAATAGTTGTAGTTTGCTTGTCTTGGAATACTTCACTTCTCATATAGTATTTCATACAAACCTGAAAAGTCATATCCTTTTTCATATGCTTCAAATATATTTGGGTTTTATTAATTCTGCTGTGGGAAAACAGTCTTCTTCTAGGAATCCAGTCTTTGTTTTACTAACACTGACCTACAAGAAGTATATTTACTCTCGTATAACAAAATACCAAACTTCTTAAAAAAGACATGATTATTGTTTTTAATTTTAATACTTTATGTGAAACACGTTAAACAGATTTAATAAACCAATCATCCTGAATAATACTTTCATATTCTTAATGTTGTTGATAAATGATACAGAACATCAAAGAGATTTAGTAATGCATCAGTTTAATGTATTTTTGTAATGGAAGCTCTTATTCACTAGCATTATTTTTGTAGCATGTCTTTTTCTCTCAATGGCTGTCATTTAAACATGAAAGGTTCTTGTACTACATTGCCTTAGAATATGTTTTTTTAAATAAATTATATCTAGTCTAGAGTGGTGAAGTATTGGGCAAATGAGGGTAAAATGCTTATGGAATACTGCCAAATTAAAATGGCAGTAGATAAAATCTGCATTAGCACAGGTTAAATTTAAAATACATTACAACTGCTCATGATTTAAAAATTTAATTTGAAATTCAGAATTTTGGATATTAAAACTATTTTTTATTTTGTCCAGTGAAATGTTTTTCAGTAGTCTTCTTCACCCCTTTTTTAGCAGAACTGAAGTTATTCCAAACTCACTACTGCAACATTAGGCTGTGTCTGCTGGTTTTGGCTGGGGTAGTAAATTTTATTCACAGTGACTATGTTTTGGATTTGGGCTGAACACACAGCTGATAATATTGAGATAATTTTGTTATTGCTGAGCAGGACTTACACAGAGCCAAGGCCTTTTCTGCTTTCTGTACTGCCTCGCTGGCAAGGAAGTTGGGGGTGCATGGGAGGCTGGGAGGAGACAAAGCCAAGACAGGTGACCCAAACTGACCAAATGGTCAGTTCCAGGCCATGTGACATCAGGCTCAAGTTTATAAAGTGAGGGGAAGAAGGACGAAGAGGGAGACATTTGGAGTGATGGCAGTGATCTTCCCAAGGAACTGTTATGTGTGAAGGGGCCCTGCTCTCCTGGGGATGGCTGAACACCTGCCTGCCCATGGAAGTGGTGAATGAATTCCTTATTTTGCTTCGCCTGTGTGTGTGGTGTCCGCTTTTCCTACTAAACTGTTAATATCTTAGGGTAGGAGTTTTCCAGCTTTTTCATATTCAAGAAAGTGAGATGCACAAGTTTGTACAATCTGGATGGCAAGAGTTACAACCGTAGTAAAAGGAAGAAATTACTATTTTTCCTAACCTTTTTCATCTTATGGGCAATCATGAAAAGACATAAAAGTCAGGTCCAGTCAGAGTGAAGGTCCATCTGGATACAGAATTTTTATCCCTTCTCAGACGAACTGCTAAAGCATANTTCAAGAGACCACCAATCCAATTAAGAAGAGGCACTACGCAGCCGTAATGGACATTCATCTCATTTTAATATGAAACGGGGAGAGGCGGGGCGAGGAAATTAATATGTATAGGCGTTTTTGGAACTTTTATGAATATGTAAGGCTTTTATGGATATAAAGGCAAGCTAATGCTTTGGGAATTTGGACATGCTTTTGGGAGGATTACCTCACGTGTGCCCAGCGCTGCAATAAACATACCACTTTTCAAGTTCAATGAATTGAAGAGTTCCTTTGTCCTGGTACTTTTGTGCATCACTTGGAAAGAATAAAAAGAAAAGACACATTACTGAATTTTAAAGGAAACATGATGACAACTGGGCTTATTTAAATGGTTAAACAAACCCCAAATTATTTATTTGAGGAAAACTTTCTAATAAAATCAAAGGTTAATAATAGAATTTGCACACAAGCTTAAACCATAACAAAACAAATCAGTAGGAACAGCTGCCTTATAGCCTGAAGACCTTCATTTAGGACTCCTCTGTTAGATAGCAGAGACCCAAATTTACATTGCTTTCCTAAGTAATTAAAATTTTCTTTCTTTCTGGAATTAGTAAAATATTCAAGAAATAATATTAGGACTTGAGGATCAATATATAGAGTTATAGATGTCCCATGACTGTGTTCTATGTAAATGTAGACATTAACTGCTTTTTAAAGGAGAGTAACAGAAAGCACTGAGAAAATAAACTTGACCTTTTAAATTTAATAGCATAGATACAAAGAATGAAGTAGGATGATAAAGTAAGGTCTCATAGCTCTTGAGAGAGTTTGTATACATATGCTGGCAGGTAAACTGTAAATTAATAATAAATCCATGTGTTTTGTGTTGTTTACTGTGTTTTTTTCTATACATATTTACCAGTGGTGTATATATGGTTTCAATACTTACTGCAGTTTTAAAAATAAAACTTCTTATATGACATGATTTACTTTTTTAAAAATTTTATTAGTTTGATGAAGAACCTGAAGCACCAAGTACCATTTATTTTCAATGCAGAAATTAAAATCTGCCTGTTTGCCCATCTAATTTAATTTAAATCAATATAATTTAGGAAGTGAGAGGAAATTAATACCAAAAAAATCACTTCTTCATCTCTCAAGGCTTTCAGCAACTTTCTGGTTTGTCTACCTTTTCATTTTGAATTGTCGCTTTTTTCCTCTTGAAAGGTCTAAAAAGGTCACCATAATATTTGACAATCTCAAACCTATTTACACAGAAAATTTTTCTCACAGGATTATTGACTCTAATTGTTAAATATTTAAACTTATTCCATGGTGCTTTACAAATCACTATGACACTTTATTTCTTCTGCTGACTGTATTTTTCAGTCTTTTTTTGTTTGTGTTCACATTTTAGCTGTTTTTTCAGTATGGATTTGTATTTCTTTGTCTTCTGACAGATAACATGAATTAGTTAGGACTACCTCTTTAGATGCTAATTAACCACTTGTCTTGATGATGACATGATTGGCAGTTTCTTATTTGCCTGAATTCATCTATCACTCATACTCTATTCTTCTATTTTCTTCAAGTTTGTTGTTTTATAAAATTTGCAGTCTAGAAAAAATACAGAGTGATTTGTATAAAACCAACGTCACTGCAAAAACATAACATTACCCTGATCATAAAACAGAAGTAAAACCTGAAAGTCTGTAACTCACCCAACTAGATATGTTTGTATGGAAAAAACAAGACATTAATTTTAGAAGGATACAATGTGAATAGAGATTATCTGGAGTACTGTAAATTTTTGAATTATAATAGGTGTAAACATGGTACAAGCCACATATTGCTGAATATAAAAGAAAGAAGTAATAGCAATTATTCATGCCATATACAAACATAAGAAAAAATGAATATTTCATATAAACCTACAGAGAAGTATAGTTGTAAATGTGAATAGACTGAGTGAAAAAGTTGTCAGCTTTTCAAATATCAACAATTAATATAAATTCACTGGTGTATTTATTGGAATTTCTTTGGTTTTTAAGGACAATGAGCATTAGAAAGAAGGAAATAATTTTGTAAACAGGTACACCTGAGGATGGGCAAAGAAGAAATGATGGGTTCAAATTCTTTTTCGGACATTAATCAAGAATCTAGTAAGATTTACGTTCATGGCATACAGAAGTACCTCCTTGTGTGATAGTAACAGAAAGGAGAATTGCATTTTTGAACAGAATTAATACTAACTGCCAGAAGCATGTAGGAAAAAAAATAAATCATATAAAAGTCATACCATATTCTACCTGTGTTTTTACAATTATATTGAATTAATCTACTCAAACTAATGTTTCCTTGCATGTAATTATTTTCACTTTGAATCAAGAGACTGAAATGTTATTAACCTTCTCGGCTTAAGTCCATTTTTTCCATTTTCCATTTGTTTTTGCCTTTCTCGTTATTGTGAATATCTGAATTAATGAAATAAAGTACTTAAGATACAATACCATATAAAATTTGTGTGTTTTTAAAATGCACTTCTATCGTTACTGTTTTTGCCTTTCTCTTGGTCTCACTACATAGAAAATAATTATATTTCTCTGATTCTCTCCCAAATGCATAAGTAACGGATTATAAATATCATGCTTTTTACTCTCTACTTAGAACATAATAAACCCACTTGCAATCCTCTCAAACCCCAGCGATTTTAGCATTTGTGACAGCAATGTTGTTAGTCATTGATCAATAATTTAATCTTAGTGTGAGATGGTAGACCATAGAAAACCAAAGAGTAATTTCTGGATCTAATCTATTTTTAGAACTATTATTGAGCTGTCCAGAACTTGAAGTCATATTTATATAATCAATTGTGAAGCAATTTCCAGTGCTTATTACCAGATTCTCTTTTAATGAAAGACTTCAAATGTTATTTATGTAGCATAAGATAGGAGAGGACAATATTGTTCCTATCAGAGTATATGCATTTAAACATGAATAGTTCTACACAGACTCATATAACAAGAATTCAAAAAGTCAGTACAGTAGACTTTGCATATCACTAAGAAATTCACTCATCCTTTAGGAATAGCTGATTTTTTAAAAAGCTAATTTTCTTTTTATTTTGAAAAATTTCAGTTATTTTTCCAGCTCCAGAATACATTTTTTTTCCTTCCATCTGCTAAGTCATCTTGGTCTGTCTAGTAATAACTACTAGTAACTGAACATTAAGAAAACCCGTATTTATTTAATGAAGACTAAATTTACTCATATTTAGAAAGAGCAATACTGATGCTAGTTAGGTGATACATGGTTATAGACTTAAAAGTTATTTTAGGACAATTTATCTGAAGAAAAATAAGAGAGGAAAAAAAATTTCCAGTCTTTTGTAAGATTAGTTCTTTTTGTAAGATTTTGGCAAGAAATAACAATGCATGTTTTCTAGGTGATAAATAAATAATGTCATTTGTTCAACTATAGAATTTGTGACCAATTGACTTTGCTTAAGCTTTGAACAGAAGAGGTCACTGAAAGGTAGCTGCCCACAACAGCTTGATGCATGGAAAACTAAGATATTTAAAGACATGCTTGGGACCGAGGTGAAAATCAAAGTTGAAGAGCTAGCATCTCAATTGCCATTTCTTTAATATGAGAAGACTCCTCTAGGCTAATTGTAAAGAAATAATGGACAAAAGTAGATTTCCTGCAGAGAATTCATCATAACTGTATGTCCTCTCATGGCCAGATACCTGCTGGTATTCTACCATGTGAATGAACCACAGCTTAATATTCAAACAGCGATGTGTGACCTATGCTCTTAGCCTGTCTTTTTCAGTACTATGAAGTAATCATGCCTTAAATATATCAATGGCTTAAAAAGTTGTTATAATTTTAGTTTTTAATGTATATCCACTGGAATGCAATCCCGCAGAAGTTTAATGCACTGATACAGTTTAGCTTGATCTTCCTCTTACCTTGATTTTAGAGATTTTAAGAAGTCCTGGACAATTTAATAGTGCTTCCAATCCTGAGTGAGTTGCATACTATGCTGTATTAAATTCTTTCATCAGTCGATTTCAGCTACAGATACAATACTTAAAATAGCTAATGAAACAGTAACTATGACCACAGACATTTCTGTGCTCTTCGCATTGCAAATATTTTTACTCTTCTTGCAATAATGATTTCTTAGTCTCTATAAGTAATGTGAACACAGGATAGAATATTTTGTAGGTTTTTTATTAAGATGAAGATGCTGCTTTATAACCTGTTTTCAGTGAAATGTAGCTGACTCTGAAAAACATTTAATAATATTAATATTAATAATAAAATAGTATGTTATAGCCAATACATAACATAAAATGTGTATTCTGTAATTATCATAACGTCTGATTACATTCTATTTCTCAAAAAGTACATCTCAGCATATATGTTGAATTAATTATTAATTACTGTGTAATAATTATCAATTAATTAGTTAATTACAAATGTACTACTAATTATTAAATAATACTATTTAATTATTAATTGCATAAAACACTACTGTTTCATACTGTCAGAGCCTAGTACTGGGGTAGATTATGATGGTCATTATGAACTAAGGTATTTGCAAGGATGTTTACATGTTGCATAGTATTTTTTTATTATTATCCTAAATTTTATATCAGGCTATAAATTTGCTTCATATACTTTTTTTTTTTTTTTGGAAACACATGTTGCAATTGAATAGAAAAATATAAAGCAAAATGAAATGGACAAGCACAGTGTACTGTGTTGAATCAAGCTTAGTTTTCAGCAGAATCCACAAATACATTCTACTTCAAAACCAAATTTAATTTCCTAATTGCAGCTGGGTTTTTTTCTAGAGCTGTTCATAAACTGCTTGCAGGATGTTACTTCATTTTTTATAGCTGAAAAAAAAAATGTGTTGTTCACTTTAGAGACAGAAGAACTGTAAACTTTTGTTAATGTCTCTTCCTGAAAACTTCTCTAAGTGAGAACAGATGACAGATCACAGAAATTTGTAACTTAAAAAATTCAGAAGATAGAGTCAGAATAGAAGAGGGAGCAGCAATAGCTGGAGGGTAGCCAATAGGGAAAAGGAACGTAGGTATGCAATTTCATAAAATGTCATACAGAGAGAGACACGGATGAACAGAAGGAGATAATACAAGCACAAAGGTATCCATTACTAAAACAATATTCACTTGCTTGTATTCCTTGTTTTTTCCTCATACATCTTTCTTTGCCACTCTCACTCAGATTCTATGTCTATTACTGTATTGTCTGCTGCTATGTCACACATATTTTTCATGACTTATCCTTCAGTTTCTTACTTCCCATATATTCTCCTGAACTCATTAACTTCTTCATCATTTTAGCTGAGCTTTCAACAGATTCTTTTCACTCTCAGAATTATCTCAGAATCTAATGCCACTCTACTCCACATCTTGTTATCAAACCTTGTAATGTCGTGTCATGCAAAAGGTCTGTGTTCCTGAAATTCTAGATGTTGTCGGAGAGATTGAAATTGAATAGCTCTGAGCTCCAGCTTTTAGTTTGGACCTTTCTTTTCTGTGTTATCTTACCTATGTGATCTTTGGTTGTTGTTGCTGTAAAAAATGGAATCTTTGTCATATGTAATAATCTGAACAGCAGAAATTAAATATGTACCTTATATAAAAGAGGGGATCCCAGAAGACATCAAGCTGCAGTCAACACTGCTCCCTTGCAAGAGAAAGGCTAGAGCTTTCCTGGGCTGCATTAAAAGTGTGTTAGTAGGTCAAGGAAAGTGATTCCTCCCTTTCTGTTCAGGCAGACACATCTGGAGTGCTGGCTTTAGTTCCTGACTTTCCAGTACAAGAGAGATATGGAGATACTGGAGAGATTTCAACAAGGGGCCACAAAGATGTCCAAGCACAGCATTTTTTATTGGAACTTATATGCTTAGTCCTTCACTGCTAATACAGATTCTTCTGTTACTTCTTCTACATTAGTTATATCTAGATGTGATGATTACAACCAATTACACTAAAAACTAAGTCATCATTCAAGATAAGGGAGGAGTCTAGAAGTAGGATACAGGCTAATGTCACAAAGAAGACATTGCTTAGCAGAAGAGTTTGTAGTAGGTTTTAACATTGAAAGCACAAAGTTTTGCAATTCCTTGTGTCAAGAGTATGGGCATGTAATCTGTTTCAAGGTCTCTGTTTTCATATTAATTTTGTGTATTAATGGAGTGGGATCCTGCTCTCTGAGAAATTTTTTCTCCCATGACACATAGGTCATGACTTTCATACTCCTCAGAAAATGGATATCAGAAGAATCAGAATATTTTTATAAGTCAGGCTTTCCTCAGAAGTACTTTCCTCAGAAATGTACAACCAATCATTTGTTCTGCATGTGGCAGGAACAGGGACTGAACTATATAAAGTATTGAGCCATTCAAGGAATCATTGGACAGAGGAATATTTGGACAGACAATATCTTGGGAAAAAAAGTTCACATGAACAGTTTTGACACTGATGAATTTGTTGGAAAAGATCTTGTCAGAAATTTTTCAACTAATTTAAATTCCTTAGGCACTGGGACTATGTCTTCAGTATTGGGTGGAATCCAAGACATGAGGTTGGCTCCAAAAGGGACCAAGAAATCAAATTCAAACCAACAAAATAATTTTTAAAAATTATTTCATATTGGATTGGAATAAAGAAAATAAAATAATAGTTAGTACTCTATTTACAGATAAAAATCTCATATCAGTTAGATAGAATGTAACAAGTATATATAATATATAGATAATGTATTTAATGATGAGAATTTTCAATTAATTTAAAACCACTATGGAAGTGTGAAAGATGCTAATAAAAATATTATTTGTGTAGCTTATTAAAGATTTTTTTTCCAGACATCTCATCATAATAGCAAAGGTGTCATCATAACATCAATACTGAACAGGAACATCATAATTAAAAAGTTTATTATTAACTAAGCGCTAGTACAAGCTGTGCTATTGCAAATACAACATAGATAGGCTTAATTGACTGCCGGGTGTCCATCAGGCCCCTTTGTCACTCCCCCTTCTCATGAGAAAACAGAAAGAAAATATGACAAAAGGCTCATGGATTAAGATAAAGAGAGGGAGATCACTTATCTAATACCATCATGGGCAAAACAGACTTGACTTAAAGAAAATAGTTCACTTTATTGTCAATTAACAGACATGTAGGATATGGAGAAATAAAAAAAAAACTAAAAACACCTTCTCCCCTATATCTCCTCCTTTCCAGGCTCAACTTAACTTCCAACTGTTCTACATTCCCTCCCCAAGCAGTGTGGGGGATGGGGAATGGGGGTTGCAGTCAGGTCATAAAAATTTGTCCATACCACTCCTTCTTCGCCATGCTCTTCCCCTGCTCCACTGTGTGGTCCCTTCTTAAATATATTATTGCAGAAGTGTCACCAGTGTCACTAATGGGCTCAGCACTGGCCAGCAGAAAGTCTGTCTTGGAGTTGACTGGAACTGGCTCTGTCTGACTTGGGGGCAGCTCCTGATTTCTCCTGCCATCCCTGGAGCTCCCTGCCATCAAAATTTTGCAGTGTAAATCCAATACATCCTACTCAGGACAGCACCTAGCATAGTGTTTTGAACTATTACAAAAGGTCATAGGTACTGCTGGAAGGTTGGAACTGGAATATGTATAGATATGGTTTTGTTCTCATTATTTTCCTTAGAAGCAAGCTGGATAAGACGTGTCTATTACCTTTGCCTTTATCTTTCTCAGAATTATCTACAAATTGTTAGTGAGAGGTGAATGAATGCAAGGTTTTTATTGGATAAATAAACTATACATGTTGCATTTATATGTAGAGTTTTTTTTACCAAATATAGCTGCTGTGTGCTTGTGGTCCTAACTTTTCTGAATTTTCGACAACAATTGATCTATGTTCAGCATTAAGAAAATTCTCAACTGTAGTTTAAATTGTTCTGTAAGGATAAATAATACCTGGAAGATGTCCAAATTTGAAGCAGTAGCTGGTAATCTCTTACTTATAACTGAAGGCATGTAAATAATAAAGGGGAAAATGTTTACAAGCATATCTTAGGGTTTTTTTAATGAATTTTGCTCTCCCTGCACACTCTGTTATCATACTTGCCATATGTGAAAATTACTAGTAGAATAGAAAGCTGTTTATTTTGCCAAATTTATTTGTGAAACAAGATTCTTGAATTTTGTAACCTCTATACATTTTCCAACTGGATTTTCAAAATAAGTTTTCAAATACTGTTTTTTATTATATGTGGTGTGGGAGATACATTACCCTAGAATAGTTTTACTTGCAGACAGTAATTAGTATATTAATAAAAATGAAAATAATAAATGATTTGTGATAATTCAGGCTGGATTCTGTCAATAGCTTGTGAAATTTAAAGAAAAATTTCCATAAATGAAGTATGTTGGTTTGGGTTTTTCTTGGTTATGTTAATATCTATTTTCTTTCTTCCTTATTTTCTTTCTTTCTAAAAATGTATGTATTTTATTTCAAGGAACAACTAATGTCACAAGTAATTTACACAACTTGATAATAACTTAATAATAAATTAGAAATAATTTATAATTATCAATAATTATTATAATATCATTGTATCATTATAATAATAACTAATTAATTAGTGACTTCCTGTTTTCTAAGGTTTTTTAAATAGCATTTCTAAAATACTCTCATTTTGTGCTTAATTACATTTCAGGCATTTAAGTACTCTGATACTTGACAAAGATTGACACTTGACAAACATTTTTTCTTAACACTGTCTCTGACCCTGAATGATCTTTTTAAAATTGTTTGAAAGAGTCAGTTTTATGATGGATTAAAGGCTAGCAAATTGTCTGTAGCTTACAACCGTGAGAATTTGAATAAATTGATCTTTTGCCAGTGGCTAAAAGTGGCCATATAGGAATATTAAGGGTGGGTCAGTCTTGCTGACCAGTCCCCAACTCTCCAGTTCACAAATTGTCTTCCATATGGAAATCATGAATTCTCAGTTTGTGCGGTACTGCCAACAATGCACAGCTGTGGTAGGGATTGGCACCTGCTTCTTCAACCCTCTGGATTCTACGGCGGAAGGATCCCCTGAGAGGCCAGGCAAAGTATTCAGCTCTCTAACTTCCTCTGTCTTCACAGCAGCTATCCCAAAACTCAACAATGCCCTTTTGGGTCCTTAAAATGGCTTGTTCTTAGGTATTTCCTGGGATATTATCTATGCCAAGGGAGCACAGGACCTGTGGACCTGTCACCAGTCAGGAGTGTTTTTGCCATTCCTTCCCAGTCAGACTAAATTTAGCTGCCAGTACAGTCAGCTGTTGGGATCCCCTTGTCACCCAGAAATATAGATTTTGCCCCTAGATATCTTGATGATTTTGGAGTAAGTACATTGTACACTAGTATCAACTAAAGTTTTATTGTCCTTTGGGTCTGATTTGCCAGGCCATCAGATCCACATAAGCTTACTAGATTCTTATTTATCTTTTCATATTTGCTTATGAACTAAGTAATATTAAGTATAAATACTTAAGATGATTATGAATGCAATGAATGGTTGGTTTGGTTTTGGTTTTACAATGAAAAATTGTATATCTCTTGACTTAAACTCTCTTTTGTCTTTTTCAGACCCAGACAGAATGTATATCTACTTTAATTTCTGTTTCTCAGAAGAATTATTGACAAAAGATGCAGTTTCACTTAAAACAATTTCTTCAGGCTTTGTTTGTTGTATAAATTGCACTTAGATGAGGGAAATGGTTCAGTGACTTAGGTTTTGAGAAAATACAGTTTGAATGTATGTGAGAAAATAATTTCTGTTGTCCTTTTTATTATATCATTGCTTTGCAGATCAGAACACTGGAGTAGTGATATTTTCTCTTAGGTTCTATAAATTGGTACAAATAAATTGCAAAGTTCAGAATTATGTTTAGACATTTTTTTGTGTTGTGTTTAATAATACATGGTAATAATGTGCTTCAATAAGCATAGATTGCAGTAAGCATAAACTTTGTAAAACAGCTAGTGTCACTTCATGCTATTTTTACATTCATAAGCAACATACTGTTTCAAGATATGATATATCAACAATTTCAAAAATAAATAATATTTTGTACACACTAGATAAAAGGTTATTGCAAACAGGCATCTAAATATACTACCCCATATCTCATTTTCTTGTTACCAAGGATTTTACACACCTAACTGTGCAAATACATGAGAACCAAATGTATGAACTCCTATACTTTCAAAATACATTATCCTAAGGAGGAGAATACATGATTTGACATTATCCTCCAATTCAAAATTGAACTAAAATCTGTCATTCTTTTTTTTTCCTCCTTCAGGCATATTTAAGAGGTTGTTAAGCCCAAGTTATAAACTTTCACAAAACATCCTCATTTGAATTGGTTTGCTACCAAATAAGCCCCAATATCTTGAGAATTGTATCAGTCTGAGTAATGATAGTCCAAATTTACTTGGTGAACAAAAATATTATTTTGCCTTTTCTCTTGCTGATGTTTCAGTGGAGAACTGAGAAAGGATAAACTTTGGAAAATTTTATAGAAAAATTTAATGGGAAGTGATAATCTCATACTATTTTAAATGCATAGAAAGGATTATTCAGCAGTAACCCCAAATGTTAAATGTCTTTAAAAATATATTTATGAAATTTTCTTCTTTCCAGAGGTTTTGAAACAGACAACTACTGCACCTGTTGCCATTCCTGGGCTCATTAAGCTAACAGAATTTTCTATCATAGCTTTAGATATATTGCCTTCAATATGCTTAAAACACAATATTTTATAGCACCATGTATGAATATTTATTTGTGGAGTGGTGTGGTGAAAATGGTGGAATCTACAGTTGATACATATCTCAAAAATAGATTTCTATACAACAGTGAAAATTTACCCTTAAAACCCAAGATACTCATAATGAAATTTGAATTTTTTCAAATCTCATATTTTGTTCTTACCTGCTCTAAAACCTGGAGACACTTTTGAAGTATGTTATTTTGAATAAAAATCAAGGTTTCCTTGGCTTAAGTTGTGATTTTGTAACATCTGTTTAAAAATTATATCAGCATTTTAATCTTTTAAGGTATTATCAGCTTTTCATTCTTCCTGAAGCTCCATCAGGACTCAATTTAGTCATAGATGACGTGCAAGTGAACTCTTGGATTTGTTTATGGAAAATTTATTTCAACATCACACATTTCGTTTATAATGGAGGTTAAGTTTCTATGTGGTCCCTTAAGAAGGGGAGAAAATTAATACATGATTGTAATCATATATGTAAATCAATTTCAGAAGAATTTTACAAGCATACATAGGAATTAATTCGATTTTATAATAATGAAACATGCTTGATTTCAATAAAAATTATATATTTGTATTTTGCACAGCTGTAGCTGCAGCCTCTTCATGACCATGCCTAGGACCTTTGGCCTTTAGTCTGCAGTAAAAATATTATTTGTAAGTGATTATTCCAAACTTAGTGTTAGAGATAGTGTTGAAATAGAGAGGTATTCTCTATTCCTGTTAAAATAGTGCTGCAGGGAACAAAAATGAATTGAGAGTTGTTGGAAAATAAGATTTTTGTGACACTGTATCTAGGTCATAGCCCCAGACCTACCATTTTATTCAAAATATTTAATACAAATGCAGGAAAAATTATTTGAAGAACTTGTAATTGGACAACTTCCTCCAGGTTCAACACCTCAACCAGCTGACTGCATTCTTGTTCTGGCTTTATCTTGCTCTCCTTTCCCCTTTTTGGTTAGTAAGTCATGATTGTCTTCTAGGCAATCATGTAGCTTTGATAGTGGAGAAAAAAAGAGATTGGTTAGATGAAGGAAACTGGATAATTAAGAAAAAGAAATAGCTGGACTGGTAAAAAAGTCTCCTTTAAACACCAGAGGCTGAGAACAACTCTATATTTGTCTTTCTGCCTTGCTGTTTGCTAACAAATTTCTAATCACTAGACAATCATCTGCTAGCGACTGAAACATTATAAAGAAATTTTAAGAGAAAAGATAACAATCTCTGTCTCTATAAAAAGTATTATTATTAGCCCGTGGGTAATTTTGGAGCAATTTCCCGCTACTTCTAGAGATTTTGGGAAGTTTAAGAACTGATTCTTTCTCAAAACCAAAACTTTCTCTAACCATCTTTCTAGATTGCTCAAAACTAGTACACATCACTTTAAGTTATGTCCTGTAAAGATTACATGGGACTCCTTTCTGAAGTATTCATTCTACTTGCATTCTTACCCAAAGCTGATAGCCCTTCAACTGACTGACTTTCAATGACAGCTAGAATTTGCCTGCATGGACACAAGGAGACAGAACCGAACTTAAACATCAGATTTGGCCTTGAAAGTTGCAGAATCATAGGTGTTTCATATTTTGTTCATGACGCTTCATGCTGTGGCGTCATTTACCTACAGAAGGTATGTGTTCCCAACCACTGCCTGTTTCTTAAAACCTACAGGTAGTTTCTCGTTTCCCACTTGTCCCCTTAAATTACATTGCAGAACTACAGGAGCAGGCAGGGCTATTTAAAACTTCAACTAATTCTTAGTGCCTCTTCAAAATGTAAACCTAATTTGCAATTTAAAACATCTTGGAGGAATATGTTGCCTATAGATCTGAATGATTAGGTTATTACTGAAAAAATATTCTTACAATTAATAAAACACTATTTACTCTATCTAAAGTATACAGAAGTATTCCTCTGCTGCACTGCCATGAGGAAATATAATATTCTTTCATCTACCAATGTAAATATAAAATTAAAATTGAAATTTCTGAGATTTGAGTTAAGAAAAATAGTAAATATGGGAGAACACCGACAGCATGTGAAAACTTTAAACTCAAACCACATTGAAAACCGTGTTTACCTGCTTGATTTTCTTGCTGTCTTGGCCTCATTTCAATATGCCATCAGTCATTTCACCAAATCTAAATAAAATATATTATGGAGAAATCCTTTTGAACTCTATCTCCTTTCTAATCAAATATACACATCATATATGATTATGTATAATGTACCCCAATAAACAAGACTTTTGCTGTTGCTGGTAAAAGGAATTGTCTTGGCCTGCTCTATTTTAATTTGTTTAAACAGCTGACTGGTGGCCAACTAAGCACTGCTTCAACTGTTTCCGCTGAAACATTGTCAGTGCCACCTATGACTCATCAAAGTTGTCATTAAACAACATGCAATACCTTTTTTATATGATGTCTCAGGATACTACTGTGCAATTGCAACCTGTAGCTGGGAAAAATGCAAAGGAAACAGACTATGATCTGAGAAGATATAAAACCAATAAAAAATGGATTCCAGTCCTGGAGAGGTAGAAGGCTTCACCATGAACATCATACTTCTCTGCAGACCTGGCCAATGCCCCTTGTAGTCCACCTATGCCCCATTCCCCATGGGAAGACTGACACCACTGATTTTTGGACCCAAAACCACAATGGTAAGAGAGAATAACACCAAGAGAAAGGTATAAATGGTAAAAACATTTCTTGCTTGACAGCTATAAATGTGTTATTAATGCAGATTCTCTTTTATACCAGATGCTGAGTAGAAATATTACCTTATCTGGACTAGAGATAGAAGTGGAATGTTCTGCTCAGTCTTCTAAAGTTTTAATTAAGCTTAAAATTGCAATTTCAATTTATATATTCTCTATTATCCACATTAATATTCTGCATATGTATATGCATTTTATTGATCTGTATGTGTATACATCATTGTAATATTTATCCATCTCATCTTTCTTTAGGAGTCTGCTATTCGTTTACCTTTAAATACAATGTTAAGAACTCAAGCTCTTCCCTATTATTCCGCCTCTACCACACCCCTCATCCATCATCATTTTTAATGTCTTTCATCCACTTTCACAAGTCCTTCCATAGCAGGTGTTCATAAATCTGTTTGCTCCCAGGATATATTCTTACCCCTAAGCTTATTAACTTGTAGTCCCTATTTCCTAAACTTACGAGCTAACAGATTTTCCTTTCCTCCCAGAAATCCATTTGCTTCAGCAATATGTATGTTTTTTTCTCCTGTGTTGAGGTAGAAATTTCCTGTTTCAGACAGATAATCTCCTAAATGTCTCTCAAGGAGCAACAAAGAAGGAAAGCAAACCAAATTTATTTCCACAGCTGTGGACAGCAAGAATGGGGATTAATAATGAAGCAGTTCTTGTATTACCTGAAATTTAAGTTACTTGATTAACCGGGTTTGAAATATAGCAGAAAAATCTTCTATAGTGTTTCAAAACTATCAATCCTATCCATAAAAACAAAGCAAAATTCCTCTTGCTTATGTAAAAGCTGCCCACAGTTTTTTAAGTAGGATATCAGGGAAGGACAGGTAGTGGTCTTAATCTGTGTTCTTTGAAAGCAAACTGATGAATGCAAGGAGGGGTTATGCAATATCTTGGAGAACAGTTTCAGATTTTCTGAAGTGAAATTTTTCTAATGACAATTTTCTTCCTAAAGGTGTGATTTTTACAATGCTTTTCAAGGAATAAGAAGAAAATAAGAATGTTAGTTTAGCTGGGGGAAGGGGGGATAAGAAAAAAACAAAAGGAGCAGAAGTTAGCTTGAGATGGTCCAAGGAGATATGAATCTGGATTCAGGTGACATCATATGCTCATGATTATTCTACTAGACCTTGGCTTGGGGCATACCAGATCAGCAGTTATACCTGGCAACATATAGAATGCTTGCGATATTATTGGACACTTGAAAGGATATTTTAATAAAAAGGGAAACACAGGATAATACAAAGCTAAAATTGAATAATCAGTCTACTCCCCCCTCTCAAAGGGATGTGTGTGGTGTGTTCTTTAATCTCATCTACCTTACAATGTTACTGAAAGAGAGATCTTTCTGCAGACATTTTTAATATACAGAGCAATGATACTACAGGAGGGAGAATGGAAGAGAAGCAACAGTGATTTGTAATGCAGTATGCCATCCTTGTGTGCTATGAAGCAAGTTATTTTAGTTTCTTACTTGTTTCAGAATGTAGGCCTATTAGATACTAAAAATGGTAAGATTACCCTTTAAAAAACTATTCTTTATATGGTATGAAGTCTTCGAAGGGAATCTAGGAAGAAAGAAGTATACATTCCAATTTAAATGAAGTACAGAATTGTGCTACTTACAAGAAAGAACACAGACAAATCCAGTTTTAATGAGCCCTTATACTATATAAAGAAAAGAAAGCAGACAGATATATTCTTGAAATTAATTGTTAAACCAATGAGAGGCAGGAAAAAAAAGACAGATTCGTTGCCTAAATTGATCTCTGCAAGAGGCAAAAGCATAAGGCCTAGAAAAAAATTCCATCTTGCTAATCTCTGTACTGTTTTCCAAAAATTCAAATGTTCGTTACAGATCCATGGCACTGCTCTGGATAAATAATAATAAAGTTCATAGAGTTTGTCTTTATACCCATTATTATTCATTTGTTTTACAAAGAAAACCAAAAGATATAATTAAGCATTTGGCCTTAATGGAGCTGGGAACTGTAGTGTATGGTGACAGGTAGAAGACAGAAGGGAAAATGTGAGGAAGAATCGAAGGCAAGATAAAATTAAAGTAATTTTGACTGGAATGTAATTGTACATGCAACACAAATTTCATTCAATTAAAGGAATTAAAGATTTTAACACTTACTATATCTGACTTACAGCAGGATTTTAAATAACTATCAGTTTCCTTCTCCAGCTAAAACATCTTGGGTGCTTTTTACACGTTTAATTTTAATATGTCAAAAACTGTATTACTGTGAATATATGGATGAATTTTTCAAAGTGAGATGATTTAGCTCTTTAATTTCAAAGCCATAAACACTAGATGTATTTTTCTGTCATTAGATTTGTTTTCTTCCAAAATTTAAGTAATAGCAAAATGGGTACAGTTCTGGTGAAGCATTTAGATTTTACCAGAAGTTCATTTACCAGAGTAAAATGTGTCTGACAGGATTTTTCTATGCACTTCTGTGAACATGTATTTTCTAGAAGAATTATTTTGAAAGATTCAAAGAAATAATTTGGCACTTCACCTTACCAGTGGAACCATAACTAGCCTGCTTTAAAAAAGCTCATCTTCTAATAGATGAATAAAAGAAAAAATATAAATTATTTAAGCTTCCTCATAGAAGAGCACCAAATTATGAACAGTCAGCAGTAAAAAAGAGATAAAGGATCTGCAAATATAAAATGCAACACTCATAACAAGGTCAGAAACAACCTGGAGTTAAATTCAAGAAGAAATCAACTCCCTAGGCTTGTATTAAAACTGAAAATGCTGTATTTCTGCATAGCTAGTAGCAGTGATATACAGTTGTAGGGTAAGTGCGAAGTGGTCTAAACAGAGACATATCAGTTTCTGACCTTGAAATTGAGTATCTGAATGAGTCAAACAAATAAAAGTGAGGTTAGATAAAAACTAGATGAAGACAGGTAGCTAAAATAGATTATTTTAGTAAAGCTAGTAATTCTACCTAGTAATTCTGCATATAGCAGTCCTAACTTGCCCAGCTTGGGATTTTCTGTCTATCCTGTAGCCAACCTCTAAAACGGTTGAACCGGGGG
>VXBU01018490.1:63313-74381 GCA_013400315.1 Bombycilla garrulus | reverse complement strand
GTGTGTCTGAATTTTAGGTTCAGCTTAAGTTATGTGTGTTGTCTCTCTGTTGTTAGCCCTTTTTTAAAATTTATTGTTTGTACTACCTTTTTTTTTTCTATCTTTCTTTAAACTTGTGGGCTAAGCCTTCATCCATGTCTTGGGACACTGAGTGTTCCTGGCTCTGGTTGGTCTTGCCCCTCTTTTTTACCTCAAATTGTATAAATAGTTCAAGGTATTTTCATGCCAAGTGTGAACATAAAAGTTTCTTTTTAAGATGCACGTGAGAGAAGGAACAGAGATATGGGTTTTAAGTTTTTAGCTGATGTTCCAAATTCAGTCAATCCCTTGGGCAGCATCGTGCCCTTGACTGGGACTAGAACACAATACAATGCTTAGGATAATGTTTAATTACTTCAGGTTTACATGTATTTTTTCATATGATGATAAAGTAGGCCAAAATATCCTTTTTTCATGGGATTTTTTTTGTCCTGCATTGTTGCAGAACTGGAGGTAGCAGGGCAGCTGCTCCAAAAACTTCATGCTTGTGATAGAGTAGCTGTGGTTTTTTGTTGTGCAAGCTTATAGAAATCCCATCACTGAAATTGCAGCTGTTTGCTGAAGGCTGGGCAACATCTGTCCCTTTGTGTTGCTCCCTTAACTTTGACTCTTTCTCTGTGGGCACTGGAAATCTGTGGCCTTGGGTTTTTTTTTAATTCTTTTTTTTTTTTTTGCAGATAATCTTGGTAAATGGGGTGGGGGGTGGAGGGAAGATGTCTTTTAAAGTCACCAAGCTGTGCAGAAGAGCTAGTAAGTGAGGAGAGACATTTAGGTGACTTTAAAATAAATAAATAAACTGCTCTCCTGTCTTGCTGAGGTTAATTATTTGTGGTGCTTTGGGCTCCATGAAGCCCGTTTCAGAGGAATTTTAACTCAGACTGTCCTGCTGCTCCATGGAATCATAATCAGCCTTTTCTCTTTCCAGTTGTTCATGTTATTATGGTGTTAAATTCCCTTTTCCATGCTCGTGCTGAGCTGGGGTAGGATGTTCCTGGATTTCCACATTGACGTGCTGCCCTGAGCACAAAGCCAGTTTGGGACTCGGGGCTCAGTGCGGCCCATGCCGGCAGGAAAGGCCGTGCGGGGGCTGCTCCGGGGAATACGCAGGGCTACAATCCCGCACTACCCGCACTCCGCGGGGCATTTGGGGTGTTTTCCCACCGCGTTCCCGTGGTTTCCCGCACTCCCGGCGGGAGGACCGGGCGCTACCATCGAGATGCCGTCGGCGGGATAGAGCGCCGCCCTCCGCCCCGCCCAGCCCGGGCCGCTGCGGCCGCGCACCGGGAAGCGGCGGCGGGGCCGCGCCATGGCGGGGACGGCGCTGAAGCGGCTCATGGCCGAGTACAAGCGTGAGTGGCGCTCCCTGGGCCCCCCGCGCTGCCTTCCTCCCTTCCTGGCGGGATCGCTCCCAAAGCCCCGCAGCGCCCGCGGGCCGGGTGGGGCCGTGACGGCCGCGGGGCAGGCCAGGCCGCGGGCTCGCTCTCGGTGCCCCGTGCCCCGCCGGCCGCTGTTCCACCCTCTCCGGCTGCAGGGGCCTCTCTGCCTCCGTGCGGAGCTCCCCGGGGCGGGAACGGGGCACTGCCGGCTTTGAGGGGGCTGTGGGAAGGGGGTCCTGGCCCCTTTGGAACGCTCCGGCTGGGACGGGGGGGGGAGGGTGGTGTGCGGGTCCATGGCTCTGGGACCTTAGTCAGGGCGAGGCTGGGAGCCCTGGGCAACTGACCAGTTATTTTGATGGTTTTCCCTGTTAAATTTTAAATTTTCCAGATGGAACAGAGTACAGGTATGGAAATCAGTGTTGCAGAGCTCTGTTGCATCAAAGGTAGTTAGAGGTTTGTCAGGGCTGATAGCTTCTGGTTGTGGCTGCCTCATCCTTGGAAGTGTCCAGGGCCAGGCTGGACAGGGCTTGGAGCAAGCTGGGCTAGTGGAAGGTGTCCCTGTCCATGGCAGGGGGTGGAATGAGATGAGCTTTAAGGTCTCTTCCAACTCGAACAATTTTGTAATTCTGTCAAGTCCTTAATGGAAGCAGAGTGGTTAGCAAAAGGATTCAAGTTCGAATTTAGTAATGAAAAACGTAGAATTGTTTGTTTAAAAACCAGTGTGGGGTGTGACTGCAGGGGGTGGCGAGCAGTGATCTTCACCAGTTCTTCTGGGATGGCTCATCTGCTCCCTGGCGAGTTTGAGAGGTGTCCAAAGGTGCCTTTTATTGGCAAGAAATATTTGTGTACCTAGGTGCTTCTGGGCTTTTAATGGTCTGGATATTATTTCCAGCAAGGAAGTAGAATGGAGAAATGTTTGGTGGGGATGGAGGGAGCTGCGCTGTAAGAGCTGGCCTGCTGCTCCAGGGAAGGTCGCTCACTGTGCTCTCCCAGCTGTCCAGGGGTGAGGAGTTGCTTCTTTCATCACTGAGTGGAGCCTGTGTGAAAGAGAGTATTTATAGACACACGTTTCCTGCCACCTCTGTGCCTGTTTTCAGGCAGCTCTGCAGGGCACAGGTCTCTGAGCTGAGCTGTCACACCGGTGTTTGGGCAGCCAGGGCTCCCCACCCAGCCTCGGACAGCTGGGAGTGGTGAGCAAGCCCCACAGCTGTGTGCGTAAAGATTGTGCTGACTGTGTCCTAGAAATCTGCATTTCCCCCTTGTGACCAGTGTCACCAGGCAGTGACCTGAAAAACAACCACAGAAAGTCTTGGCACTGCTTCTGTCCTCTCCTGTCAACCCCCTCAGTCTCAAAAAAGCATTTATGATGCTTTGTTATTGAGGAGCACAGAGATCTTTCCTGGAGTGTCTTGTATGAATGAAATATTTAGGAAAAATGACATTAAATGACCTCAGAAAGATTTTGACTTGGTGCCACAGGCAGGGATGAGGTGAATCTTCTCTGCTAGTTTCCCAGGGCAGCGCTAGTCATGAGCAGAGATAACGTTTTGTCTGTGATCTGCCTTCACAAGCACTTTCCCATGCCCAGTAAAACACAGTGCTGTAAAGAATGAATGCAACTCCCAGTGTCTGACTGCACAGTGCTCTCTGGAAACCTGAGTTGCAGCAGTGCAATAAGCCAGACTTTTTGGGCTCTCTGTGGATTCCCCTCTGCTGCATGTCCAGGTTTGTTATTTTCCTGTAGCACAAACCCCAGAATCAAGCCTGACTTACAACCTTTGCCTAGTGTTTCTCTGAAGGCTGTCAGTTACTTGTAGCTCTTCAGAATCTCTCAGCCCTGTAGAGATCTTCAGCTAAAGTTATTTTGAAAAATAAAAGGAGCTCCCGGTTGTAGGTAATTCTGCTACCTCTTTTTGCAGGAAAAAAAAGAGCAAATCCTGCCTTGGGACAGGGCTGGAGTGTGAGGTTGAGCTCAGTGTGAAGTTTCTCCCTCCTGATGATGTGTGTTGCTGGCCATGGGCACTGTGAGGTGAATGTGGGCATGGGGATGGTTTTCAGTGACCCTCACCTAACTGCTCACCTTGGATGAAATCTTGGATGTGTTCTACACAAAGTTTTAGACACATCTTCCTTCTTTACTTTCCCTCTTCTCCTCTGTCTCTTCCCTTGAGTTACTTCTAGTCATGACAGTGGTGTTTGGCAGTCAGAGCCTTGCTGGTGGGTGTATTTTCCTTACCAGACTTCTAATTCTTTCAATCTTTTCATTTTTTCAGTTTTTGCCTTTCATCTTTTTTCCTTGCATGTGCGCACACGTGTTTAAGTCTTAATTTAAAGATTTATAGTTTCCTTCTGTGAAAAATTCTTGACATTGTGAGGAGTTTCTACCTGTTGGAACCCAGATATATTACTGCCTTTTGGGAGAGGCTGTGAAATTGCACTGTTTTTTTTTCCTTTTGAAGAAGGAAGGGAAGGTGGCTGTGGACTTCCAGATGATGCAGATTGGGGTTTTTTTTTTTTTGTCCTCATTTAGATCTTTGCATGTTTGACTTTTTCCTTTCTCAGATTTACTATCTACTCTGCCAGAGCTAGTTTGGTTAAAGCTTAAACAAAATAAAAAAATCTGATATAAAAAAGAGTATAATTTTTATTAGAGCACATGTCTGTTGTTAATTCTAGATGTATAATAGTATTAAGGCCTGACCTAAGTCTCTCAGTAGCTTATATTTGTGAGAGTTAAGAGGTGGAAACATCCTTTTTCAATGTTTACTGTTTCTTGATGCCAGATCTTGAAAATGTCTTATGCTGGCTGAAATTTCAATTTTAAAATGGGTTACTCTGGAAGAATTAAATCTCTAGAGACCCAAGAACTGTCGTGCCTGATTGTGTGCACTGGATTTCCTTCCTGGTACAAACAGGCAACAGAGCAGTGGATTGTAACGCCCCATGTTTCTTTGGAAGTGCTGTTGGGTTGAAAACAAGAGATTTGTGTTAATTGTGAGATTTGGGAAGTCACAGAAATAATAAGACTTCAGAACCTGGCAGGGCTTTGGTGGGTACCTCCCATTCTTAGTGCCTGGGGAGAGTTGTGTGGAGTCAGAAGCAAACTGACTTCAAACCATCCGAGTGGAGATGCTGTCAGATACTGCAGCGAACACCTGAGCCCTGGGCTTTTAATCCCCTTGCAGGTTTGCTAAACAGCTGCAGTTTTCAGTAAGCATACTGTTGAACTTCTCTTTTTAAGGATGATCTTTTCAGTCTCTTTAACAAGAAGTTTCGTTTTCAGTTCTCCTGAGAACCATCTCCAAGGTGTAACTGGCTGATAATGACTCCACAAAGAGCAGTGAAATGAGAAGGAAGGCGCTGATGGTGCGTGCAGCAAATCTGCCCCGGTTCCTAACAGAAGCATCACACTTGTCTAGTGTCAGCTCTGTTTTGAGCTTCCAGGGAACAAGTAAAAAGTTGCACCTGGGGAGGTTTAGATTGGCTGTTAGGGGAAATTTCCACACTGAGTGGGACTGCTTGGCCTAGCTTGTCTGTCAGAGTTGCTCTGCACGTGATCAGAGCGTTGGTTTTCGCCTTTCACTGCTTTCTGGTGCTCACTTATAAATAACTGGACATCCCCTCCCCGATATTCCATTTTTTTTGGAGGCTCTGGTGAGCTGTAGCAGCTGATGCTGTGTCAGCTCCTAGTGGTTCATGGTGTGCCTCTCTGAAAACTGGGCCTGCAGTTTCCTTTTGAACAACTCTGGAGAAATCACAGGGTAGGATGTCACCGTCCCTGTGGAAAATGGGTTTTTCCTTTCCCAGTGTCCAGGTGCAGCAGCAGCTGCTCAGAACCAAAGCTCCTGAGCCCGTGAATGCCTAGTTTCTACTTTACCTGATCCTTAAGGATGGAAACTTTTCTCTGAGGGGAAAGCTGAGCAAGGAAGAGGAGAATGGAACCTCTGTCCTCATGAAGACCCTTTGCTCTGGGGTTTTGGCTGTTTCTTCCCCCCGTCCTCCTTGGGGTGGAGTGCTGTATGACACAATTCCACGTGGCTGCCACCACAGGGACTGCTGCCAGCTTTTCCAGGGAAAACATAGGAAACGTCAGAGGGATTTTCTTCTTAAAGAGGACCACAAGATGGAGCAAAATGATTCCAGGAGCTCCTGCGTTCGACATTCTCCCTCTTCCTGTCTAAAAACATCAATGAGAAAAGCTGTTGGAGACCACTGTGAAGCTGGAAAAACCTGCCATGGAATGCCAGGAGGTGTGGAAAACCATAAGGCTGAGTTTCAATCTGCTGCTGGGCTTTGGAACTTCAGGGAGGGCCGTGCCAAGGTTGAGGGCAGTGGGAGCAAACAGAAGAGTTCCATGTTCTCTCCTGGCCGCGTATCTCAGCTTCTTCTTCAAATCCTGCAATAAAGGAGCCGTTGTAAGACAGAAATCTGTTCTGTGCAGCACTACCCGTGTAGTTTTCACCCACAGCCTGAACAGAAATTAGGTCAAGAGTCTCATTTATTGATTTGTGACTTCACATATTCCCTGGGTCCGCGTCGCTGTTTGTTTTCCTGCAGGGGAGTGCGTGCGGTGGTTCTTGTGGCCGTGTTCTGTGTGCTGTTGGCCACTGCTGTTCCAGAGGCCATTGATTAGGAAATGCTGTGCTGGATTAGCAGCTGGGAGTGTCACCTCCTGCCACCAGCTCCAGCAGCTGCCCCATGTGGCTCGCTGTGAGCCTTGGGGCTGGTGTCGAGCCCCCAGCACTGCTGGCCTGTTTGTTTTCTGTTTGTGGCTGAGCTGTGCCTCAGCTGCTGCTGCCTCCCTGCAGAACATCAGAAACTAGAAACCAGTCTAGTCCACTAGACAGGAGAAAATCTGCTTGTTATCAGCACACAGTGTACTGGCCTTCACCAGCTTGAAGCGAGGTGTGGGTTTTTGGCTCACCTTCACTGTTCCACAGGGGCTTTTTTTGACGAGGTAAGAGATGAAACTTCGAGATGCTTAAAAGTGCAGTTTGTTTTATCTTCTGCACGGAGCAAAATCATGAGGTCTTTTACAAGTGTTGGAAGCGTGGCTAGAAGTCACGGGACTCTAGCTTACATTGTCCTTCAAAAACTTATTAACCAATAGATTATTGATAACTAGGATGTTTACACTATTAGACCAGTAATAAGAAATTTCATCTTTCAGTAACATGACCTTTTCTGACCAATCCTGTCCTGCCACACAAACCCATTCTGCAGACTTCTTGTCACCTTTATAGTTACTTCTATGCTCTCTGTATCTTAAATTCTAAACTCTGAACTTTCCTTTATCTAGCTGAACGTGTCTCTGTTTTGACTGCAAGTCTACATTCTTGATTTTAGCGCCTAAACTTGGAAGCTTCTCCCAGGGCCTTAGATCAAACCCTGTATTTGTCTATTATCCTGTGATTTTCCTGCTTCTTGGATCCCAACAGTAAGGGGCTGATGCTGAAGATTGTTTCACAAATTTGGAATTGTATCCGTTTCCTAGAGAAAGTGAGGATTGATGGATCCAAACTTGCCTGTGCAGCCATGGCTTCTATTTTTTTTTAGATCACATTTTCCAGACCATGCAAGAGGAGTTGGATTGAATTTAGGGAACAGAGCTGCTTGTCAAATCACTTGTGTCTGCTTCTCCTGTTTTTGTGTTGTTCTGAGTTTTGCACTGAGGTGCATCAAACCTGATTGGGTGCAGAAAGGGTTACAGAAATACAAACTTCAGGCTGTTCTGTATCCAGTAACAGAGGTGCAAGAGAAGAGCATTTCCCAGGCTTTGTGAAATGTTTTTGTCTTCCTTCTCAGGTTTAAATTATTGTCTCTGTGAAGACAGGGGACTTGATGATCCTAGGGGTCTTTTCCAAACGAAACAATTCCGTGATTCCAAGGCTAGTTCTAGGAGCCTGAAAAACCCCAAAGTGCCAAATAATTTTGTCTAGAACACTGTCCTGCGTTAAGCAATGGTGTTGGGGCCCCTGTGCTAAGCCATGGCCGCTCAAACACCCCCTGAAATGCTTGGGCCAGTCACCTCAATCTTCCTTTTGTTTCTGTTTTTGCAGAGCTGACCCTGAACCCGCCGGAAGGGATTGTGGCAGGTGAGGAGCCAAGCAGGGTTTGTGCACTCTGGAGCTGTAACCTGGCGTTCAGATAGCACTGAGCATTGTTCTGTTCTATTTCACAGGTCCCATGAATGAAGAGAACTTCTTTGAATGGGAAGCCCTGATCATGTGAGTTAATACTGCCTGGTGCCTGAAATCAGCAGTTGCTGTGATGAGCTTCTAGGAGAGCAAGAACGTAAAAAAGTGCTGTGAGTTCTGTGTGACATCAGCATTGGCCTGCCTTGGGCTGGAAATTCCTCTGATCCAAACAGGGAGTTACATTTGGACTTTAAACAGAGTGACAGAGGCAGCACTGGTGATGTGTACAGCTTGTTGTGATAAGTTCTTGTACAGGTGTTGTAGTAGTGAGCTTGCAGATTTGTCAGGAATCCTCATTTGGGCTCTCTTGGACATATGTTACATTTACAAACACTGCAGGAAACAAACAGCTGCTTGCAGATCACACATACCTGCTGGAACATTAACTAATTTAAAATGCAGGACAAGTTTTGAGTGGGGCAAAATACCCAGATTATTAGTGACAGGAGAAAAAAAAGTCAACATCTAAAATTAGTTTGTATACTATTCAAAATTTTTTTCGTGAAATACTGAAAGGTTTTGATCAGAAAAAGTGTTGAAATTTAAGTAAAAAATCTTCTGAAGTTCTTTACACTTCATTAATCGGTTGGTGCTGTCAAGAGTTGGATGCAGTGGTTTTGTGTAGGAAGAGATTCACTCTTCTGTTGGTGAAAAGCTCTGACCATGACCTGCTGTGTTTTGGGGGTGCTGAAGACTCCTTTACAGAGCTGTGTTCTCTCTCTTCCACTCCCCAGCTGATGGGTGTGGTTGTCAATAGCAAAATTTGCCATGAAAAGACAAAATCTTTTTGCCCAGCATCTTGCAGGTAGTCTTCTCTCTTGCTTGTACTCCTACTCGTGCTGTACCTTCTTTGGGAACTTTGGGTACATGGAATAACTGGTGATTTTTACAAAATGAAGTTCTAAAATGCTTAGAGGAGAGGGAAAAAGACGTTTGTCACTCACATCTGACAATTTGTGCAAATATTGCACGATTAAAAGATGAAGAAGCTCCAGAACACTGAGTCCATCTTGAAGCTGGTGGCTTGTTGTTAGGGTAGATCCTTCTCTGTATTTCAGGATTTCTTTGGTAGGAATTGATGATTTCCTTTCCTTCAGCCAGGGCTGGGTTGTCCTGGAGGGCTCTGGAGGCAGCAGGCAGTGGCTGTGGCCCCACTCGCTCCATGCTCGCTGTCATCAGGGCAGGTTTTCCCAGCAACCACCAGTGCTGACTGGTGAGATTCTCAGCAGGCGTGGGTGGCAGAGCTTTCCTAGCTCTGGTTTGCCTGGAATGTGTTGTCTAGGGATGAAAAACAAGATTTCTGTCTCTTGGGCTCAGGCGTGCAACCAATACAAAAGCGTGGCGAGCTGTAGCGAATTCCCTATTCCACACAAGCCGGCTGTGTGGGTGATCCTGCTGCATGGCAAGCCGGAGCCTCTGAGTTATTTTAGACCTTGGTGAGTGGAGCTTTGGATTACCACTGCTTGTTTGCTCATTGATGGCAAGAGTTGGCAAATGCCTCTGCTTATGTGCAGAGATTTCTCCTGGGATAACAGGTCGTGTTTCCTGGTAGTTCAGTCTCCTGAAAATAAAGACGTAGCATGGAAATGGGCTGTTCTGTTGCCCGGCACCAGATATTTTTGGCTGCAGGGTCTTGTGCTTTCTGTGAGAGGCACAGTCAGCACATCTGCTTCGTGATGGGCCACGTTTCAGGTCAGACAGCTGTGGTTGCTGGGAGAGTGGAAATCCCAGAGGCTTTAATGCACTTCTTGGAACATGGAAGGAAATTCCTGCTTGTTGGCACTTCCTCCTAGCAGAAGTGGTGTGGCTGAGTGGAGGTTTCCTGAGGGACACTCAGAGGTACTTTTGAATTGCCTAGAAAATACCTTTTCTGATGTTTCCCGTCACATCCTTAAAGAGAAGAGGAGCTGCTTGCAGACTTGAAAGCCCTTTAAAGTGCTGAGTGTTGAGCTTCAGGTCTTTGTCAGCGTAAAATGAGAGGCGGAGGTGCTTTCATTTTGGTTTCTGTATTGCGTATGTGTCATAATAAAGTTATATTTTAAGATCTGCTCAATTCTGAAGCTGTGATACAATAGAAACATGTTTACCCCAAACACATTTGGTTACTTTCATCTTTTTACAAATCCTGTTAGGAGCAGTGTTTGCAATCCCTTTGGAAAGTAAGTTACATGACTTGTTTGTGTTTGTCTGTGGTGATCTCCTCCAGTGTTTTGTAATCTCAAATGTGCTGTGTGAGATTCAGGGAATGAAGTATGGAGATGAGAAAATGGGAGTAAAGCTGCCTTCAAATTTTTAGAAAGATGAAGTGCAAACAGTATGAAACATTATTGTGAAAAGAGCAGAATACTTGTTTATTTTTTTCCTTCACCCAATTTATATAAAGCTACAGCACATATAATGGCGCATAATTTTTTTTTAAAAGAGACCTAAGAGAGAAAAGACATCTCTCATTTATCAGTTCAGTGGTAGGCTGGGTAATGTTACATAGGTTGATGTAAGAGCTTGACTTGGAGATAAAATAATGCATTTTTAAATAATGGAAATAATAATTTGTATCTCCAGTGTTCTTGTCTGCAGCAGCAATGCTGGAAACGTAGGAATGTAAGATCATAACAAAATAAAGGAAACAACAGATCTAATACTCCTAAAATGAGTGTGATGGGCACAGAACTGAAAATACCTGTGTGAAAACCTTTCTACTTTTGTGAAAACCAGGGATGGGGGAGTATTGTTGGAAGCCAGATCTTTGCAACATCATTTGAGGGGAGTTTGCCTTATGTTGCTCAATTTCCTAGCTCTGGGTGAGTTCCTTCAGGCTGTGTTGTGTTCATGGATTTAACATTTCAAGGCCAAGTTTTGCCCTCTTTGGTTGGCATGTACAAGTATGTGTTGCTATTAAAGTTTATCCCCAAAAGCACACAATGTTTAAGAACTTTATTAGCTTAAAGATTGCTTGAAAACTAAACAGTATAAATTGAAGTCAACTTATCACAAAGCTGTTTAGAATTGTAATTAGATCCATAATTAAGCTTATGACTTTTGTTTCCATTCCCCTTTTGGGCATCTGATGATTGTGGGGTTTGGTGTTTTTCCAGCATCTTTTTACAAATAAGCCATTTGCAAATGGATGTGAAGCTGTGATTATAGAATTAGAATCACAGAATCATTAAGGTTGGAAAAGACCTTTAAGACCATTGAATCCAACCATTCCCCAAGCCCTGACAAATCCACCCCTAAACCGTGTCCCCAAGTGCCCCATTCACGTGTTGTTTGAATGCTTTCAGGGATGGGGACTCCACCAGTGCCCTGGGCAGCCTGTGCCAAGGCTGAACAATCCTTTCAGGGAAGAAATTTTTCCCAGTATCCAACCTAGACTTCCCCTGTTGCAATTTGAGGCTGTTTCCTCTTGTCGCCTGGGAGCAGAGCCTTGTGGGGATCTCCTTTGCCCCAGGAGAC
>VXBU01018490.1:50551-63070 GCA_013400315.1 Bombycilla garrulus | reverse complement strand
GTCGGCCAAAGGCATCATAGGAACCCCCTGGGTTCCAACAAGCCTGACCCCCATCTGGCTGCACCTTCCTGTCGGGGAGCTGTGGGAGAAGGTCCCCCCTGAGGAGCCTTTTCTCCAAAGCAAACAGCTCCCATTAGCTGTCCTCCTCAAGGTCTCTCCAGTCTGGAAGATACCCACCACTCTTCTCTACCCCTGCATGAGCAGCAGCCAGCTCCTGGAGGTCTCATTCTCACGCTTTGTCTCCTGTCAGCTCTGGAATCACTGCAGAGCAGGGGGGTGATTTTGGCAGCTGCCACGCTCTTACCTCCCTGGCCCTGCCAGTGTCCTTTGTGAGCTCAAAGTGATGCTGTCAAGTTCAAATGCTGAGTGTTTTGTAGTTGCAAACGCTGTCTTGGATTAACTTTAATAATTTCTTTGAAGTTGATCCTGGCAGCGCTGAGTGGCTAAAACAAAAGCATTTTGCTCACATAATACAGGGCCTAAAATGGAGTATGTTGGGTTGAGTGTGTTTGACAGAAGAGCCCTTAAGGCTGTGGGTTTGCTCTCAAAACAGAACATAGACACCCACCAGCTTTTCAATGCCTGTATGTACATACTCTCAGAAGTTCAACAATAAGCCTTTAAAATTCATCTGGAATTAAAATGGTCAGGAAAAAAATGCATTCAGTTTACTCTCAGATGTGAATTGAATCCTGACTAAATTTAGGGAAAAGGCCAGAAAGGGAACAAAGTGGTTGAGCTTTCATTCTTGCAGAATGTTGGTGCGTTTCTCTTACCTTACCTGCTAGTGTCAATATTTGTGTTTAAATCACACAGTTCTTGTTTTTATCTGCCAGCCAAGTCTTTTGAATCCCAAAGTTTGAGACAGTAATTCTTCTAGAGCTTTAGGATTTCCTGCTCTCCAACTTTAATATTCTTTCTGGCATGGAGAATGTGGATTGGGAGGAAGAGGCATGAATATATTCCTAACCCTTATTTCCCAGACAGTGGAACCTTTGTTTGAACGACTTTTCACTAAATAGATGAGGTTTCCTTGGCAATGATTTGCAGTGCTGAAGCTTTTTTCATCATCTTTCCAATCAAGGGAAATCATGTTTGCGTTACAACTTCCAGATGTTTCATCAAGTTTGAATAAATCATGACTAATAAACTTGTTTTTTGCTCATTTTCCACAAGTGTTTTATGTAGGCAGGGTAAAATAGTTGTCTTTACGTTCTCAACTCAATTGCACTTTGAACTAGATTCTGAACACAGTAAGGAAATGTTTCTACAAGAACCCTGATGGAGCCATTTGTTCTCCACCTGGGAGAGGGAGGGCACACTCAGTACCTGAAGTCTGCAGAGAAACATTGTTGTCCTGCCTCTTTTCTGACAGTTATGGTCTCTGAGCTGTGTTTTTATTTTTACAAACCTTTGC
This sequence comes from Bombycilla garrulus, assembly GCA_013400315.1. Taxonomy (NCBI): domain Eukaryota; kingdom Metazoa; phylum Chordata; class Aves; order Passeriformes; family Bombycillidae; genus Bombycilla; species Bombycilla garrulus. The sequence continues at coordinate 61,653 of VXBU01018490.1, read as the reverse complement.
TGTACTTTCTGCGTCAGACAGCGATAAGTGTTTGTGTGGTTGTGCTAGATACTGGCAGTTGGGATCTCTGTGGCATTTATAAATTAATTTTGAGCTCCAGCATTTGACATCTCTGTCTTGTAGAGCATAACAGTATCTTCAAAGGCACAGGAGTCCCACACCTGCCTCTGCTTTCGCTTGACGTGCAGACACTCAAATCCTGGAACATGCCTTGGAGCCAGATACTCCAATTATATCCAGACACACCCTGCTAATTAAACAGTGTTGTGACCTTCCTAGTAATTTAGCGTGCAAGCTTTGATTTCCCCCTTGCCTCCCGAGCCTCATATTTGGATTTAAGTTTATGGGGTGTGGGGTAAGAGCGCCTTAACTCTTTGTTTCCTGGAGAAGATGATATAACCCATGCCTCACATGTCTCATTAGACAAGATTTTGGTGGAAGAGCTGTTTAAAACTTTGGTGGATAACATTTTATCTGTTTCTAGGGGTCCTGAAGACACCTGCTTTGAGTATGGGGTTTTCCCTGCTATCCTGAGTTTCCCGCTGGATTACCCGTTGAGTCCTCCGAAGATGAGGTTCACGTGTGAGATGTTCCATCCCAACAGTGAGTCTGGTGCAGCAGGATGCACAGTTTGAGGGGGAGTGGGGGTTGCTTGTGCAATTTAAAAAGGAACTTTTGCAGCAGGAGAGCTGGCATCCTTCCTGAGGGTGGCTTTCTCCCTTTCCAACCCTGAGCAGGCAGCACGAACATTCAGCTGCCCAGCAGTTTTGCTCTGTCTTAGGCTCCTTCTCTCTTTATCCCATTATTCCTCCTGAAACTTTAGCTCATAAAAGCAAAATTCCATGCCTTTAAGTCTTCTGTACGGGATGTGAGGCTTAGTGAATTTATACAGGCGCTTTCCAGACACAGAATCATAGAATACGCTGTGTTTGGAGGGACCCATCAGGATCGTGGTGTCCAACCACTGGTCCTGTGCAGGACACCCCAAGAATCCCATCATGTGCCTGAGAGCATTGTCCCAGCACACCATGAACTCAGTCTTGCTCTGTGGCCTGTATTTAGGTATTTTGGTGTTATTTTGATGATGGAAAAGTTATTCATGGGTACAGCTTTAACAGGCAGCATGGCTTTTGCCCCATGAAGTCACAGGTTCAACATTTCTGAGGGGATCTCTCTGAAACACAGAGTCCTCTGTCCAAGCAGACAACACATTTACAGGTGTTTAATATGAAGGCTTTGCTGGCCTTTGCTCTGCAGTACTGATTGAGTCAGAGATCTTTTCCAGCTTCAGCGAATCTGTGATGGTGACAATATTATCTGAAGATTCTTCAGTGGGAGTGCAGTGACAAGAAGGACAGCTAATGAGTTTGAGCCACGGACATAAACAAAAAAAAACTTAAAGCCCCTGTTTGTAGCCTGGATTGCTACTTTCTGGAATCAGCCTTGGAATTCTGTGTAAAATCATTGCTTTTGGCTACTGCTGAATCAACATGGATCGTGCAAAGACTGTTTGTTACTACCCAGGTTTGATGGGCTGGATCTGTGTTGAGGCTCTCAGGTCTCGGACTCTCAAGAGCAGGAGAGTGCAGCAAATGCTGCACTCCTGCCTAGTGCTTCCTCTCCAGCTGATATTCTTGCTCTTGGAAAACACAGGGCATAATCTCAGCTGGGAATCTATTTACTTCACCCTGTATACAAGGATTTCTGCAATTTCTTGAAGTTTCTCTGTTACTTCCTTCTGGAAGCACCACTTGTGCAGGTTCTGGCCCATTTAATCCACACCTTTCTGTTCTCCTGTGGAAGACACGCCTGCGTGTCACAGCACAGAACTGTGTGGACATGCCCAAGGCCGTGTGACATCACCTTTGGAGCTCTGATGTCCACAACAGGGCACTTGGAAGCAGTGGAGCCATGTCAGCACCTTGCTCCAGCTGGACTGATTTACCCAAACTCCTTGCCAGGACTGGTGTCCCTGAGCAAATCCTTGTCCCTACAGCTCCAGCTGTGACCTTGGCTTGAGGTTCACTGCTCGCAGCTGTGTTGTGTGCAGCACTGCCAGGAGGAGTGGGGTGTGGAGAAGCACAAATTGTCTGACTCCCGTGTTAAAGAGTGGCTTTACACATGGGTGTTGCTTCCATGGGATGACTGGAACACGCTGAATGGTCAGCTCAGCTCTTTAAAGCCCTGTGACTTGCAGTCTTCTTAATCTGAAGCTGAGATCACCCGAAGTAGACACTTGAATCTTGCTTCTCAGCTGGGTTTGTGGTGGGCTGCTTCTACCCAGAAATGCTGCAGAAAGGGGTGGCTGGGCTGTGCTTTTTCTGTTTATTCCTCCCCCTGTGAGAAATCGCAAGGAAATAGTTTAAATAGTCTGCTGTGCCCCCTCATCTTTGCAGTTTGTTATGTGAAGGGGGAGTTGAGATACCCCAGAACTGTCTTCTCTTACATTAAAATAACCTTCTTGGATACTCTGGCAAAAGTAACTGAGTAGTGATCAATGGCATGGCTTGCACTGGCAGTGAGCATCAGTGTGGGGAGATCATAGGATCATAGGTGGTTTGGGAAGGATTGTTGGAAGGGACAATAAAGCCCATGTTGTTCTACCCTGTGCTGTGGGCAGAGATGCCTTCCCCTATCCCAGGCTGCTCCAAGCCCTGTCCAGCCTGGCCTGGAGCCTTCCAGGGATGGGGCAGACACAGCTGCTCTGGGCAATCTGAGCCAGGGCCTCAGCACCTTCTCAGGAAACAATTCCTTTCCAATATCCCATCTAACCCTGCCCTCTGCAGTGTGCAGCCATTGCCTCTTGTCCCCAGCCCCTCTCCAGCTCTCCTGGAGCCCCTTTAGGCAATGGAAGGGGCTCTAAAGTCTCCCTGGAGCCTTGTCTTGTCCAGTCTAAATGCTGCCAGCTCTCCTAGCCATGGAAACAGCTCCCGTGCTGCTTGTGGAGCATCTCTCTGTGGCCTCCTCTGGACTCGTTCCAGCAGCTCCACGTCCTCAGGTTGGGGGCCCCACAGCTGGACAGGGGCAGGTCTCACCTGAACAGAGGGAGAGAAGATCCATACGTCTTCCTGCAATCAGCCTTTGATGTCTTGAGTGTGCTGCTGTGTTCCAGCTGTTTTAAATGAGGCACTGCACGGGAACGGGACGCTCCCTCACCCGTGAAATCCCTTCTGCCAGTGGGCTCCTGACTTGCAAGAAGTGCTGATTCAGCACCTGCTGTTTTCACCTCTTCCAGCTATGGTTAGACCAGCCCCAGTCCCCAGCCTGGGGCTGCAGGAAGGACTGTAAATAAAAATCCTCCACAGTGCTTACGTGCTTAGCTGGGTGAGTGGAGGGAACTGGAAATGAGCACAGCTGCTGCCAGCAGTCGTTCCCACTTTGTTTTGTCTTGCTTTCCTGGTAATGGCACCGTTTTGGTCACCTGAGGAGTAGAAGCTCTGAAATTATTGCGCTAAATTTGTCATTCCTCAGGAGCCTGCCATGCAGGAGGATTGGGCCGTGTTGGTAGAGCAGTGTTTTGTTTTGTGGTGCCTTTTCAACCTTTGTTTGGTTTCATTACCAAGTCAGCGCAGTCCAGTTTCGGTGAAGGCACCTTGTACTGTTGCAGACGTGTTGCTTATGCTAAAGGTGGGAGGGGAAGCACCTGGATCCTTAATTCATAGGTTTCCTTGTTTCCAGGTGCTTTAGTGCACCTGAGCTTTAAGNNNAAAAAAAAAAAAAAAAGTAGTGGGAATTCTTCTGGTTGCACCTCAGTAATGTTCAGAGAAAGATCGGTTCTACTGTTCAAAATATATTTAATGTAACACTTTATTTTCTTCTCATGTTTATAGTATATATAACATAACACTTTTCCCTCCTTTGTCTAATCCTTTTCATGGTCACAGTCCGGTGGAGGACTCCAGTGTGCATTCTGTGCATTAATTTCCATTTAAGCAGGACTGGTTACCTGCTTGGAGCTGTGTCTGTGCATAAATTCTTGCCTTATTCCTCCAGGCTGCATTGTTCATTTTTCCCGTGGAGCCTGTCACTGATTATTAAATGACACAAGTACTCCCTGTTGGGGAAGGAGTTTGTTAGACATGCTTAAAGGAGATTTCTCCTAGGTTTTTGTCTTTCAGCTTTCGTGTTCTCTTGCCTAAAGAGAAAATTCAAACCTGGATTTAGTTTTAATCATAGAAAAGCCAAATCTCGAGGCTGATCTATGCTTAAGACCGATCTGGAGACGCTGATCACTTCCACTAAGTACTAACCAATCCTGTGTACTTTTTGTGCAGTTTACCCAGATGGGAGAGTGTGCATCTCTATCCTTCATGCTCCTGGGGATGATCCCATGGGATACGAGAGCAGCGCGGAGCGGTGGAGCCCCGTGCAGAGCGTGGAGAAGATCCTCTTGTCGGTGGTGAGCATGCTGGCAGGTGAGCACTGCTGTCCTGTCAGCCCTTCCTCAGTGAGCTGCAGCTGCCTCTTGCTTTTTGCTTTGTTCACTGAGCAAAGCACGTGGAAAGCTGCTCAGCAGCAGCCACAGTTCTTAAAGCCGTGGCATTTATTTATTTATGAGCAAACCAGCGCTCTGAGAAGGGTTGGAAAAAAATGCAACTGAATTAGTAACAGGTGTTGCTGTTTGGGGGTTGCTGCAAGGATTTCCTTCCAGTGGCAATGGAGGCAGCAGTGATGGGTCAGGTGGTCCCAGAGGCTCAGCTGGTTCCTTGCTCCTGGACAAAACCCTCTCTGTGTTTGCTGTGCTGTCCATTCAGCTTTTAAAGCTGTGGATTACAGCCTGTGTTGGATTTGGCTTTGGCAGCTGAAAAGTTACCAGACTTAACCAGTACAGTAAACTGGCGGGTTCAGAAGCCAGCATTCTCCACTTCTCTTTGTTATTCCTAGCCTGGGAATGTGCCCCACTTTGCCATCTCTGGTTTAAAGGAAGGCTTCTTGAGAAGAAACCTGGGGTGGAAAACTTTCGGTGGAGCCTTTCAAAGGGTTTTTCCTTAGTCTAACGAGGGCTGTGGATCAGCTCTGTCATGTACAGCTCTCTGAACGATGGATCATTTTCCACACAGTTGAGAGAGCCACTGAACTGCCTGAAGAGGGCAGAGCCATGTCCCTTAGAACTGGTTTTGAAGGATAAATGGATTTAGAAGCTGCAAAGTTGACCAAAGAGCAAGCAACAGATTCCCACATGGGGCTGTTTTAGCTTTGGAATAGTAACCTGCACTTTGTGCAGACAAATGGTACCCGTGGGATTCCCACGGCTTCCAACAGTTTGGTTTGTGGTGCAGCTGATGCCTCAAGTTTTAGATTTGATATTTTTCAGGTTCTGTGCTGTCTTAGTGTGTAGTTCTGGGCTTCATATTAAGAGTTAGTAAGCTCTCTTCACAGAGTAGGGAGATAAAACAGTTCCTTTCTAGCTGGGGACCACGGACAAATTTTAGGCCCAAGAGTGTAAACAACGGTGAAGAAGAGAGAAAGAACAAAGAGGATGGACCTTCATAACCTCAAGCTGTTGTTGGACAATTAACTCCAATCTGCTAATGAACCAAAACCTATCAAAGTGTGAGCCCTCATGAGCAGGGATCCATTTTGTGATCATTGTGGATTTGATTTGGGTGCAGCCCCAAGGGGTTCCTGCACTGCCCAAGCTGGATCCTTTCAATAAACACCTTTTATCGTTTTATTCTACCCAGTCTCTGTTGCCAGGTCATCCTTTCCAGGCATCAGCCTTACCTGGGCTGGGAAGTGTGGGAGTCACCTGGTCTTGTTCTGTGCCTGTGCATCCTGTTTTCCCATGGCTTTTGGAGAAACTAGGCTAAAACATAGTGACCAGCTTCGCACAGGGTACTGGAAACCTCTCAGCCCTGGCTCTGCAGGTCATGTAAGCCCAAGCTGAGCAGGCTGGGTGACCTGCACACCTGCTGGTTTTTAAGGCAGTCAGTCAGGATCATGTGGAGAAGAACACGAGCCTGAGATACTGCTGTGAACTGGGCCAGGGTGGGTGTGGACTGGTGTGTCAAGGGAAGTGAGCAGAGTATGTTAGTGCCTTCTGGAAGGACAGTGTCCTGCTGTAAGCTGCCCACAGACTGGTAAATCCTGGGTTTCAGCTTACCTCCATACAAAATAGGGAACCCCTGGGACTTCAGCACTCCATGTGCTTCGTAAAGCGTTCTGAAATCATCCGATGAAAGATGTTGCAGAAGTGAAAGCATATTCTCTGGGCTTCCTTGGATTGTTTTGTTGGTTTTTAATAGAACAAGCTATCCCGACAAGTGACAGGCTGTTTGGGTGGCCTGCTTGGAGGGACTTTGTGTCTGGGAAGCTGGAGAACAAGAAAAAAAATGTTCTGTGGGGAGAAGCATGCGGTTTTAAAAGCCCTTGACAGTACTGGGGGTGCCACATTGTGTTGGCCATGTGCATGGTAGGGCTCCACTGCTGAAAGCACAAACAAAATAAAGTCCTGCTCCTGTGCCACTTGCTTCTTGCCTAAACTCAAATTTGTTGTGATATCCTTTCTCTTGTGGGCAGTTAAATCAGAGCCTTTTGGGAATCCAGGAGCTATCATTGGATTTGCTTTAGTGGTGTTTCTGCAGCCTCGAGAAGTGTTTCAAAACCACGGGGAAGTGGCATTCCTGAAGAAGCGAGAAGCTCCATCACCCACCTACCTTTGTCTTTCTCATTTCAGAGCCAAATGATGAAAGTGGAGCCAATGTAGACGCCTCCAAGATGTGGCGAGAAGACAGAGAACAATTTAACAAAATTGCCAAGCAGATTGTGCAGAAGTCACTCGGACTTTAAGCTCACAGAGAGACTGAAGTGTTTTGTATTTCTCTCCACCTGGAAACGAGCAGCGCTCAGTGCTGGTACCAAAAAGGAAAACTTCGTAAAACTATTGGCCTAATTCTTAAAATTCGTTATTTATTTACCAACTCTTTTCTTCCACTGCTCCAGAGAAGCCTCTAGTTCACTCACTAAATTGTGTGGAAAGGGAGATTTTATGGTAGAGAAAAATACAGAGACAATGCTATTTCAAAGGCTGCTTGTTGCTGCCTTGCTTTGTGGTGTGGAAAGCCTGGAGACTCGGCAATCTGCAGCCCTCCCTCACCCATCTGCTCTTGGAGAGCAGTGCTGGTTTGGGTCATCTGCTGGCAGAATTAGTTGTGTTTTTATAGGTAGCATTGCATCTGGAGCAGCAGTAGACAGGAATTACTCTATCCGTTCTGTACTTGTTAGGTGAAGGGCAGCAGTTGCAGTCAGATCTGATTTGAGGAGTGTAGTTAGCAGGAGAGGCTGTACAGCAGGGCTGTAGTCAGGGTGTGTTAGCAAAGAAAGGAGCTTTAGGGAGTGAACTGTGACGACTGGCTGGAGGTCTGGAATGGCCTGGTGTTCCCATGTAGCACTGTGAGTTTGTACTGAGCCTCTGAGTCAGTTTTGGCTTGGCAGAAATCCCGAGAGCTGCTCTATTACTCCTTGAACACACTCAGTCCTAAACTTTGCACCCCATTTAAAGACACAAGGTGTAAAGGCAGGACTGTTCAAGTTCACCTGGACAAGGTAGGTCATTGGCAGTTGGAAAATCCAGTGAGGATGTGTTTGCTCTGCTGGACATGTTCATGTTCTACAAAAATACCAGCTTGCTCTGGCGACACATGAGTGTTGAGAGGATTTGGCACTGCTGTGCCATTCTGGCCACATCACCTGTTTTTGGATGACCAAGCCACAATGAGCGTGATGGACTTACAAAAATTACCTGTGACCCTGGTACAAAAATTACAGAATTACCTGTGACACTCTACGCTGAGTGCTCTGGTTATTAAATAGGAGCCAGAGAGAGAGGATGGGCTGTTTGCTCAGGGTGCTACCATGTGTGTTTTGGAGAGCCAGTGTGAAGGGTGCAGGAAATACCAGCTGGTCACTTCCTAAAACTGCTGAGGGGCCTCTGCTGACCTTTCTGCTTTGCAAGCCAGTCTCACGTGTAGGTCCAAATTTCTCCAATTTACTACAAGCAATAACACGCCCATTGATAGCGCGTGGGATCCAATTTTGCTGGCAGCTTTAAATGGGCTAAATATGACAAGGGCTGTTTTTGTTGTTGTTTTTTTCTTAATGTGAAGAAGTGTGACGTGGAAGGAGTCACACCATGAAGAAAGCTTTACAGAGGTGATGGTGTGCATGTGCGTGGTGCAGGTATTCGGCATTTCTGTCTTGCTGCCTTTGCCATCGTTCTGCACCTCTGAAGAGTTGCTTTGCTACAACCTGCTGATTTGACCTCCTTGTAGAAGTAATTGTGGCTTTGATGTCAGGGTGGAAGTGGGACTGGACATAGCTTGGGAGCAGAGGTGATGAAATAGTGTTGTACCTAACTAGTATTTCAAGGCATACAGGAAAATGTAGCACTTGATGCAAACTGGGAGTGTTTTTTGGAGCAGAGGGAGGATTGCTCCTGGGAGTACTGCAGCCACCTTTGGGAACAGCACCAGAGAGCTGCAAGAGCCACTGCAGAAACACAGACATGGCAAAAGTAGGGTTTGCTTAAGTGCTGAGTGTTTTATTCTTGTGTGCTTGCTCATTATCTTGATTTTATGGTGGGATTTAGTCTGTGTACTGGAAATAAAGTGATTATATTTTCTCCTTTTATAGTTGTACACAAATGTATTGCAGTGGGTGTTGTATATGAGTAACCACACGGCCAAGAGACTTGCTCTAAAGGAGTGGAAGGGTTCGTCCTAACCCAGTTAAAATATGGGATACTTTAGGAGTGAAAGAGCTGACGTGATTGCATGGAATTTCCAGACAAATGTCTTGTCTCTAATGCTGGCAGTGGCTGGGTGATTCAAAGGAAACTCTAAAAATCTCGTAGCTGGGACATGTGGTGTAGTTTGCTCCTTACAAACATCATTATACCTATGTGTCTGGCCTAGAAAATTCTTGTGAACATACAAAGGTGAATTAATTCAGAATGTACTGGTGTCAGCACTTGGATTTGAGGAGGACACGCAGATCATAGAACCTGATGGTTTTAATGATAGCAACTGAATGGTTTTAATGGGAATGGACCTTAAAGACCATCTAGTTCCAACCCCTGCCATGGACAGGGACAACTTCCACTCACGCAGGTCTCTTAGATGCCCAGTTCCTACTCAGAGTTTCCAGAGTTTCTGTTCAAAAGTAAAAAAAACCTTTCTTTTTAAGTCACTGACATGCAGTGGGTTTGCTGCTGGGCGTTTGAAGCCACCCAGTGACCATATCTGCCTCTCAGTCTTAAAGATGACAAAATGCAGGCAGAGGTTCACCTCAGAAGACTAAAATTGGTGTGGAGGTGACAACTGTCCTGGTTGGTGGCTGTTTACTCAGCTGAAGCCAGTGGGTGAGCATTTGTGTTCATCAAAAGAAATTCGTTGTTCATTGTGTTGATTTAGGAAAGAATTGTTCCCTGTGAGGGAGGTGAGGCCCTGGCACAGGGTGCCCAGAGAAACTGTGGCTGCCCCTGGATCCCTGGGAGTGTCCAAGGCTGGGTTGGAGAGGGATTGGAACAACCTGGGCTAGTGGAAGGTGTCCCTGCCTGTGGCAAGGGGTAGAACTGGATGAGCTTTAAGGTCCCTTCCAACCCAAATTTTGGGATTCTGTGAAAGGTTTAAAGGCGGCAGTGTGGTTGGCATGTTAGATTCCCTGTCTCTATTTGCCAATAAGAGCTAAAACTTCATTATTCTGCAACAAACTGAATCCTTGCATGAAGCAGGAGGGTTCAGCTCACGCAGTGGAGGTGTGTGGGCTCCTGCTGTGACCAGCTGACACCTTTCTGCAGGTGGGGAACACCTGAAGGTTAAAGCTTGTAAAGCTAGTGGGATAGACTTCTCTGAAAGACTTAATTGTGTCCCTGAATGAACACTCATGTTGGCAGGATGTGCAGTACTGGCCAGTAGCTGTGTTTTTCTCAGCAGTTGTCTTTTTTTTCAGCCTGAAACACTTATTATAAAAACATGTTCATTGGGGAGTGTCAGCGCTCTACAGGTGTTATGCATGTAGATAAAGTATTAAAGATTTTTTTAAAAACCCTTTTCTCTGGATTATATTTGCTTTAAGCTTTTATGTTAAGAAAAGAACCCCAACCAAATCCTTCAACAAAGCTGTAAAAATGCAAGCAACGTCCTCTTTATATATATACACACATCCACACACGCTCGCTGTTGTTTTTCCTTGGCAGAGGGGCTGTGTCAGAACACACACAGTGGGCTGTGAGACATCCATTAACTGGGATGGTGTGCCTTTGAAAGTGTGAGAGGCGTTGGAGCCACATGAAACGGCTGCAGCTCGGGGGCAGAGCCAGCCCCGGGCTCCCTGCCAGCTATTTTTTTGCCTTTTTTGAGCGATATCTTGAACGGAAGGTGGTGTTCTGCCCTGGGATGGGTGCAGCAGGGATGCCTTGGCGTCTTCCTGAAGTTGTGACTTGGTGAGGATGTTCTGTGTGTTTTACCCCTGTGAGAGTGCAAAGGAGAAGCAGCCAGATCTGAACTGTCCCTTGCCAGTGCTGCTGATCCTGGGATTGTCTCGGGTGTGGGATCGGTGCAGCCTCCCCTGTCCTGTGGTGTGGGGCTGTGCCTGTGGCTGAGCCAGGGCAGCGGCTGACATGGGAGATCCTCACAGCAAGATGCAGCACAGGTCACAGATCCCATGTCCCTTCTCTTTCAGATTCCTGACTCAGGGGAAGAAGAAAATTTTGTGCTTCAGGAAGCTCAAAAGCTGGAGGAGTGTGAGGGAAGGGATGCTCAGGGTCTTGCTGCAGGCTGGAGGAAGGGTTTTGGGTAGCACAGGAAGAGGAAGGTGCAGGAATCTGGAGGATTCCTCTAGCATCTGAGGCCCTGAGCTGCCAGCCCCAGCGAGGGCTCCTGATGTCCCCTCTCCTGCTGCCAGGTGCCACCCGATGTCTTGGGCACCAGAAGTGCTGTGCCAGGCTCCCTGGTGCTGCAGGGTTGAAGCCTGCAGGATTTTAGAAATTCTTTTTTACATTCTTGGTTCTTAATTGTGGACCCCCTCACGTGCTCTGTGCCAGGTTGAAAATGAGACAAGCGGGACTCAATGGCTTCGGTCTTCAGTTGTTTATTATTTTTTTG
>VXBU01018490.1:36183-50537 GCA_013400315.1 Bombycilla garrulus | reverse complement strand
AAAACCCAAAACCTAATTTTTCACCCTGTGATAAACTACAATATTATCTACTTTATACATTAACAAAAACTCAACCTCTCACAAAGTCCTGGAAGCTTTTTCCATGGCCAAGGACTAAAAGCTGTGCTCTCCTGAGAAATAAAACCTGTCAGGACGAGCACAGGAGATATTCCTGTGTCCTGGATTCCCACAGGAACCTGTCATGAGGAGGGAATTGTCGAAGCCATTTAACATTTGGTGGTCCTGCTTGGTGCTGTCATGACCCCAGGGGAGCGTGGGATGTCTGGCAGGTCTGTGCCTTCCCCGTGACTCCAGTCCTGGTGCTCTTCCTGTCTCTCCAGTGCTCCCATGGGTCTTCTTCCAGGACAGGTGGTGTAAGAGCCCCAGGAGAACCAGCCAGGTGGCTTTTGAAGGTGGCTCACCCCCCGAGATGGGACTGGGCAGTAGGTAAGGTGACGGGGTGTGTTAACATAATGAATGGCAGTAGCCTGTGCGTTATTGCAGGAGAGCTGCCCCGTCAGCAGAGTGTGTGTGAACTCTCAGCACACACTTGGGAGTGAGTCTGTCTGCTCACGGGGAGGAGATGAGCCAAGTCCTGGCCTGAGTTCCCTTCCCCTGTGGAGCATCCCGAGTGGGGGACGAGGCTGTGGCTCTGCCACACCTCTGACCAGAGCTGGGTGTCCCTGGCCACAGGGACCGCAGGGAGAGAAGAGACTTGGTGTCCCTGGCCTGGAAGAGACACCCAGCCCTGTGTCCTGGGACAGAGCTCACTGAGGAGCGAGGGCAAACAGCCCTGCAGCAGCCAGGGGTGCAGGGTGACACGGGAGGTGGGTTCAAAGCAGCAGCAGTGCAGGATGCAACACGCAGGGGGTGGGGGGCACCCACGCGCTTGGGTGCAGGGCCCGGCGTGGGGAGGCTCTCCACCCACAGCTGGGATGGAAGTTGGGGCCCAAAACAGCGTTTCCTGTGCCAAAATAATCCGGCAAATTGAACCCAGTTGGGGTGGCGTGGGGATGTTGAATGAATTGGGGTTTCTTTGCTAAGTCTGCCTGGGATGGGCTCACACAGACTCCTCTCCTGGTGCGGGGCTTCACTAGAATCCCTGTCTTCTTCTGCCAGTCAGAGGAGGACCCCTCAGAAATCTGATCAGATCCAGTCCCAGCGGGATTCCTCCAAGCTTTCTCAGCAGGTCAGGTGCTGGGGGAGCTCCCTCTGTGAGACAGGTGTGTTAGAGACATGCCCACATCTCCAATCTGAAACTGAACAGCAGAGCTCATCCCCAGGGATGCTGTGCTTCCCCTTGCCATTCATCCTTCTGGGAGCTAGGAAACGGTGAAATATGGAGTGGGTCGGATCAGGTGAACTTATTCTGAAGCAAAAGTCTCTGGGGTTGGAGATCCTTCCTTGGTACCTTGTAGGCTTGCTGCAATGGTGGCTCCAGAGGGGCCTTGCTCAGCCAGAGCTTGGCCTTTCTCACCAGCTCTTGCCATGGAGGAGGATGCCAGGCAGGCAGGCTGGAGTCCAGGTGTTTTCAAACTCGTTTTGTCTGGAGAGGGAGGCAGTTAGAAGTTGAGATTTGTCCTTGGCCAGATCCTAGTTTCACACAGGATCTTCTCCTTGGAGCAGGGTCTTTTAGGCACAGCCTTGGTGGGAGGGCTGGGGTTTGTGGGCTGTAGGAAGCTCCCAAGGCTCTGTATGAAGTGTGACTTTACAAAAACATCAGTATTATTGGAGAAGCCACTTGTCCAAAGTGTCCCCATGCAGCCTCACTTAGCATTTGAAACTTTCAGCATCTGTCCCTGGAACACCCAGTCAGTGACCAGGGGGCATTTGATTTATTTTGTCCATTCGTCCTCATCCAACAAGGCTCGTAGGTTGAATTTTCTCACACGTGTTAGATGCCTTCTTTACTCAGAGAAGAGGCTGTGGCTGCCCCATCCCTGGAAGTGTTCAAGGCCAGGCTGGATGGGGCTTGGAGCAACCTGGGATAGTGGAAGGTGTTCCTGCCCATGGCAGGGAAGGAGATAGGTTTTAAGGTCTCTTCCAACCCAAACCATTCAATGATTCTTCTGTAGATGCTTCTGTTCCCCCTTGGAGACCCCCAGAAATGATCAGGGTGATCTCCTTCACTTTGAGCCCGTGCTGAGCTCGCCCCTTTCCCACCACAGGCACTGCAAACTGAGCTGGTCGAGTTCGTGTCTATTATGGCCAAATTATCTGTGCAGCTCACAGCCCAGCTGCAGCTGCCACAGCTGGTCACAGGAATCTGGCTGTCATTATAGAGAGTCGTTAAGTTGGAAAACACCTTTAAGATCACGGAGTCGAACGATTAACGCAGCGCTGCCATATTCCCGTGCCTGAGCATCTCCGTAATGCCCAGCGGTGCCGTGGAGTGGGACAGGAGCTGCGGTGAGTGGGACAGCCCTGCCGGGAGCGCTGGCTCTGTGGAGAGCAGGCAGGGTTGGTGGCAGGCGCCTCGGCACGGGACCCGCGTCCCCACCGGCTCCGAGCGCCGGGCCCGCGCTGCTGCAGCCGGAGTGCCTGGGCAGCAGCACTGCGCTGGAACAGCTGCCCTGAAGAAAGTCACGGAAAACAATGGGAATTGTTCTCTGCCTTTGTTCCCTTTCCTTGCCGGATGTCGGAGGAGATGGAGCCGCGCTCGGCTGCCGGCGGGTGGCTGCCTGCGCTCCCTCGTCGGGCAGCCCGCCGAGCCCACCGCCTGCTCTGCCGCCTGCCGGCCCCTCCAGCGCCGGAGTCATCGCTCGTCGAGTAATTAGAGCTTGGCAGTGTCAGACGAGTGAGCGATAAAACTGGGCCGTGACTCTCTGTGTCTGGGGGCAGAAGGTTTTCTTACGGCTGCGGAGCAGAACGATGCTAAAGCTGCTGTTTGCTGCAGGGATCTCAGCCCAGATTTGCAGCCAGCGCTGGGGAGGGGCTTGTGGTGCCCGCACTTTACCGGGGCGGGCGGTCTGAGGTGGACTTGTGGCCGAGAAGTTGCTGACTGGTCCCTAAGCTGGGACCCACGGGATCATTTCGGTCCAAGCAAGCACTGTGCTTCTCATTTTCTATCCCTGCCAGTCCTCAGTGGGCTCGAGCACGTGGGGGCAAATCCCTGGATTTCCTTGCTGTGGCTCTTTGTGCTGCTTGCCGCCATCTGCCTGTTGAGGGCTGGTGCGTGTGGTCACTGCCCGGATCAAAGGGCTACAAGCAGAGGCGGAGGAGGGTTTCCCCCTGCGCTGCCAAGGGAGATTCCTCTCCCCGTGCCAGAGGCAGCCCTGGGGCTCAGGTGTTACTCCAAGGCAGCCTACAGAGAGAGATCATCGAATCAGAATCCCCAGCTGGTTTGTGTTGGAAGCGATACGAAAGTTCATCCCACTCCAATCCCCTTCCACCAGCCCAGCTTGCTTCAAGCCCCATCCAACCTGGCTTTGGACATTTTCAGGGATGGAGGGTCCACAACATCTCTGGGCAGCAGTCAGCACGGAGCACTTGGCATGGGGTTTGCTTGCCCAAGCTGACAGTTCCTCACTCAGAGCCCCGGGTGTGCAGGTTCAGCCAGGTGAGCTGCTGATCCCGATGCAGGAAAGCTCAGGTGTTTCCAAAACCCCAGCTGCTCTGCACAACCCTGGGATGTTGGGACAAGAGTCGTCACTGAAGGAGATTAAAGCACAGATGTGGGAAACGGAATATAGAGGATTCTCAAAGCCTGACTCAAAGCTCACATAGTCTTCAACATTTATATGCAAACTCTGAGATAAGGTGTGCTGACTTAGAAAGGCCATGAACAGAACAGACATTGAGAGAGAAATAGAACTGGAAACAAGTTTCAAAAGATGGCCTTGCAAACAGAGCAGATATTTGGGAGAGTTAAAACTGTGAAAGATGCATTGTAGCAAGACCACGTGAAGTAAAAACAATAATGATTGATGTTAGAAGTGTTAGCAGCATTGTGTGGCAAAAGCTAATAGGCTGAAAAACATTTATAATGTATTTGAACTAGGAAATAATTTGACTTCTGATTGAATGGCATTGCATGTAACATCTTCTGTGCCTCACCCATCTGTAAGACTGATAACGGAACAAAGTCTTTTAAAACACCTCTCAGCTATCCCATCTCTACTAGAGCTGGGTATTTTTTAATCCAACAGAGGCAGTAGGCATGGAACATGAATGTTGCCTCCTTCCCTCTGGCCTCTGGAACTCTATTTATTCCCTTTGTGGAAAGATCTCAGCTGAGCTCCAAGCCAAGCAGAATTTTCCCAATGCAGGTGGGGCAGGGGGTCCCCAGGCAGAGCTCCTGGATCTCCTGCACCACCATCAAGTGATCTGTGAGCCCCTCTCTTGCTCTTTTGCCTGTGTGTAGACCTGAGATCTACAGAAGATACCCAGAGCCCCGTTCCCATGGTCAGAATGTTCACAGTTGCCTGGGTTGGGTGCAGTCCATCCATACTGGATGGATTTCCAGCCTCACTGGAAATGTGGTCTGGGGATCCTGTGGCTGCAGGGAGGCAGCTCAGCCTCTTCAGCAGATTTGGGCACACTGGGGGAAGGTGACAAAAATTAAAACAGCCACACAAACAAGGGACAGGCAACAGTGAAGGGCTGTTGGTCACATGCAGGGGGAAATGAGGGGAGGTGCAGCTGTGGGGGCTGCACAGCCCCGTCCCAAACAGCTCCGGCGTGCAAGCACGGTCTCAAAGCCTGTCTTCTCTTGTACTGGGGAAAGTTAAGTGTCTGCCTTCTGGAGCCCTCTCAGAGCCTGCCAGCTCAGCTGCCATGTGTCCTCCAAATGCAGGGCAGGATGCTCAGCTTCCTCCTGGCTGCCTGGACAGGGACGTGGGCTGCAGCGCGCTGCCTGCTGCCGTGGCCAAAGCAGGCTGGGAGCTCCCGGCTCCTTCGTTCCCTGGGACTGGCAGTGGGTGTGGGGACACGGAGGGCTCACCAGCGATGCTGGTGGCTTGCGACCGCCTGGCAGGGATTGCTCCCCAAGGCAGCTCCGTGCTGGGAAGCTGGCAGCAGGGCTTGCTGTGTTGAAGCGGCTTTGTGCTTATTTTTTTGGTGGTTTTCCTAAAAACGGTGCCTTTTGCAATCCTCCCGGTCTTTCACAAAACTTTTCCTGGCAGAACCTCTCCAAAACTTCTGGGAATTCAGCTTTTGAAAGGCGTTGGGGTTAAAGACATTTGCGCTTCTGTACAATGCTGACAGGTTTCCTGGTGTGGAGATTTCTTGCCGGAACTCTGCTTTATGATGGTGGGTTGGACTCAGGGAGCTGAAATTGCTTCAGGAAACACAGGGAAGGTTTTCAGCCTGGGAGAAAGGGCAGAGGTGACAAGGGAGGAGCCTTGGAAATGGCTGAGGATGGAGACCTCATCCCACCCTTCTGGGGAAAGCGTTCCAGTCGTCGAACCCAAACTGTGGTTTGGGAAACTGCGATCTGGGAACTCTTGAGAACAATTCCCCCCATCTCCTTCACAACTGATCCCAAAGGGCTGATGTCCGCTCTGCTGCTCACACAGGTGAAACCAATCCCTGTGCTCATCACTGACCTCCAGCTCCGTCCCCGTGGATGTGAGTGTGGCAGGCTCTGCTGGCCCTGCTGCTGCAGGCAGGAGAGTGGACAAAAACTGGGGACACCGCAGGATGGGCATTTGTCCATCAGTTCCTTACGGGGTCCCTCAAAGCTTTGCCCTTTGCTGATGCCTGCGCTGCGTTTCAGGGAAAAATACTTGACGGACTTAGAGGTCTTTTCCAACCTAAAGGATTCTCTGATTATATACAGATGTCAGGAATAAAGGCTGAAATGAATAAGGCATGAAGCCCTGAAACACAGCTTTGTGTCTGCAAATAATAAGGAATGAGTTACAGCCTTGGAAAAGCAGGAACGTTCCCCCGTGTGCAGGGTCCAGCCGGCCCCTGGCAGTGGAGGTACCCTCCTCGCACTGTCCACTGCAGTGGATTGCCTACAGATGGGTTTCTCAACCTTTCCTAACCCAGGGATGGCCAAACCTTTCTGGTGAGAATCCAGGGATCATTTTGTTCGGAGCCACCACATGGTTTTATTTACGCCCCATGCGAATTAGGCAAACGTCTCACTGTTTGTCTCTTTTATTTCATCCCCTCGTGCTTGCTTCTGCACATAGGAATGTGTGCCTGTGTACTTAGGAACTATTTTGCAGACCACTTCCTACTGTCCTGGGGACACAGAGCAGGTCCTGGACCCAGTGTGGCAGCGGGGAGCGACGTGTCCCTGTCCTTACTTCACATCGCAGCTCGGTTCCCGTGGCAGGGAGGAGCACACCGCGCGCTGGCCAAGCCGCTCCACCATCTTCTGCCACACCAGCATCCCCAGCCCAGTGAAGGGAAAGCCCTTGAGGACCTTCAGCGTCTCTGTCTTCACCTGGAGACTGTTCCTTAACGTGGCTGAACAGCACCTGAGCCCCCCACGTCCTCTGTGCTCGTTGTGGGGGTCTTCAGTCCCTCCTCCTTTGGCCTGCAAGTCCAGAGGTCTCCCTGTGTCTGGAGGGGGCACCCACAGCCGTGTCCTTGGCTCTGAAGATTATTTACCGACTATTTTTTTGGCCAAGAAAGCACTGAAAGGAAGCTGCATCCCCTTTGGAAAACCAATGGACTTGGAATCTCTGCCAGGACTTTCCCTCCCTCCCCGGACCCTCGCAGAGCCTCAGCAGGAGCCTTCCCCAAACCCATCCCCTGCTCAGGGCAGTGCTGCCAGCTCCCAAAGCCACTCTTAACTCGACACGTGGGCAGCCCTGGGAAACGTTGTGGCTCTGATTCTTGTTGGTGGTGCCTTCCCCAGCTCCAACCTGAAGGGAGCCTCCCCTCCAACGCCACCACCTCTCTGCAGACGTGCTCGGAACAGCATTCCCATGGCTTGGGGTTCCAGGGAGGTGACTGCTCCCAGTCCCAGCCCTGCTGGGTGTCCCCAAGGCTGTGAGCAGTGTCAGGAGGGACTGTGCCTGTCAGGGGAGATGGGATGGTTTGTCCTCCTGCATCCCTCGTGTTCACCTCGAGCAGCTGCCATTCAGGACCCCCGGGTTTGGTTATGGCTGTGCCGCTGGACAGCATCCCCAGGATGAGGATGAGGATGAGGATGAGGATGAGGATGAGGATGAGGATGAGGATGAGGATGAGGATGAGGATGAGGATGAGGATGAGGATGAGGATGAGGATGAGACAGCAGTGCTTCCTCACCTCTGCAGCTCTCTCTTGCAGAGAGGTTAAGCTCTGTTTGAACACGATCCTGGTAGGACGCTGATTTGGGGGATGCCCAAAGGGAGGTTGTTTGGAGAGGGGGAGCTCCCTGCAGCCCTGTAGGGCAGCTGGACGGGCACACAGCCACCCTGCAGGCTCTGGGACAGAGGCACCAACGTTCTGGTGTCTTGGGGTGCGTGAGGTTCAGTACAGCTCCTCTTGTGATTTGGGACCAAGGTGAGTGCACTCCACTGTGGGTTGCACTCCTTGGGCTTCCCTCTCAGCCCCAGCACGGCCGATTTTGGGGTGAGGACAGACTGACAGCGAACACGGCCGTGAGTCCGGCTCTGGCTGCTCCTTTGCTGACAAAACCCCCAGTTTGCAACACAGTTTTTGGCGTTTGGTCCTCGCCATCCGCTTTCCATTCTAGCGCTCGCCTTGCGGGAAGGCTTTGGGGACGAGGGGGGTGGGAGCCTGTTTCAATTGTTTGGGGAAGGGAAGAGACTCGTTCTGTGGCTGGAGGAGCCCGGCGGATGCACACAGGGAGCTTTCCCACTGCTGCTGCTTCCCTTGGAGCAGCAGAACCTGGGGCTTTCTGAATCGGTGACATTTTTGTGGCAGGGCTGGGTCCGGTGGCTGGCCCTTGGGATGGAGCCTTGCCCTGGGGCATGGGATGTGCATCACCTGCCTGGGACAATTCTGGGGGAGGAATGTGCAGGTTTTGGAATCTGGACACGGTGAAGTGGTCCAGAGGGGTCAGAGGGTCTCTCATCCTCATCATCACAAGCTGAAAACCAATGCATTTAGGAGCAGGAAGGTTCCCACCCAGGTCTCTCCAGGCAGGGGTGAATTTCCCACCTACTCCCACGTGGGCCCAGAGAAACGAATCACCAATAATGAAAGGAAGCAGGGAAAGCAAGCAAAAAAATAATGATTAAAAAATCCCTCCCCAAAGCCGCCTTCCAGAGGGTTGGGCAAAAGATAAAAGCTCTCGGAGGAGCCGGGACTCCTCCTCTCCCACCACCGACCTCTCATTTAAATGTCTGTGTGCAGGCTGCAGCCGGCATTGCCTCGGCGGCCGCCCCGGGACCCCCCGGCCGCGCACCCGGCGGCGATGCCCACGCAGAGCATCGGCAGAGAGCCGGGCTTCAGCAGCCTGGGCTGACACGGCCCCGGGCAGCGAGGAGCGGTGCCGGGGGTACCCACCGCAGAGCATGCCCGAGCCCCCGGGGCGCTGAGCCGAGCAGCGCCGGGCGGGGCAGGCAGGAGTGGGCAGCGGGGGGGTCCCGGTGGATGGACTCCGCCAGGCCAGGCCCCCGATGTCGGCGCCACTGCTGCTGTGGGTCATTCTCCTCCGCTGGGCCAGCGGCGGGGGCTCCGTCCGGGGAGGCAGGACGTGGCAGCACTGCACAGGTAGGAGCGGAGGGCGGGTGGGCTGCACCGGGGACAGGTGTTCACCCAGCCGGCGAACGCGCCGGGAGCGGGGTGCTCCCCAGCTGGCAGGGCAAACCCCAGCAGGTGTGCTCTGTTTCGGGGGACATGCCCCGTGCGGGTCAGCCTCTCGCTGGCAGCCCAGCCCCAGCGTCTCAGCGCTCAGTGCGCGCTCGAGTGACCGAGTGACAGCGATGCCTCGGGGGCTGCAGGCTGCCAGCATTCACGGACAGCGGGCGTGGGGCCGCTCCTGGGCCTGCAGCCCCCACGATGCCCGCGGGGGAGCAGCCGGCGCTCCCGGAGCTGTGGGGAGAGCTGCGTCTGTCCCTGGGGCACAAGCGTTGTCCCAGGTTCTGCTGGAGGCAGAGGGGAGGGGAAGGACTGGAAGAAGGAGGAGAGGGCCATGAAGTCCCTCTTGGAAAGTCCCTCCTGCCCCGGACTCCTCTGTGCTCTGGCAGGTACAACCTCCACCTCCCGGCAGCACAAGTTTCCGTCCCACCGTCCCCGGCCGGCAGCTCCAGTGTCATTTCCTGAGCCAAAGAGGATCTCCATGCCCTGGCTCTGCCGTGCCACCCCCGTGCCTGTGCTGTGTGGGCAGCGAAGCCTGAGCTCAGTTTTTGGGGCTGCTTGGGCCCAGGCTCTGTGCGCTTAGGGCTTGTCCCGGTTTGATGGCGATTGTGTTTGCTTTCTGTTAGAGACCAGATGATGGGAGAAGAAAAACAGGGAGAGATTGGAGAGTTTCTGCCCACTGCCTCCTCCCCGAGGTGCTCCAGTCTCCCTGGGAATGCCCCCCACAGCCTTGGCTGGAGGAATCCTGGGGGTGCTGAGGCCCCAGCATCGACCTGACACCACTTGTGCTGCCCGAGCTGGGCTGGAGCACCCCAGCTGCTCTCCCAGCCTTTGCAGTGATGGGCAGACTGGGACGCAGATCTTTGGATTTAGGGATTTGGGTTTGGTCTTAGGACTTGGCCCCTTTGTGGCCCACAGCATCCAGCCCCAGCTGAGCTCTCCCCTAGCTCATCCTCACCATGTCAAGGACAACTGGGGGCTCCTAAACCCCTCTGCAAATCCAAGCCTGAGTCCAGCTTCTACTTTTTGCTGGTAAAAACAGGAGCTGGCCTTTGCCCAAGCGATGCAGAGCTAAAATAAGCTGTTCCAGTCAGTTAAAACTCCCCCACCGAGACTTCACTTGAGGAACAGCTTAAACCAGCCGTGGGGTGGGCAGGGGGCACACAGAGCTGCCAGGGTGGGAAGGACCTCACTGCTCTCCCTGCTCTGGTCTGGATGAAGCCACACGAGCAGATTCCTCCTCACTCTGCCCACCTGGAACTGGGCTGGCCAGGCATGTCTGGAGGAAGCGCTTCCCTTCTCCAGCTGGTTTGGATTCAGACACACAGCCCAGCCTTGCTCCCAGCTCCCGCCTTCCCAGCTCTCCCGCTGTGCCCCAGCAGCCCGGATTTATTAGTACAAATTGGAGCTAAAAGCCAGGTCTCAGCGGGGTGGGACGGACTCGGGGGTGTTTCAGTGTAGCCAAGTGCTGCTTCATCTCTTGGGCATCATCTCCCTTCTCTGCCAGAAAAGCATTCAAAAACAAAACCGGGAGGGTCCCAGGCCAGGAAGGTCGGAGAAGTCTCCAGAGCTGCTACAGCCCTTCCTGTGTCGAGATGCTGGACCTGGCAGTGTCCCGTGGGGTGGCGCCTTCTGGCGCTGCTGTGCTGTGTGTTCCCACCGGGGCGATGCCCTGAGGCTGGGCACGGCGTTCTCCTCTCTGGGGAGAGGGTAATTATTTATAATGAGTGGTTTTGGTGCCTGCTGGGAGAGAGCGTGTGCTTGTGCGCAATTAGGGCTGCGCTGGGAGAGCCTGGACCGGGACTGGAGGGGTAGGACTGTCCCCACTGCCCCGTGGACAGAGGTGGGAACGGGTGGCTGCCCTGAGAGCACATCTGGGGCACCGGATCCCTGCCTGCTCTCCTGCTCTGGCTGCTGGTGCCGGTGGGTCCTGAGGAAGCTGGTGGCAGGTCCCCGCTCCAGAGTCGGCATTCGGAGCTGCATCAGTGCGACGATTCTGCACACCCGGCGTTCCTGCTGTGGCGATGGAGATGCCAACCTCCTGTCTGACCGGCAAATCTTGCCTCTGGCCCTGGAGCAGGGGCTCGGGTCAGAGCCCAGGCAAGGAGAGCCTACTGCGGCACGCCGGGCCATCCTGCTGCCGTGGTAGGGTAGAAGCGCTAGGGCACCGCCATCCCACAGCGGGACAGGGCGGGATGCCTTCCGCCGCCCTGACGCGCTCCGCTGTCTCTCGACACAGACCTGCGGCCGCTGGACATCCTCTCGGAGGCGGTGCCGGCCGCGGGGCTGGCCCGGGGCATGCGGGTGTTCCAGGTGCAGGGGGTGCGCGGCTTCCAGCTGTCCGCCTCGCGGCCCCGCGCCCTGGGCTTCCCCGCCTCGCGGCTCTTCATCCACTGCGACCGCTTCCCCGAGGAGTTCTCCATCATCGTCACGCTGCGGGCGCTCCGCGGCCCCGCCAAGGTGAGCGCGGCCGGGCGGGCACGGGCGGGCACGGCCCGGCCCCGCCGCTGACAGCCCGTGCCCTCCCGCAGAGGAACGAGTACATCTTCACGCTGATGCTGGAGGAGAGCCCCGGCGTGCTGGTGGGGCTGCGCTACGGCCCCGACAAGCTGCACTTCCTCTTCTGGAGCCAGGAGCGCGCCGGCGGCTGGCAGACCCGCGTCACCTTCCCCAACGTGTCTCTCTCCGACAACCAGTGGCACACGCTCGTCCTGGCTGTCTCCGGCCAGTCCTTCTCCTTGACAGTGGACTGCAGCGTCCCCAAGGATGTGTAGGTCGGGGACGGCGCTGGCAGGGTGGGCAGGGCGATGTTCCTCCACCAGGGTCTCCGGCCACCAGCAGGTGCTGTGAAATTGTCCCCGACCTCTTCTCTGCCATCCCCAGGGTGGTGGAGACGCCATTCCCAGCCTCGCTGTCGGTGAGGAGAGCCAGCTTCTACCTGGGCAACCGGCGGAGAAGGAAAGGCGTGTTCACGGTAAGTGCCCCGTGCTGTCCGGGGTGCCCGGGGGTGCCCAGGGTGGCCGTGGGATGACCCGCGGGCCTCTCTCAGCCCCCTACGAAGCTGGCAGCACTTGGGCCGTGGCACAGGGAGCAGAGGTGGCTGTGGGTCCCTCCCATGTGGAGGCAGCTGCTCCAGGCCCGGTGCCAGTGCTCCCCTTGCATCAGCCGTTCGATTGTCCCAGCCGGGCACCCGGGATCCGGGAAATGTGCACGAATCCCACGGACACCGCCGCATCCCGGGAGGGAGGGCAACAAGCAGAATTCAGGCAGGAAATCCAAGGCGCGAATTACCTGCAGCTCCCGTTCCATGATCCTGCGGGACTCCGTCCCATCCCTCTGCTCACACTTTCCCAGGGCTTGCTGCGACAGCTCGTCCTGCTGCCCGGAGCCGATGCCACGCCCCGGATATGCCACGCCGTGAACTTCAAAGTGGCGACGCTCTCTGTGCCCAGCGTCCTCCAGGATGTCCCCGCGAAGCCCGTGAGCAACGAGGTGCTCAAATACCCCTACGGTCAGTGCCCCCGCGGCACAGGCTGCCTCCGCCTCTGTGGGGAAGGGTCTTTGCGTGGGGCTGGGAACGGAGCAGGAGCAGAGGGGAAGAGACTGTTCCCAGCACCTTCTGTTTCCCGGTGTGTGTGTGTGTGTTGGGATCCCTGTCCAAAATCTCCCTGAGAAGACGGGGTGGCCCTACCTGGGTCCCTTGGTAGACAGTGTCAGTGGCCCCAGTCTGTGGCTTCCCACATTTGTGCTGGGTTTCCAGTAAGTGCCCCGTCTGATGCCCATCGTCGCGATGAGACCAGGACATTGGGCCCTCCCGCCTCTCTGCTCCTCCGCTGTGTGCCACTCCTGCCTCACTCCTCTCCATGCCCAGAGACTGACATGAAGGTGACCCTGGGCGCCCGGCCACGCTGCTCCAAGCAGGAGAAGGCGCAGTTCTGGTTCAACGCCTCCCGGCGAGGGCTGTACCTCTGCAACGGCAGCACCTGGCTCTCCATGCTGGAAGGTACCGGTGGGGAGGTGCTGGCACTCTCAGGGGGGGAAGGAGACCCTTGCAGCAGAGCAGGAGCTGAGATTTGCCCTTGAGAGCACTTCGGGGTGGGAATCAGCAGCAGATGAGGGGCTGGGGTGTCCCCCTGTCTCTCCCCTGCTTTGCTCTGCTCTCGGTGCCCACGACACTTCCAGAGCACCTCTGGATTCAAGTGTCTCCGTGGTCTCTCCACTTTCTCCACATTATCAGTCCCTCCTGGGAATTTTTTGGGCAGGATGAGCTCCTGACCTGTCTGAGCAGGACAGCTCACCCCACAGAGAGCCATGCTCAGGATGTTGGGGTGCTCCCCCAGTGCTGAAGTGTTTGTGGGATGGATAAGGGGAAACAAAGAGACCCATCAGCTGCCAGAAATACTGGGTGCGATTGAGAGCATGGCACACACAGGTCTCAATGTCATCCAGGCTCTGGTGGGACACTTTGTAAGGAAAACAGTGGGAGTACCGAGGTGGGAAAGGCAACCAGAGCCTGGGTTGGGTAGATGTTCTTCAGTAATGACATGGATCTCATCCACTGCTGCTCTCACTCACTCCAGACTGTCTTCCCAGGATCCCTGGAGAGGACTTGGAGGATGGGATATGCCCCTAACTGAACTGTCCTTCCCTTCCCTCCTCTCCCAGCATTTTTCCTCTGCTGGTACCCCCAGGGTGGGTTTGGGTGAGCCATTTGCTCCCCACAGGAGCTAGCAGTGACTGGACCCCCTGTCCTTCCCTGCCTCTGGAAGCCATCGGGGTTGGCACAGTGTTCTTGTTTCCCCAAGGAGAACTCAGGCTGGGTCCTGACCCATGCCCCTTGGTGCCACCAACACTGCTGGCATTTGTCCCTTCCAGTGCCCATCCATCTGCCATTGGGGCTACTCTGGAGGGTTCTGCTCCAATTTCTGGCATTCATTGCATCTTAGTCTTCTCTGACCTCTCCTCCTGCCATCTCCTCCTTGTTCTCCTGAGGATAAATATATCCAAGCGATCAAAATCCGTGGCATGGGGTTCTTTCCTACTCCCAGAGGACACAGCTCTGCTCTCTGCTGGAGAACAGGCAGGGCTGGCTGGGGTGGATGTGCTGCCCAGCGAGGTGCAGTCAGCCTCTTACCACCCCTTGGTTTGGCCCTTCCCCCCCAGTGACACCAGCACCTTCATTTACCCCACAAAGCTCCGCACAGCAGCAATTGTCCTGGAGACAGCTCTTGTGGGGCCCCTCTCCAGCTGAAATCACTTGGTTTTAACCTCACCCCTCCTTTCTGTGGGCTCTCAGTCCAACACAGGCTGGACTACGTGGAAGAACACCAGAACCTGGTGACCAACTCGGAGACCATGGGCATCGAGGTGTTCACCATCCCCAAGGTGGGGCTGTTTGCAGCCATGGCCAACCGGGTCACGCCGCCGGGGTCGGCCATCTACAGGTGGACAGACGGGAAGTTTGTGCACTACCAGAACATCCTCACCTACCAGGCTCAGTCCTGGAAGTATTTCACCATTGGGAAGAAGGTGAGTCTGCCAGGAAGGTTCCCCTGTGTTTCAGTATATTTCTTACTAATATAATGTATTATATTATATATATTTATCTATTTATTTACTTATTTATTTTATTTATTTTTATTTAT
>VXBU01018490.1:22511-35478 GCA_013400315.1 Bombycilla garrulus | reverse complement strand
TAATATCAGTTGCCCAACATTGTCTTCTCTGCAGCCCCGAGTCTTGGGCATGGTTTAGAGAGTATAGGTATTTGCACCTCAGAAATCTACCTGTGGTCTCAAGGAGCCACCAGAGCCTGCAGTTCCCTCTCGCGACCCACTGAATCCAACCTGCTGCATAAACTCTGTCACTTTTAAATTATTCCAGGACTTTGGAGCCACCACTCCTCCCCTGGGCAATCTGCCTTGAGGCCTGAGCAGAGGATTTGCCTGGCTGCTCCTCCTGGGACGCTGCTTATCCCTTTGGAGGAGCCCCAGGACAGCCGTGTGCTGAGAGCCAGCTGTGCAGGGCTCCCAGAGAGACTGGGCTTGTTCCCTCTCTGTCGTGACCCATTCTGCCTTTGTCCCCAGGGGGGAACCGTGGGGCTCCCCTTTTGCCATCCCAGGACAGAGAGGGATGATTGGCAGAGCTCCTGTCTCCAGGCTTGGTGACAGCGACAGCCCTGCTGGCCGGACGCAAACCGGCCATGTCCCCTGTTGGTGGCGCTGGGAACTGATGCTGGGCACCATCTCTGGTGGGGGACGTGGTGGGGACTGTCCCTGACGGGAGGGTTCTGCACAAGGCCTGAACCTGCCGCTGTGCTGCAGCACTGGGAACGTGCCTGACATCCCCAGCGTTGCTCTGTCACTCCAGCTGCAGGAGATGGGGACACTGGGCAGTCTCAAGGTGCTTCCCATCAGTTCAGCACATTTGTTCATGGAGATGGTGGCCAAAAAGCCACCAGCAGCACCTCCAGCACTGGTTCCCCCCACACGGGGCTGGTGGGATGCACCTCTGTGGGTGGCAGCCCCTCTGTGGGTGCCAGCACCCTGTTACTGCCCTGGGATCTGCTGCTGCTCTGCCAGGGTGGGGGCTCCTGCCGGTGCCGGTCAGGGCAGACCAGGGGACTTGGGGCTCCTGGGTTTTGGGGCTGGCTCCAGGTGTTTCTCTTCCCACTGAAGCTGTTTCTGGAGATGCCTCAAAGGGGCTCCCTGGAGTGGTGATGCAGAGAGAGCAGAGCTGGGGATTAACCTTCTGTAGGGGGACAGGGGTACCCAGCACAGCCCTGTCCTTGTGGGTGGGGACTCCTGGCTGAACAAAGCCCCAGGCTGGTGCTGGCAGGGTCCTGCACAGGCCAGGAGGCAGGAGATACCCCCACCGACTCTTTCCTCCTTGTGGGCTGTGGCCCTGTGCCTCTTTGTGGCCCAGACTGGGGCATAATCTCTGCTGCTCCATCTGGAGGACACTGGAGTGGCACAGAGCCAGCGCGACAGAGCCTGGATGTGCTCCCTGCACTTGGCCACCTCTGCTGCAACACTCTTGTCTCTTACACTTTCAGAGAGGTTCCTTGGTCTGTCTCAGGGAATTGTCATCTGTTGTCATTATCGTACCTGCCTTTTTTTGTTCTGAGCCGCCTTTCCTTACAGGAGGGTTTGCCAGCTGAACCTCCCTCCTTCCCCAGCGCGTTTCATGTCCATGCTCCCCATTCCTGGGGCTGGAGGGGCGTGAGTGGAGACAGCTCAGCTCTCCCTCCCCTTGTCTAAGCTCCTGCCATGCACAAAGACCCCCACAGGCCACGGGGTCCCTGTCCCCACTTTGTGCTGCTTGGGGACTGCTCAGGGACCCCAGCCCGGGCCATCTTGTCCCACACCAGCCACATCCATCCCTTGCCTTCCATCCCACCTCCCCCTGCGTTTTCTCGTCCATGCTCCTTTGGGAGGAGAAAACCAAGCTGACCTGGCTTTTCCTTTTCCAGATCTTCCTGGCAGTGGCGAATTTTGAGCAGAATGAGAGGGGCCAGGAGTTCTCTGTGATATACAAGTGGAGCCGCAGGAAAGCCAAGTTCGTGGCGTACCAGCGGCTCACCACGCACAGCGCCAGGGACTGGGAGGCCTTTGTCATCGAGGGAGAGGCTTTCCTCGCTGTGGTCAACCACAGAGAAGGTACCCAGCCCTCAGGGTTCCCCGCAGCCCCGGGGTGGTATCTGGGACCCTGGCAGGTGCCCTGTGCATCCTCAGGTGGAACGGAGTGCAGGGCAAAGCCAGGGAGGTGTGCACACAGCTGTGAGCCTGGGGGCCCTCAGGCCTTGCAGAGGAGAGAAAAAGCTTTTGAGGAAGTGGCTCTGGGTTTCTGACTGTGGGGACAAGGACAGGAGCCAGGAGCAGTGCAGGGGACAGTGTCTGTGCTGAACCTCTCTGCTTCTTTTCATTTTCATCCCTAGTACTTCGTCACCTGGTAGTGCCCCAGGCTGAGCCTTTTGTGAAGCCGCATCCTTGTCCTTGTGGGCACACAGCTGCCATCCCTGCCTGGATGCCCTGCAGCCATGATCACTGTCAGTCCCCTCCCCAGGCCATGGGTTGCTCTGGGTTTGTTGACAGCACAGCCCTGGCTCTCCAGGATGCTCCCAGTGGGCTCAGATGATGGGCTCTGTCAGTGGGCTCCTTCCCTGCCATCAGGGCTGCCTCAGGGGGCACCAGCGCCTCTGGCACCAGGCTCAGAGCTGACAGCAGGTTGCTTGGGCACCGTGGGCTGGGCTGGCAAGTCCCTGTGTCACCTGTTGGACACCACCAGGCCCAGTTTGGATGAGACCTGCCCTTGTGGCAGTGCGGTCCCTTTGCCAGCCACGCGCATCATGCAGGGGTTTAGACCATGGTGGCCAAGCCAAATTGTCTAAGTTTCCCCTGGAGGGGGCTGGGGGGTCAGTCCCTGAGGAGCTGCCACTTACCCATGTGGCCATTCCCATTTTTCCTGCAGCATTTCTTTGCCCAAGTCCCTGTTGCAATGAGGATTTGAGGCCCGCTGGGTTGAGATGCTCGAGCAGAGCCCAGGAGCTGCATGGAGCACGTGCTTTAGGGCAGGGGGGAAAGCTCCTGATGCCCCAATGTCAGGAGCTTAGGGACACAGCTGGGACTGGCCCCACTGCACAGGGACACCCTGTGGGACAGCCAGCACAGTTTGTCCACCTTGGGATGGTGCCTCTGGAGGGCTGCTTGTGTGGGGATAAAGCCCCTGCCTGTTCCTCCTCTGCCAGGGCTGCCACAAAGCTGCCACTGTGCACTTGGGACAAGCTGTTGGTGGGTTCCTTGGGAGGGAGGCTCTAGAGACAGATGGAGGCTCTAGGAATAGAGACACTTGGAAGGGATGGAGGCTGTAGAATCTCTTTGACTTCTTCTTGGGGAGCAACAGGTCACTTGCAAACAGCCTTGTGACCTGCTGGCAAACATTCACATTTCAGGTTTCTGGGTCTTGTTTCCTGCACCAGCCAGGAATTGCTTTCCCTCATGGTGCACATCTGTCTCCCCCAGGCAACAACCACAACATAGACAGCGTGATTTACAGGTGGAACCCCAGGACAGGGCTGTTTGAAACTAACCAGACCATTCCTACCTCTGGAGCCTACGACTGGGAGTTTTTCACCATCGGGCCATATTCCTTCCTGGCTGTAGCCAACACATTCAATGGCACATCCACTAAGATCTACTCACACATCTACATCTGGCTCAGTGGCTCTTTCCAGCTCTTCCAGTCTATCCTGGTAAGGCTTGGCCACTGCTCCTCAGCCCCCGCTCTGTGTTCAGACAGGGCAGCCACATCCAGCTTCTCATGGCCTCCTTCCCCGCAGACATTTGGTGCAGCTGACTGGGAGGTTTTTCATATTGGGGACAGAGTCTTTCTGGCTGTTGCCAACAGCCACAGCTATGACAGCGGGACGCCAGCGCCCTCCAACTTCTATGCCATCAACTCCTCCATCTATGAGCTGAACATCACGGCCCAGATGTTTGTTAAATTCCAGGACCTTCTCACCTACAGGTACCTGTGCAAGGATTCAGGTCGCTCCTCAGTCCATGTCCTGAGCAATCCAGAGGTCTCACAAAATCCCAGAATGGTTTGGGTGGGAAGGGACCCATCTCATTCCATCCCCTGCCATGGGCAGGGACACCTTCCACTATCCCAGGCTGCTCCAAGCCTCATCAAACCTGGCCTTGGACACTTTCAGGGATGGGGCAGCCACAGCTCCCCTAGCCAACCCGTGTCTCTGCTCTTTTAGTTTAAAACAACATTGCTTGTCTCCTGGAGGGTTCCTGCAGGCTTTCACTCTCCCAAGGACTGAGACTGGTGGGGAGGGTGATGTGTGATGTCTCCTTGGCACCAAATCCCAGCAGGAGCTGGGAGAAGGCCCTTGATTTCGGAATGAGGGTGGATTTCTTTCAGGAGAAGCAGGGTTTTCTGTGTGTCCTCAGGTTGTCAGGGCATGGGGTGGGATGGGCACTGCCCCATGGACACACAGCCCTTCCTTCAACTGGCCACACAGGGCTCATCTCACCTGCCCCTCTGCTCATTTCATCCCCAGTGCCCTGGACTGGGAGTTCTTCTCGGTGGGAGACGACTCTTTTCTGGTGGTAGCAAACTCCTTCGACGGCTTCACCTTCTCAGTTAACAGCATCATCTACAGGTACTGCAGAGGGCAGGCTTGGAGCCACCCTGCATGGGCACAGGGCCACGTGCCCGGGGAGGATGGGTAGCGTTGTTGTTCCCTGTTTCCAGGCAGGAACGCCCGGTGAGGGACACCCCTGAACCCCAGCAGGGAGGCAGGAGGTGCCACAGCCCCATGGCTCAGCTTCCCTGCCCTGCCCAGGTGCCCTCCTCACAGCCCCGGAGCTAACTGCCTTCCCCGTGCAGGTGGCAAGGCTACGAAGGCTTCGTGGCAGCCCACCACCTCCCCACTGTGGGCTGCAGAGACTGGGAGGCGTTTCACACCGCCGAGGGCTCCTACCTGTTCTACTCCAGCGCCAAGGAGCCGCTCTCCACCGTGCTCAAGCTGAAAACCACCTGAGGCACGCTCAGCTCCTCGCCAGCGCCGGGGCAAGCTGGGCAACCAGGTGGAGATGGACCACAGAGCCCAGGAACGGCCGGCTGCAGCATCAGCTGGGCTGTTGCTGGCTGTGCGGGAGGAGGAGGAGGAGCAGCAGCTCCAGGGCTCCCTTGTCCCAGCTGTTTCTCCTGGGAAAGCTCTGCCACCACGCTCCAGAGCCACGTCCTGCCCAAGGCTCCTGGAGCCCAGGTGCATCCCCTGGCTTAGCAGGACCACGATTCTTGGCGATTTCCAGTCCCCAGGAGGGACCCAGAGCCGCCAGTGGCTGTGGCCAGAGCTTGCACAAAGCCAGGCAAGGAAGAGACAGAGCAGAGCGTGAGCTGCTGGGATGGGTGCATGGCAGAGGGGAGTAAACATGCGAGAAATTGTGGAAAGAAAGTGTGTCCAGGCTTGGCTCTCTCTGCCTGGGGCTGTGATGTTCCTGAGGATCATCCGGTTTGGCATTGCAGCCGTTCTTCCTGTAACCTTTGTGCCACTGCCACAGGTGCCTGCGCACCCTCCCACTCTGCCAGGGCTGGTTGGGATCTCCCCAGCACGTGTCGTGTGTGTTGCACAAACCTGTTGGTGCCTCTGAGGGCCAGCGCTGGTCCATGCACCTTTGCATGGGGTTAGCAACTCCCGAGAAAACCTGCTTTGCATTTGGGCCGATCCAGCTACCAGGGGCATGGGACAGGCCCAAAACTGCTTCAGGTGAAATTGTGGCCTCTTTTCTTTTCTTCAGCTTTGCTGGGGGACTCTCTTGCTTAACCAGAGCTCTAATAAACTGTGTGCACCCAGCCTTTCTCCCACATGGGTAACCCAGCTGCTCTGCCCGTGGAAGAGGCATCCTTTCACCCAAAAAATCACCCCAAATGTCCACAGCCATAGGGAGCCCAGTGAGGATGAGGTGGCCCTGAGCACAGCTGTGGTCAGGGTGCCCCTCTGTTCCCCCCACTGCCTCACCTGAGTGTCCCAGAGCACCTCTCAGCATTCCCCAGAGCCAGGTTTCCTGCTGAGCTGGGCCCACCCACCCTGGGGAGCACTCAGGAGGTGCCAGCCCCATCCGGAAGGGCTGGAGGGTCACAGCCTGAGCCTCCCCGGGGTCCAGACCTGCAGGGTGAGCCTCTGCATCCCTCCCTCCTCTCCCTGCAGCTGCAGCTGGCTCTGTCAGGTAGGACCATTTCTCCCTTGTGAGAAAAGGGAAAATTTGATTTGCTCCCATCACTGAGCTGTGAGCAGCAGCTCTAATCCAGCCCCGAGGAAGGGCGAGATAAGACAAGACGAGATGTATTTGGGCAGCTGGTCCCTGCTCCAGGCAGATTGAGCTGAGGATGGGAGTCGTGCTGGTACACTGAATTTAGGCTGGCCTGCTTTGGGAGAGATTGAATTAGGATAAAGCACCCCAAGCACCATGAGCACCATCACTCTCCCTGGGCACTCAGCTCCCTGGATACTCAGCTCCCAGCACAGCACAAACCCTGAGGGCTTTTCCTAAGTGCAGGGCTTTATTGAGGAAACAAAGGGTTTGCAGCTCCCCCCCTCCCTCCCCGCATTGCTGGGGGCAGGCAGAGCTGCCAGGGGCCTTGGGAAGGATGTCCTGCCCTTGGCAGGCTGATGCCTCGCTGGAGCCAGGATGGGGTGGTGACCCCTCTGCAGTGACCCTCTGCACCCCAAGGGACCTCCTGGCCCCATAACCCACCTCTCCCTGCCAGGGCCTTGTTCTCTCCCAAACACAGGCGTGCGAATGGGGCTGCATTCCCTGCGAGACCAGCTCTGGCAGGGAAAAAGTGTCTGGCTGTTTTTCCTGGGGGTGTTTGTCCATGGGCAGGCCCACGAGGGGCGTCCCTGGCATCCCTCCCCGCTGCCGTTTGCTCACGCTCAGTCCAGTGTCGCCGGCGAGGGAAGCTTGGTGGCACTTGTACTGCGGAGTCCGGCCGAGAAGCTCCGGCACCCACCGAGCGGCCGCCCCGCGAAGCAGCTGGAGGTTGGCACCCAGCCCTGCGCTACAGGGCGGTGCTGGCGGTCTCTGCGTGTGCCTGGGCGCTGGGCAGCGGCCTCAGGCGCTCGCCGTGCCTGCAGGAGTCCTCGCGGTTGTGGCGCACGTAGCAGACAACGTAGACGATGACCATGGCGAACCAGCCGAACATGGTGACGAACATGGCCACGTCCGTGGTCCTCTGGCGCACGCTGCAGAAGTTGGCGCCCGCGTCCAGCACCTGGAGCAGCGGCTTGCCCACGTACTCCTCGCGCGGGGCCGTGTGGCAGGTGATGTCCTGGACGGAGTCGAGGTCCAGCCGCGCCTCCCACAGCACCTCCTGCAGGGCGCACTCGCAGTGCCAGGGGTTGTTGGCCAGCCGCAGCTTGGCGTTGAGGGCCAGCAGCGCTTCCTTGGGGATGCTGCGGATGCGGTTGCCCGACAGGTCGAGGGTGCGCAGCCCGGCCGCCACGCCTTTGAAGGCCGCCCCGTCGATCTTCTCGATGGCGTTCCTGGAGAGGTCGATCTCCTCCAGGTGGGAGAGGTGCCTGAAGGCGTTGCTGGGGATCCTGGTTATGCTGTTGGCGTCCAGCTTGAGGAACACGGCGTCTCTGGGGATGTCCCTGGGGATCTCCTCCAGGTGCCGGGAGCTGCAGAGGACGGCCTTGGCCCCCGCCCGCTCCGTGCACTGGCAGCTGGGGGGGCAGGAGCTGCCCCAGGGGATGCAGAGCAGGAGGCAGAAGAAAGCCTGGGCCACGCTGCCGGCTGACATGGTGGTGGCGAGGGTCATCTTGCAGCCAGCAGGCTCAGCATGGCCGCTGGCAGTGCCCTGGGGGCGGCAGCAGCTCCTGGGCAGCAGGACGGCTCCTGGGCATTGCTGCGGGGCCTCTCCCATCCCTGAAGGAAGCTGTGGGTGGAGGGGATATGACACGGCATTATTTCCTGGAACGCTGGCTGTGGCTCACGTACGATGTGCCCTGGCAAAGGGGTGAGAGGCTGGGCTCGTGAGACGGGAGTCTCATGACTCTCCAGCCTGGAGTGACAATGGATGTCTATTCCAGAACAGCTTAATTTGGTTTAATTAGACACAGAAACCCCAGCTCCCCTCCCCTGTGTCTGCAGAGAGCACCCAGGTGGACGAAGGGAGCTGCAGGATGGGCTGTGGGGATGGGCCTGGCAGCCTCTGCCCCGTCCTGCCCCCAGTTTCCAGGGGGGATGCAGTACTTTGCTGCTGGAGAACAGCAGCAGTAAATTCCTATCTCACCAACACTGAGTGTCTAAAAAAAATGATGAGTCAGACTCTAAGGATCATCAGACTGACTTAATCACCGCCAGGATTTTAAAAAACAAGACGTGGAGCTCTTTTGCTTTCCTATCCCTTCCCTTCTGGTCCGTGAGCTGGTACAAGCCAGGTTTCCAAGGGTTTCACCAAAGAAGTGTTTGGAGGCGAGTTTGTTTTTTTAAAGTGAACAGAGTATGGTTTGATAGCCTGACTGGGGGCAGCACAGTAGAAGGGGTGATGTGGGAACCCCAAAGAACACCCCGGTGCTGCCCGGGGCAAGGCAGGAGGTGAAGCAGGTGGGACATCTTTGCTCTGCTTTTGGTGCTGCTCATCACCCTCCTGCTGCCTTGGCCAGTCTGGGAGAAGAGATCCTCATAGAGGGGAGATCTGGGAGGCCAAGGGAACCTTCCTCAGGGAATGAAATGTCCCATGAGATGTCATTATGGGCTCCAGGTTGTTGTCCCTCTGGTGCCAGAATCCTTCTGCTAACGGCATTCCCCTGGTAACAGCAGCACCCCTCAGGTGTGGGCGTCCCCAGGGTGCCACAGAGGGATGCTCACACCTGAGAGATGCTCACACCCGAGGGATGCTCACACCTGAAGGATGCTGTCCTGCAGCTTTGCCCGCAGCCCTGCCCAGAGCTGTGCATTCTGCCCGGGGGTATGAAGTTGAGCTTCCCCGGAAACCCTGCGGCCCTGCCCAATGTGCCGGGCTCTGGCAGCTCCGACAGCTCCGTCTCTCCAGGGGACAAGGATGCGATGCCGGTTCCCACCGCGTGGAAAGGCTCCGAGGGGCTCGCAGGAGTCGCAGCCTCCCCGGACCCCGCGGGCGTGCGGGGGTGATGCTCCGGCCCGCCCTCCTGCCCTGCCCGGGGACCCGGGACTGGTCCGCGCAGCACGGCCGACCCCACCGCCCCCCGCTGCCCCGGAGCCCGGGGGTTCCTTACCGGCTCGGCCAGGGCGGCTCTGCCTCGCTCCGGCTGTGGGTGCGGTGCCTTTGCCGGTGCCGCTGTGCTGCGGTTCGGCCGCGATCCCGCNGACCAGGGTGATGGGACAGGCAGGCAGCACCCGCTGGGCTGCGGGAGAGTGGCCGCGCGGAGCCCCAGCGTGCAGAAAATAAGTGCTGCTAATGAGATTTCCGCGGTTTTTTGGAGGCTGCAGTCCGGGCTGTGAGTCTAGAAGCTTCATCAGCCGCTGTAGGGCACGATTTTCCCTCCCTGGTATGGCCGGGACCTTCCCGGGCCCACGTGGGCTCTCAGCAGATGGTCTCCTGTCTCTGTCGGTGAGCAGAGGTCGAACAGTCCAGGAGCAGTGGGAGAAGGTGCCGTGCCATCGTTGTGGAGCACAGAGCTCCCTCATCAACTCTAAACGGGTCGAATCATCTCGTCTGGTCTGCTGCAAGGTATTTCAGCCCACGGCAGGGGCCTTGAAATGAAATGATCATCAAAGTCCCTCCCAACCCAAACCATTCTGTGGTTCAGCCATTGCTTGGGGTCTGCAGGCAGAGTGAGTTTGTACAAGGCTGGGGTGGAATTGTGTTTATCCTGGAAGTGTGAGCTCCAAGTGTGGCCCCCGCAGCCTGCATGGCCTCCAGGCCCCCTTGTTAAACAGCTGTAAGACACCAACAGCCTGCAGTTGTGGAATGCATGGTTTATTGAGCTGGGTGGAGTACAGACTGAGCCCTCTCCCCTTGCCAAACCCCAGCATGTCACCGGTGAAACTGCAGTTGTGCTGTGGTGGCACCAGTGTGGGATCAGCAACCTCGGCTGATCCACTGGGAGAAGGCAGGGGAACAGAAATCCCTTCCTGAGCAGGTATAACATACCACTGTGGGGCTCTTCTGGGTGATCAGAAAATGTACCCACTGTGCCTTGTTCTCCCCATGGCAGGCAACAGAAAATGGGAGTGAAAGACCCCTTAAAAGCAGGGATGTCTAGGATTGACACACTGATGTCCCCTCTCCTGTCCCAGGAGCCACAGAGCACGAATCGCCCGTGTCCCAGCAAGCTGCCACTTTCCATCCATGTGCACGGGGGATGGGGACAGGCAGGTGACATTTAGCTGGGGCCTTGGCTCAGAGGGAGGAAGGAGGTTTAGCTGCAAGCCAGTGCTCAGCATACACACGCAGGATCACGTATTAGTTTGGGGCATGGCAGATGGGCCTGTGCAGAGCTGTGAAACTGCAGGTTTATAAGCCAAGAGCTGCTCACACCTCCAGAATGCTGGAGCACAGCTCAGGACCGTGTTGTTGGGTCTGAGGCAACCAGAGGTTCGGGTACAGCCACCACAGGAGCGACTCCAGAGCAATCCTGTGGGATCTGGGGCACTGGGGCTGCCAGGGCTCGGAGCAGGGAGCAGTGATGGATATTCTGGTGGAGGAGTAGCTGGGACTGGCGAGCCTCAGTGCCCACCCCAAAGCCGAGAGCAGGGTGGAGTGGACAGAAGGACCATCTCCCAGGAAAAGTCCTGCGGCTGTGTGTGGCCCAAGCTCTGGGCTGGCGCTGTGGGCTGGTGTGGAAGCACCAAGACACAAGCTGGGGCTGAGCTTGGCGGCTCAGGTGGCTGGGATGCACGGCCCAGGCAGCCCGTGCCCCCAGGGAGGGGACACTTTTCCTCCCAGAGCCCTGCAATGTACATTCATGGAGGAGGCACCCAGGGTGCCTCAGCTCCAGCAGCTCCCGTGTTCTCACAACTCAGCTGGGGTGGAGCTGCAGGTCCCAGCCAGCAGCAGGAGCCCTGGGCTGGGGCAGCAGGAGCCCTGGGCTGTGCACCAGGCCTCAGTAGTAGGCACCAAGGAGGGTTGAGACCTTGTGCAGGAGCTCCTTGTGGTTGGCGTGCAGGGGGATCCTCTTGTCCAGCACCTGCCAGCGGATGCACAGCTCCGGGTCGCAGCCCTGCAGGAACTGCAAGGGGACAGGCGTGTCACCTGTGTCCTGCCAGCAAGGGGCCAGGTGTCACACGTGCCCTGCCGGCCAGGGGCCGTGCCAGCCACTCCCAACAGCTCCTCTAGCCCCCAGCCTCCCGTCCTTCCTTTTTTGGGCACGCATTGAGGCGCCATCCCACGCTCCTCCCCGTGTTCATCCCCCACTGCACGCAGCCAGAGAATCCCAGAGCTGTGGAGATCTGGGTCTGGAGATCTGGCTCCTGCACCCCAGGCCTGCTCAGGCTGGGCCAGGGAGCCCACAGGGGGGACAGCCAGCCCCTCACCGAATTCAGCCGCTTCATCTCCACGTCGTTCTGGGTGTCGAAGTGCACGCTGATGGCCACCGTCTCCACCCAGGCGTTGTCAGTGTTGCGTGGGTCGTCGAGGTACCCCCTGTGAACCTGTGCAGGGAGATGCCACGTGAGCAGCCCTCTCTGAGGGCACCTCGGGGGTGGCTGGGGTGTTCTCCTGCAGTTCTTCTGCCCTGCTGGAGACTGGAGCCCCACTCCCTCTGCAGCTGGAGCCGCAGGGAGTCACTGCTGCAGGCACGGACATTGGTGTGGGCAGCCCTCCCCCAGGGTCTCTGGGCTGCTCCCTGACCCCCACACATGAATTACGGCACATCTTCACCTCCCCCA
This sequence comes from Bombycilla garrulus, assembly GCA_013400315.1. NCBI lineage: Eukaryota > Metazoa > Chordata > Aves > Passeriformes > Bombycillidae > Bombycilla > Bombycilla garrulus. The sequence goes on along the minus strand of VXBU01018490.1, from coordinate 23,790 downwards.
GCCTTTCCTCTCCTGTGGGAGCAGCGGCCAAGAGGTGACAGACGCTGCTCCTGTACCCTGAGCCGTCCACATGGCCCTGTGCCTCCATGGTACCCACATGTCCTTGTGCCATGGTGATGTCCCCATGCCCCCGTGCCACCGAACCCTCCTGTGACCCAAGGCCACAGGGCCACCCGTGTGCCCCCCACCTCAGTGCCCTGCTTCAGCAGGTTCTGGAACTGGGGCCAGAACTCCCGGCGCAGGATCCACTTGAGCTTCAGTGGCAGCGTCTCGCCCGGCTCCAGGGACCCCTGTGCCAAAGCAGATGTCAGCTGTGGGGCCTGCCCCCAGCACACTCCAGCCTCCCTCCCTGCCACCTGACTGGCCATCAGGCAGTCGCCACCACTGCAGAGGATGCCACAAGGTCTGCTGGTGCCTCCCGCCCTCCCTCTCCTGCCCGAAGTGCTCAGCTCTGCCCAATGGATGTCCGAATCTCCTGCCAAAAGATGCTTTGCCAATGGCTTAACAGGCTCACGTGAAGGATGGGGGGATTGAAGCTATGGAGGGGAGGAGGGAGAGGCAGGAGACAGCGGGTCAGGGTGAGTGGGTGGATGTAAGGAGACCACTGCTCCCCCAGCAGCCCTGGCAGCAGGGGCAGAGGCACCTTCTCAGCCACGGCTGCAACACAGGCCTGTGATTCCCCTTTTCTGTGGGATTTCCTTCCTTCCTTCCTTCCTTCCTTCCTTCCTTCCTTCCTTCCTTGACTTTTCTATTTCCTATTCTATGTTGCTAATTGGATCAAGTCAGATTTAATTCCACTGAGATTGCAGCTCGAGTGTCATCAACATATAAGCTGTTAAATCCCTCTGAAACCTTCAATTCCTTTGTAAGTGGCAGAGACTTTTTCCAGGGTCCTCACTATGCAAAGTGTGTGCTGGGTTTTGATCAGAGATGTTTTCTTGGTTTCTGTAAATTCTTATGCATGTGAGTGTGAGGGAGATTCCACCAATGACTCTATGGAAGATGATCATCAATCCCATGTCTCTCAGTCTTTTATCAAACAAGTACTGTTGAAACTCCAGGGAGAGATATCAATTCATTTCAATGCTTCATTAGAGACAAGCATCATCTTTCAGGTTAGCTTTTGATTTTAAAGGCAGCTCAGAATTTAAAATAAATAAAATATAAATCAAGGACACAATTGACCTTGAAGTAGAAAAAGATGCATTTTTGGCCGACTGCACATGAGAAAAACACCTATGTCAAAATTTGTATTTTTCTCTAGGGAAAAATAGCTTCA
>VXBU01018490.1:3366-21492 GCA_013400315.1 Bombycilla garrulus | reverse complement strand
TCCTTCCTTCCTTCCTTCCTTCACCAGCTCTGGTTCCTGCCAGCTCTTACCCCAGGCAGAGCCCAGACATCTGACAGCGGGTATTGGGCCACCAGGACTTCCAGCATCTTCTTCAGGCTCTTCCTTATAATGGATGCATCCAAATTCCTCCTCCAGCTGTGAGAGAGGCCCCTGTCATGCTGCAGCGGGACTTGGCTCCCCTCAGACCAGCAGTTGGCACACTGGGGTTTCGCCAGGTCTCTGAGGGGACCGCACACCCCCTTTCCCACCCCACACGCTCAGCCCCGTGCTGGAGCAGGGCACGCTCACCGCGTCACGACCGGGTGCAGAGCATGGTTGGGCCCAAAGCAGTGCAGCCTCCCCCGGCCTCGCAGCCCCGTCCTGCCCATGGGATTCCTGCCAGGGCGAGAGTGAGCGGGCTGGGGCAGCACCGATCACCCTGTGCGCACCCCATAACACTTCCCTAGCACTGCACCCCACGTCGTTTGGGGTGTTTGGGGGGGATCAGACAATGCATTAGTGGCAATGGGATGGATGTGCCCAGGCAGCCTCTCGGTGCCCCGGAGCTTTTCCTCCCAGAGCCCGTGGGGTGGCACTCACAGTGGCAGCCCGTCCTGCACGGCGTAGAGCCCGTGGAAGCTCTGCCGGTTGATCAGCCCGTCCATGGTGTTGTAGTTGATCTTCAGGAGAGACTCCAGGGAGCTGCAGGGCGGGAGGCAGCCCGGCAGGGAGGGCTGGCTGTGCCACGCAGGGGAGAGAACAGGACTGGGGAGCCGTGGGGGGAGACTCACAGGCTGAAGGGGTCCTGCACAGCCATGTCCTTGTGCTCAGCAGAGTAGGCGGGGGGGTCGTAGAGCGGGAAATCCACCTGCACAACACATGGCTGTGTCAGCCTTCTGCTTGTGGCTCTGCTCTCACAGCAGACAGGGACTGGCACCCAGGGACACCACAGCCCAGTCTCCTCCTCTGCCCAGATTGTGGCATTGCTCCCCGAGTGATGCTCCGGGCTCTGCTGCGGGCTGAGCTCAGACTCTTGGCTGGAGGGCTCACACGCCATGGAAGGCAGGTCCTGTCCCTGACCCTGAGCCAGCCGTGCTTCAGGAAAGGCAGAGGCTGTGCCCTCTGTGCCCAACCCCAGGCATTCCTAGCACTGCAGATCCTGACAGGAACAACGCCATTTCCTTCGGGGTCACTCAAGCAGTGACTCCGGGAATCCAAGGGTCCCAGGGCTGGGGAGAGCAAGAGCTCTGAAATGGGATGATGGGTTCCTCTTCCCACCACTGTCAGGATGTGCCCCAGGCCTCCTCCTCCCCGCCCCACTGCCCAGCACCACAGCTCCTACCTCCCAGGGCACCTTCTCATCTGGCACAGGGAAGCGGCGAGTGTGAGAGCCGGGATACAGGAGGTTTCGGGCGAGCACGTGGTACGGGGGCCGGCTCTCCTTGGGTTTCCCCTCCAGGTCAATCTCCTTGCTGTCCAGGGCTTTGGAGGAGCCTGTGAGGCAGACACAGACAGCAGGGTCCCACAGAGCAGGGCACCAAGTCCAGCACTGTGGACTGGGGCTCCGCTGAGGGGGCTGGCTGGGTCTCTGCATGGGGATGTTGATGTCCTCTGCCCAAGTGGACCCTGGCTTCCCTGCTGGACGGTCACGGATTACACCCCGGGGAGGGTGGGAATGTGCTCAGAGGGGCTGGATAACCTCATGGGGACACCAAACCTCCCACCGCTTGACAGAGGCGTGTGAGGGGCTGCTCAGCCCTGGGCTTCCCTGGCGCTGCTGGGGAGGAGCCGGGCTCTGCTTACCCACGGGCAGTGGCACATCCTCGCCGGAGCCGAAGCCGTTGCCCCGCAGTGCCTGCATCATCCACCGCAGGGCCTGGGCGCTCTGGTGCACCTGCAGGGCACGGGAGAGGCTCATCCCGGCCCCGCTGCCCCGGGCACCGCGGGCTCCAGCCCGGGCAGGGGGCACCGCTGTGCCCGTGGCACTGACTGCCGTGCCCCGCGGGCACCGGTGACCCCGGCTGCGGCCCCGTGTTCGCCTGGGAAAACCTTCTGCAGGGAAATGTTTTCACAAAGCAGGGGGAAAGGGAGATGGAAATGGGATACGCCGAGGCTGGGCTGGCTCCCTGGGCACGCCGCTGCTCCTGCAGCTCCAGAGGGAGGGGACAGAGAGGCTCTGTCTCCAGGAGGCCTGGAGGGTCCTCTCAGGCCAAGGGAGAGGAGCTGGGTCAGCTCTAGCTCTTTGTGTGACTCGTGGCCCATCCCACCGCTTCCCTCCTGCATCCTGTTTATTTAGAGTCAAACAGAACTTTTCCTATAAACCTTTTTCCCTCAGAAGCTAATGGCAAGGAAACTCAAACCATCTCAAAGGGTATTGATTCAGAGAGATTTTGTGTTCTGGTTCAATTGACTCAGCCCCTGGAAGAATTTCACCTTTTCTTGGGTACCTGCCCTGGTTCTGCCTCACCTGGTCCTCCAGAGAGCCCAGTCTTTGCTCCACTACCCCCGTCCTCTTCACCCGGTCCAAGTCCAGCAGCTCTGCCAGCACATCAACCCTGGAGACGCAGTGCAGGTTGGAACACCCTCAGCAGCCACCCCTGCACTGATCCCAACTCTTCCTTGTCCAGGACAGCAAAGGACAGGAGGAACTTCCTTTCTCAGGAGCAGCCGTACCTCTGTGCAATGTCCCGGATCATCTGCTCCGTGTTCTGCTTCTCCTGGCACTGCTGGTGCTGCAGGTAGCTCTCCTTCAGGTACATCTCCCACGAGAGAAGCGCAGCTTCTTCGTTCTTCTCCAGCTTCTCCTCTGCCGAGGAAAGAGCATGGCAGCGCTGTCACACCTCTGGGCATCCCAAACCCCAGGACCACGGCCCGTGTGCCCAGCCTTGCGCCCTGAGGAGGGGACGAAGGGCACGAGGGGCACGCTGGTCCTCACTGAGCTTGTGGCGCGTGGCCGGCCGGCGGAGCAGGCCGCGCCGGACCAGGAGCTGCAGGTGGTTGAGCAGGATGAGGGGCGGGGGCGCGGGCGGGCGGCCGTGGTACTCCTCGATCAGGTCGTGTCGCTGGAACTTCCAGATCTGGTCCGTGTGCTCCTGGACCTGCTGGAAGGTGTAGCTGGGGCACAGCCCAGGCGTCAGCCGTGCCGTGGGCATGAGGGGGCACGTCGCCTGTGAACGTGTCCCAGCTCTGCCCAGCTCCCTCATCAGCCCTGAACTGCAACTGCTTCTACCACATCTATAACCCCCAAGTGGGGTCCCGCTATTTCCACCACACCGAGAGCCCCCCAGACTCACTTGAACATGGCAATGAGGAGGTTGAGCAGGAGGATGTTGGTGAAGAGCAGGTACAGGCACAGCAAGATGACCGTCAGCCATTCTGGGAAGATGGGCTTCTTGTCGTCCGCGTTTGTCTCGGGGCACTTGGGCTTGTAGGGGTCAGTCCCGTTGGGGCTGCACTGGTCGATGTTGAAGTTGACCCCTGTGAGAGAGCACAGCTTGACTGGTGGTGGCCAGATCTCGGGTGCCTTGGGGAGCACGTTCTGCCCTCAGACAGCAGCCAGCATCCAGGGAGCCGAGCACCAGGCAGGGATCTGACCTCCCCGTGCGTCACCCCAGGTGCTCTGTTCGCTGCCAGCTCTGTGGGACTGCCACGGGCCAGCACGGCGTGAGTTTGGAACACCAGCTTTGTCACGGCCACCCTGCTGCCACACGCCAGCGTCCCTCACCGTCGATGTAGGAGGGGATCTGCCCGAAGATGGTCAGGTAGGAATGGTAGACCACGCCACGGAAAAGCCACTCCACGCGTTCCTCGTTGTGGATCAGGATGGCCTGCTTGGCCACCCCAAAGGACACCACCCACACTGCCAGCAGGAAGAGAAAGAAGAAGACATCCTTCATCTGCAAAGACAGAGGGGAGGGATGGCTGTGTCCTGGAGCACTCCAGGATGGGATAACACTTGTGGCATATCCAGCTGCTCTAGCAGGACGCTCCAGCATCACCCCGGCAGGACAGAGGGGAGCTCTCACCATGCGCTTCACGATGATGATCTTGGGCCCCAGGGTCTTACTGACTGTGAAAATGTGCATCAGGCGCAGGCAGAAAATGATAAAAGCCAGGGACAGGATGATGCGCCCAGGGTACAGTGTTGATGGGATCAGCCTGGACACAGAAGAGAGGGAAGGAAACACCTCAGAGCCACCAGAGAATCGTATGAAATCTTATAGGTGAGAATTACTGAGAGGGTGGTAAGGCCCTGGCACAGTTGCCCAGAGAAGCTGTGGTTGCCCCATCCCTGGAAGTGTCCAAGGGCAGGTGGGACAGGGCTTGGAACAACCTGGGACAGTGGAAGGTGTCCCTGAACGTGGCGTGGGGTGGAACAAGCTTTAAGGTCCCTTCCAACCCAAACCACCCTGAGATTCCATGATTCTATAAAAATACTGTTGAGCTCTGCAGCTCACCTGCAAGTCAGCCCTGCGATAAAGACTAGGATGGCACAGATATCCAGCTTATTCCAGAAGTCCTTGATGTACAGGGAGGCCATTTTCACAACCCCGAGACCGTCTGGATCATACAAGAGCTGTTGGGAGGAGGAAAGGGGCTGGTGAAAGATATTCATGTGCCTCACAGAGGGGAGAGACCATGCAGATCATCTGGCCATCACTGGACACTCTCGCTGACCCCAAGGTAACCTGAGCCTGTGTGGTTTTCTCTAGGGACATGGGAGGAGCATGGGGACACCTGGGAAGGAGCATGGGGACACCTGGGACACTGAGGCTCTTCAGGCTGGAGGAGAAAGGCACTGAGGTGTTGAAGCAAAAGCTGAAAAGTCTCAGATGTCAAGCAAAACCTGGAAATCCTGCTGGGAATTCACCCGAAGGAAGAGCTCCCTCCATCTCCTGACATTCCCAAAACAAACACCAGACACCTCCTGGGCAAAGCCCACCAGCCCTACGGCATTTTCTTCTGCAAATACACAGGGCCACGATGCCAGATGAAGCCAAGGAGAATCCCTGGCCTCAGAGACGGGGGATCTGGCAGTTCCACATGCAGGGACCTCTCGGAACATGAGGAGCAGCACGGGAACAGGAGCTCCAAAGTGTGGGAGCTCCCAGGAGCACCCAGAGGGGTGTCCCTCCTCCTGTGCCACCTGCCAGCCCCAGCCGTGCTCAGCCGCACCTGGCGGGTCTCCTCGCACACCAGGGAGAAGAGCCAGAGGTAGATGAGGTACTCCCGCCACGACGGCCTCGGCTGGAAGTCGACCATCAGCACGTACGCGAAGAGCAGGAGGAAGGTGAAGTAGGAGAGGATGTTCATGAGGAAGATGACGATGGGTGCTGTGAAGAAGGCTCGGAGGCGCGCCAGGCAGCCCATGGGCTGCAGCCTCTTCTCCCTGCTGGGAGCAGGGATGGACCAGAGAGATGCCAGGGCAGGTTCCCCCAGGCAGCCGCAGGGTGAGGCTGGAGGAAAGCCCTGCCCCAGTGCAGGTGTGCCCTGGCTGTCAGAAATACCTGAAGGTGATGAGGTTGGTGTAGAGCAGGGGGAAGAACAGCATGCACGTAATCACCCGCCAAAGGCCGTTGTCCACAGACAGCTTCCCCCACCAGACCTTGGTCAGAAAAGCCTGTGAAAGGGGAGAAAGAGGAGTGCCCATTTCAGAAGCCGAAGGGCAGAGTGCCACGGAGGAGCTCTGGATCTTGGGGACACTTGGGCACATCCCCTCCAAGGACCACTGCTGGGAGCCCACCTGGACACCCCCATGGGACACAAAATTCATGTTCTTGGCCTCCAGCGCCAGCTGCAGACAGGTTGTCTTCCCCCAGGCTTCAGAGACACGGGTGAGAAGCTTCTGGGCTCTCTCCTCATCCTTGCGGTAGCAGTCTGTGAACACACCTGGAAGGGCAGGTACCAGGACAACGAGGCTGAGCTCTGGGGCCAGGCACCCTCAGAGTTACCCTTCCGAGCAGGGTCAGGACATTGCAGCAGCCAGTGGTGCTCCCTGTACTCCCACCACCGCGCAGGCACGACCTTTTGGAGCATAATCCCCAGCTGTGAGGATCGACCCTCCTTTCTCCCCACCCCCAGACATCTTCTGGGTAAAGCTCACCAGCCCTACAGGGTGCAGGAGCAGCTCGGGGGTGCAGNCGCCAGCCCTACGGGGTGCAGGAGCAACTCGGGGGTGCAGGAGCAGCTCGGGGGTGCAGGAGCAGCTCTGGGGTGCAAGAACAGCTCTGGGGTGCAGGAGCAGCTCTGGGGTGCTGGTGCCCTCCTGCTCACCGATCGCCTTGTGCTCGTACTCCTCGGCCAGGGCCAGCATGTCGTCGGTGGTGTCTGTGTCCTCCTCCTCCTTGGCCAGCTCCTTCAGGATTTTGCTGCAGGCCAGTGCAGCTGCCGTGCAGTCCTGGCTCTGGCACAGAAGAGGATAAGGAAAGAGTGGATACTCTATCTATCAAGTGCCAGAAGTCTTCACAAACCGTCCCCAGCTCCCACAGGGAAGAAGGAGAGTGTCCCAAACAGATCGGTGCTCAGGATGGACAGCTGGCCATGACAAGGGCTGAGCCAAACTCGCCTCTGGATGACCCACTGCCATGGGGAATATGGGAGCAACCCTGCCCTCTTTGTGGGGTGCTTTGGCTGACGGGACAGAGTGACTCCTTGTTCACTGTGCCACCTACCCTGCCTCTTGTCCCGGAATGCTGTTCATGAGCGGAGGCCTTTTCCACCCCAGCTGCCATGTCCCTGTGGGCTCCCTCAGCCTGACTAGCCCACTTGCAGCCCAGCACATCCCCCCTGCCTGTTTTGGCCAGGAAGGGAGGGATCTGGCTTCATCTGGATGGGGATGGACATGAAGTGCCCTCTGGCTCCTGTTTGGCTGGGGTCAGGCTCAGGACAGCTCTCCCACTATCCCAAATCCCAGCAGGTTCCACTACTCCCCTTGGGGCTGCAAGGTTTGGCTCCATGTGAGCCCCTCAGCTGTGATCAGAGCTCCGGGCTGTGATACCTGGGCCCAGATGATCTCCGCCAGCTCCTTGTGGTTCTGGACCACGGCCCAGATGAGCAGGTCCCGGATGGGGTCCATGGTGAAGGTGACTCGACCAGCAGAGCGCTTGTAGAGGGACCGAAGGCTTGACCCCTGCACCTGCAAGGTGGGCGGTGCTCAGAGCTGCTCGCTCAGCACAGAGGAGCCGCTCCAACCCCTGGTGCTGCCCCCACCACCCATGGAAAGGACTTTGCCCACATAGAGGGGTGGCCGACACTGGGCTCATCCCGGAGATTTCACTTTTCCTAAGGCTGGGATCAGGTGGAGCTGTGCACCCACCCCACCGGGTCCTGCCCGCCAGCATCACACATCCACGCAGAGCCACAGGAAGGTGGGAATTGCACCTACAATGCAGGGCAGATGATTCGGGCAGGGTTTCAAGGCACTTCCAGTAGGATTTTTGAGCAGACAGAGACCCAGCTGCATCCTCCAGGACAGCCCCCTGAGGCAGTGTCCCCTCCCTGCTGCCCCCCTGCCGCCCGGAGATGCGTACGTTCAGCTTGATGTGCGGGACGGGGATGGAGAGCCGGGGCCGCTCCGTGTGCTTGGGCTTGGGGTAGAGCGGCTGCGTGGAGCTGCCCAGAAGCTCCCGCAGCACCTGGGACACGTGGTGCATCTGGAGCCTCGGCATCTTGGAGCCGGCTGTGTGCTCCCTCTCCTCCAGCAGCACCTTCTGCAGCTTGCTGTGGAACAGGCAGGATGGTGCCAGGTTGTCGTAGAGGTAAGCCAGGGTGTCCCAGGTGACAAAATCCTTGAGACGCACTCCCTGCTCCAGGAACAGCTTCACAAACTCCGGTTTGTTGGAAATCAGGGCGGCTGCCATCACGGGGTGGAGATCTGCGGGCTGGCAGGACACAGGCAGAGGTGAGGGGCTCGGTGTTCTCAGAGCAGGGCCCTACCATGCTCCTCACTTGGAGCATTTATCCCTGCCCTCACATTTTATCCCTGAGCACGTGAGGGGTCTTTGGATGTGAAAGAGCACGTGGCACGCACTAAAACCTGTGGGACATTCCCAGGGGGTTAGAAGAGAGCACTCTTCTCTGGCAGTGGAGCCCTCTGCCCTCTTGGCTCCTGGGTAAAGATAGGGTAGAGCACCGTCTATCCCAAGGTCATGAACATCACAAAATCACAGCACAGTTTGGGTTGGAAACTCATCTCATCCCAATCCCCTGCCAGGTGTCCAAGTTGCCAGCTTGACCTTCAGACTTTCCAGGGATGGGGCATTTATCCTCAAATCTTTCACTTCTGGGTTCCTAGTTCCCACCAGCCCTTCCCGGTCTTACCGAAGGTGTGTGAGCTGGAGGAACCCAAACTGCTGACTGAAATAGGAAAATCCCTTCCAGGTTCCACAGCCCCATCAGAAAGGACAGAGAACTCTTCTCAGCCTCGAGTTCTCAACAGCAGGATCAGGCATGGGATGGCAGAGCTGGCCCCTGCCCCACTCTGTAATGAGGTAGGAGCAGGGAAGCACCGTGCTGGGTGAGATGAGTTTGGACACAAATTGCTGTTTGAGCAGTGACCACAGCGCAGAGCTGTCAAGAGGTATTTCAGGTTCTAGGTGGGTCTTTAAAAACACTGGTTTGAACAAAATACCAATTGTCTCTGTGTGTGCTTAGATCTGCTCTGGGCGTTTGAGAGCATTTTTGAAGAACAGCCCCTGTTAATGCACCGGGAGTTCGGGGCCCAGGAGAAATCCCTTTAAAACTCTCCCCAGGCACAGCCAAGGTGAGAAGTGCCCTCCACATACATATGAGGCCTGATAAACAGTAAGCCTGACCAGACAAGCAGCACGGCTATGGCCCTACCTTCCAGTCGTGGTCATCTGTGAAAATCTCGCTTCGGGCGATGTCCACCCTGTTCCAGGCCACAGCCAGCTTCAACTGATGGTCCCAGTTCTCCCGACCAAAGTGGTCCTGGTTCTGGGATGCTGCACGCAGAGTACATGTGTTAGAACAGAGGATCATCCACTGAGAAGACACCACGGGGAGGCCTCCTTGGGTGTGTGGCCCCTGGATAATCATCCATCCCCACTAACAAGGTGTGGGGGCTTCTTTGGGGACCCCATAAGTCAAGGAGTGGTAGGAGGTGACTTGACCCTCATCCTGCTCATCTTACCCCATCCTCCCGCCCCTCACCTTTGAAGAGGGCCTGGAGGATGGCCACATCCACGTCCTGCTGGCCGTATTTGCCCTCCCTGAAGATGGTCAGGAGCTGCCGGCTCCGCACTATGTCCTGGATCTACAAGGAGAGCCGTGGGCAAGCAACGAGCAGCAGCGGAAGCAGCAGCAGCAGTTCCCTGCTGCTTCCCACAGGCCCCTGAGCTGTGCAGGGCAGTTCCTCGCTCCCCTCCTCTGCCTGCAGAACCCCTGTGCTGTGTCCTCCATCGCGGGCTGGTCACAAACCTCCAGGCAGGCAGTGGAGGAGCAGAGCTCGAGCCCCTGGGGTGCCCACCAGGACCATGGTGAGGATGGCTGGGACAGATGAGGCTTAAATTCAGAGGGGAGTTCATAGGCCTCTTCACAGGCCAGGACCCCTGGGACCTCCTTGGTCTCCCAAAGCTCGGAGGAGCCTGCGAGGGACTCACCTTCTTGGTCCACTCCACCAGTTTGCTCTCGGTGAAGAGCTCGTAGGTGTCGTGGAAGAGGACACTCAGTTTCTTCTGGATCAAGGCGATGGTTATCATGGCCACAGGCAGGTTGGCCACCTGCGCGATGACATCGGCCACACGCCCCGACCCTTCCACAATCACACAGGGGGTCCCGTTAGTGATGGCGTTGTAGATGGTCTGCAACAGAGCGGGGAGGCTGGTCTGGATCCCAGCCAGGCACCTGCAGATCCTCTCCGAGCCCAGGACCCCACTGCTGCTCCCAGCGCTCCTCTCAGGGTGGAACCGCTGAGAGCAGCGCTGCGGGAAAGAGCTGTCCCTCCTTCATCCCCCTCCTTGGCTTGCCACGAGCAGTTCCTTACATCGAGAGTCCCAGGGCCTCCTTCCAGCACCACACACACGATGGGGATCTTGATGGCAACACCTGCAGGGAAACAGAATCTGGGGTCACCTTGCCATGTGGTCTCCTCTGAGAGGTGGAGCGTGAAAGGTGAGGTGGGAGCACTGTCCCTGGTATGTCAGGCTCCAGGAGAAGGGAGGAAAACCATGCCCAGGGATTGTCTGGCGTGGCAGGGCAGACACGTGGTGGGATTTTTGGGGGTGTTCTGTGCAGGGCCGGGAGTTGGACATGAGGATCTTTATGGGTCTCTTCCAGCTCTGGGGATCCTGGGATTCTGTGAGCACACGTATGCATGTGTGATAACAGGATATCATTTGCACAGTGAGAACCCTGGAAGCTCCCTTGGGACCCAGCCCTTTGGGAGAGAGGGAGAAAGGAGACTTTCCTTGGTCAGCTCAGCATCACAAGGTTTGGGGACTCCTTTAGTGATCCCATAAGTCTGGCAGAGAAAGGTTCTTTGTGGCAGAGGAACCAGGTTTTATCACATTTATGAGGGCAATGCTCTCAGACCCTGTGCCTGGATCCTCTGGGGAAGCCACAGCCTCTTGCTGGAGCCTGGGAAGGACTCCAGGATTCCCGGGGGATGGCCCATCCCTGCCTCAGGCTGGGCTGCGTGTTGCCCTTACCTCCTTTCACCTTGGTCTGCTCTGAAATGAACTTCTCCAGTCTGGTCCTCAGGGGGATTTCCACCCCGTACCTGCCGTGGGTCCCGTCATCCACCAGGATGAAGTGCGAGTGGTTGCTGTCCAGGCACGACAGGCTGCCTTGGTTCTCCTCATCCAGCACGTACTCAGCAGGAAAGCCCCCCTGTAAGTGCAGGAGGGCACGGTCTGGGAGAAGCCTGGCAGAGGAGTGGCAGATAGCCAAAGGACAGCAGGTGGGGACAGGAATGGCTCAGCACATGGGGACAGTCTGGCTGAGCTCTACCTGTGCCCCCACAGTGCTCTCGCCAGCCTTGCCCCGTGCTCCAGCAGCCCTCACTCCCGCAGGAGTCTCCCAGGAGAAGCACAGAACCTACTCAAGACACTGGGCAGGGTGCAGTGGCTTCTCAGCAAATACCAGCCTGGGACCATCCCTGGAAGAGCTCAGGTCCAGGCCTGATGGCTCTTGGAGCAGCCTGCTCTAATGAAAGGCTCCCTGCCCGTGGCAGAGGGTGGAACAAGGTGAGCCGTAAGGTTCCTTCCAACCCAAACCGTTCCACATTTCTATGACCGTCACTTCTGGTACCGTTGGGTTTTCCCGAGCTGACAGCCACAGTGACATCCCTAAGCACCTGTTCTCAGCACAGTCAGCCCCAGCAGGACTTCCCTGCGTGTCGGGCCCTGCCTGGCTCACCATGGGGCAGACGAGGCTCTCCCGGTTGTACACGGTCCCCCAGGTGGCGATGCCAATGGTGACAATCTCGCCCTCCTTGTGGCTGCAGCTCAGGACGAAGTCTCGCACCGCCTCTCCCACCTGTTTCATCACACCGGCGTGTGACCCCCCTGTGATGATCCAGGCTCCTGGGGGTCGCAGAGGGGCATGGGAAGGGAGAGGCTCTGCCCACAGCGACCTCCCAGCCTCCCCCGTACGGCTGTGGGTGCTCCATCCCCACAGCAGATGTCTCTTCTCTGCCCTGGCAGCACGGGCAGTGCCTTCTTCAGCGCCTCTCTGACTCCAGCTCCTTTCGAGCCTCTCTGCAGTGACTGAGCACGAGCAGCCCACCCTGGTAGGGACCTACAGGTCTCCTGAAACAGCTCAGCATCACCAGAACAGCCCAGCTTACTGAACCTGGCATGGCCAGGTACAACCCCAGGGAGTCCCTCTGCACCCAGAAGACCTTTAAAAGTCCCTTTTGACCTGAACTATTCTACGATTCGATGCGTTTATTATTCCATGATCTCTTACCTGTGGTCTGGGCCACCTTGACCAGCCCCTGACGGAAGATGTTCTTCAGCCTTGGCTTCATGATGAAATTCTTGGCTCCCCCGGTGACCGAGATGAGCAGGTTGGGTGCGTCGAGGCCCCAGTGCTGCGTCATGAGGTGGTAGATGACCCGCGGAGGGGTGTCCGAGGAGACACGCACGTACTGCAAAGAAAGGGATCGTGCGCACATTTGGGGCATAAACTGTGGGTCAGGGTAACAGCACGCCTCCAACACAATTCCTCCTGTCCCACCCAAGAGGCTTCCCATCACCATTCCGCAGCAGTCACGCTGCTGCTGGTCCACTCTTTGTCCATACCCCCATTCCCATTCGCTTTCCTGGGAACAAACATTCCCCAGACAGATCTAAGGGCCAGGACAGGGAGCAGCCGCTCCTTGAATCGTGAGTCTTGTGGTTTCAGAAAGGGTTTGAGGCTGAGAGGAGGGGTCCTGTCCCAACCCCTCCACTGCCTGAGCCACTGCTGCCTTTGGGGCAATTCCACCCTTTCCCGATGTCCTCTGATTCCGGAGAGAAATACCCGTGCCATCAACCATGACAAGATCCGAACGCTGGCTGCCCACACTCCCACAGACGGGACAAACAGATCACCTTCCCCGTCTTCTGTCCCAGCCCTGTGAAGCGGATATCACCGAAGGCATCCGTTGGCATTTCCTGGATGTGCCTGCTGGGATCCCACTCCTTGCCCAGGAAGATGGGAGGTTTGGCAGCATCGTCCAGGTGCTGTTCCCTGAGATAGCCACACTCACAAACGATCCTCCTGGAAAACACACCAACAGCTTCACTGAGGAAAGCTGAAATCTGAAAGGCAAAGCCCAACCTCAGCCCGGGCAGGAGGTGCTGCTCTCCTTAGGAGCAACACAGACCCCACATCTCCCACCCAGCTGCTCCTCCAGCTCAGAACTTGTGCAGAAACAAGGGCAGTGTTTGGGGGAAAATCAAGGGAAAAGTACAAATATTTCCACTGGTAGAGACTTAGGACTGAAATATTTAGGATGGAAATGACTGCCTGCAAAAGCATGGGAAATGTTTTTCACTGGGGCACAGAACCTCAGCCACGTCATGACTCACCACATGCTGAAGAAGCAGTTAAAAAGAGGGGTTTGAATCCCTGTGACAGAAAGATGGGATTTTCTGTGCTGTACCTTTATCACCAACCCTCAGTTCTGCTCTCCTGAAGGGGAGGGAAGGAGGGAGTGTCTCACCCAGAATCTGATGTCTGGGAGCTTTCCACAAAGTAGGTGCATTCCTTCTTCCGGATGTTTTCAGGAATCCAGGAGATGAGATTTTCCTGCTGGAGCAAGAAAAGCAGCAAGGGGTCAGGGTTTCTGGAAAGGGCCAGACACCATGGTGATGGGAGCACATCTGGACGCTTCTTTGGCTGTGAAGGATGAAATCTCCATCGCCGTCTGCAAGGACAAAGCCAGGTGTACTCCAAGGAGGAGGGATATGAGGTCTGGCCACATGCCTCAGATGTTTGGAGGTTTTCTGTCTGTCCCTAGAACTAACCTGATCAACCATTAATGCTCCTGTTAATGAGCCACTCATTAACGCTGTTTCACGTGCATGCCCAGCCGTCCCCTCTCCCAGCACCTCCTGAACTCGCCTTTTCATTGCTGCCAGCGGGGAAATGCGCCTTCCTCCTGCTCTTTGAGACGCTGCTACTGCTCTGCTGCAGGTTGGGGACCACCTCGAAGTCGCTCATCTTCCTGGGGTGTGTGGCAGGGTCATCTCCTCTCTCGGGGCACACCTTGTTCAGTTCTGAGGGGAGCACCTTGGCGCACCGTGCACGTGCGGACATGGCTCCTGTGTCTTGTGCTTCTCGGCCTCCTTTCTCCTGATCCTAGGCTGGGAGATCCTGGACATCCCCATCCTGCGGGCAGTGGAAGAGAATCAGAGAATCCCAGCACAGTTTGGATTGGAATGGGCCCTAAAGTTCCTCTCCTTCCACCCCCCTGCCAAGTGCAGGGACACCTTCTCCTAGACCAGGTTTCTCCAACCTGGCCTTCAAATGAAAAAGGATTCCCATGAACGAAAAGCACTGAGGAGCCTCATCCATCTCTGCCTGGGTGAGGGATGGCAGGTTTCCCACGGAGATTGGACCATCCTGACACAGGGGCCACGTGTGTGGTGACCAGCCTCAGCATTCCCCACGCTTCCCGGGGGAAGCCCATCAATGTCCACAAAGTGCCCTGCCGCTTCCAGTTCTCCTCACCTGCTCTCCACTGCAGGCAGCTGGGATATTTCTGGCAGCAGGGAGAGCAGAAACTAGGTCTCTGTTGTGTGAGCAGCCTGGGAATGGAAAAATCTGGGAATGTGGACATACTGGCTGCAGAGACTGGGTGCTCCTCTGTGGAGGAGTCCTGTGTCCCCCGCAAGGATGCCCTGAGAGCGCTGAGATGCACGTGGGCTTGCTGCAAGCGGGGACTGCAAAACTGCTGAGCCCCCCTGAACACTCACAGCCCCCTTTGCTGAGATGGGAGAGCTGCTGGAGCAAGGGTGGAAATGCTCCTGGGGCGTCTGGAGCCCGAGGGGGATGGTGTCCTCTCAGGAGGGCTGGGATTAGGTAATGGAGGAAGCACCAGACTCAGGTGATGCTCTGGTGGAGCTGTGGGTCTGTGTTTAAGGAGGACTTTTTCTGCTTTCTTCAAGGCAAATCCTGCATTTCACCCGAGGGTGGGGAGTCCTTGTGGGGACGAGGAGTGCTGATGCTGAATCACAGAGCAGCAAGGAAAAGCTGTTTTATCAGCTTTTATCCCTCCTGGGACCTACACAGCCCCACTGACCTTGGGAGGCAGATTTTGGCAGGCTGGATTTCTGCATCAGCACAGTTCCCAGCAGATCTGATTTTTTGGAGAAAGAGCAGTCGAAATAGTGTCAAATGCACTCTTAATTCTTGTTCGTGGCCCCACAGGGCAGGCAGGCACGGCCACCCGCAGTTCACAAGCCCATGCAGGAAGGGCTCCCACCCCGGGTCCTCCAACACCTGGAATACCTGTCCTCAAGGGCTCGGGGACAAGGACACAGCCTCTCCCGCGGCACATGCTGCCTGCCAGCTTGAGAAGGTCGGGTCGCCCCTCGGTGGCACGGGGTGGTCCCGGCACCCGGCAGGACGGAGCGCCGGGCTGAGCGCTGCCCGCGAACCTGCCCACCCCGCGGCCCCTCCGCCGGCACCCCCAGCGAGCCTGCCCGTACCTTCCCTGCCGCATCCTCCGGCCTCATCACCGCCTCCTCCGCTCCGTGCCTGCCACAGCGATTCAGCCTCGCGTCCCGCTGGTCCGGCGGGTCATTTTGTCACTGGAGACACAGGCGATGAGCGGAGAACAGGGCAGAGCTGCCCGCAGAGAGGAGGAGGTGGCAGCCGGCTGGCAGATTCCCAGCAAATCAGGCTGCAGAAGCGGTGCCTGCCGAGGAGCTGCAGCGCCCAGGCGAGTCCCGAGTTTGCTGGAGTGGCTGAGTCACTCTCGCACTGCCCGCAGTCCCGCTGCCGCCAGCCCCACGCGGGGCAGGGCACGGGCAGCCGAACCCCTCTGGGCAGGTGTCAGGGTCCCCTTGCTGAGGCTGCTAGAAACGTCTCTGCCCGAATTAAGGTGCAAACCACACCTCAGTGACAACAGCATGGGGTTTATTTGATAGAAAATATCGGGGGGAGAGAGAGAAATAGGAAATAGGTGGGGGGGACAAAAAGAGAGTAACATGGACAGAACAAGGGAAATATCATCACTCTGTGGATCCCAGCGATGTTCCATTGATCCTCTCCAGCTGGTCTTCTTCGTGGTGAAGGTTGCCCCAAAAGCACAGAATCCAATGGATTAATGCATGCTCAGGCCAGGTAGGAAAATCCAGGCACCTCTCTGAGGAGTGAGGGGGGAGTTTGCCGTTGTCTCTTACAACAAACTCTGGATTTGTTGTATCCCGTGCAGCCCTGCAAGGCTTCAGGAGTGACTCTGGGGGCATTTTGGGGAGCCTTTGATGGATTAAGTCACCCCCTCAGCTGCCCCTCACGTGAATGTCCCATGGATGTGGCCTTCCCATGGCTTGGGGGTTCCATGCACGGCCAGTCTGTGTGAGGGAGGATGGGGTCACTGCCCCTGAGCAGAGGTGACAGCACACCCAAACTTCCTCCCCCCACCTCAGCTGGGAGGCAAATCTGTGGAAACCTGCTCCCAGCAAATGGCCTCCCCTGAGCAAGGCAAAGATCATTCTTAGCACAGCTCCCGGGGGTGGCTCACACTCTTTTCCTTGTTTATTTGTTGGTTTCAGGTGATTGAGGAATGGGTTTTCCCTTTATCTAATCTCAGCAGTTTGACAATCAGTCCAAAGTCCCAGTCAAGCATCTTCAGGGAGGCTTCTTGGGCTGTAGCTTCTTTACATAGTTTTTGCTCTAACGAGCAAAACTTTATATCAGTGTTTGAGGCATGAACTACTTCAGTCTCTGATGAGCAGGGGCTGCTCGAGGGATGGAAGGTGCCAGAAAGCAGCAGCAGCCTGGCAGTGCTGATGGAGGCTCAGATGCGTTGCAGGCTTGGCAAACTGATGAAAAATCCCTTCCCTAACTGTCCAGCATCCTTTATATTACAAAAGTATATAAACTTCATGTATATATATATATATAATATATGTATATTAATTAAACCCTGTGATGTAAAGAAGCAGTGGGGTTTTACTGAAGACTTTGGCATTGCTCGTCCTGAAGTAAAACAAACAAAAGGACAGCCTAGCCCCAGAGAGAACTCTGGTTTTAGGAGGCTTAGAGCAGTCCCTGAGGGATAAGGAACAGTTTCATCCCTGGGATGACCAAGGTAGCGCAGCATCCCAGGCTCTGAGAGCCTCCCAGCTTTGTTTGGTGTCACAGGTCAGTCACTGCAGCCAGAGGGACTCAAGGACTCCTGGGTCGATAGACAAGCAGAAACACAGCGGTGTTGCCAAGTTTTACTGTGACTGGAGATCTGCTGGTGTAGGTGTCAGTGCTCACTCAAGTTCTGTTTTACCAAGTGCTTCATGGACGTAAGAACCTCATAAAAAACCACACCTGGGTGCCCTGACTCGGCTGGGACACCTCATGCCCGTGAATAAATATTTACACTTGTAATTGCACGCTTTGCATCCCAACCTGGCGCCTTGGTTGGAACGGGCCACGTGGGAATTTTTATTGAGGAACCTCATGTCCCACCACAGGCAAAGAAAGCCTCTTGGATGGTGCTTCCCACCCTCCCCATTCCAGGTGCTTTCCTCCTCCCGTTGTGCTCTGTGACCTAAATGAGTTGCTTCTCTGGTGGAATTGCAGGCACTTAACTTGCA
Organism: Bombycilla garrulus; assembly: GCA_013400315.1. Taxonomy (NCBI): domain Eukaryota; kingdom Metazoa; phylum Chordata; class Aves; order Passeriformes; family Bombycillidae; genus Bombycilla; species Bombycilla garrulus. Next base: position 4,228 of record VXBU01018490.1, on the reverse strand, counting down.
TTTGCCACAACATTCAGTTAACAAACCCAGCATCCGTTTTCCTTGGGAAATGTGCTCAGCAGCAGAGCTGGGCCAGGACAGCAGCCAAGGCAGCGGATGCTGCAGCACTGATTTGGCTGCTGTGGCTCAGATTTGGCCGCTGTGGCTCAGCAGCAGCAGCAGCACACCAGGGAGCTCCGGCAACTGCGGCTCTCAGTGAGCTGAGGGTCCTGCAGCACCTGGGAGGGCTCTCGCTGCAGAAGAGAGCTGTGTCCAGAGAAGGAAACAGAGGTGTGAAGGGTCTGGAGCACAAGCCTTGTAAAGAATGGTTGAGGGAGCAGGGAGGGTTTAGCCTGGAGAAAAGGAGGCTCAAGAAGGTGAGACCTTCTCGCTGTCCACAACTCCCTGACAGGAGGGGACAGCTGGGGGGAAATCGGGCTCTGCTCCCAGGGAACAAGGGGCAGGACAAGAGGAAATGGCCTCAAGCTGCATGAGGGCAGGTTTAAGCTGGATATTAAGAAAAAATTCTTCACTAAAAGGCTTGTCAAGTGCGGGGATCTCCTTAACCCCAGGAGACCCCACAATATGTAGAAAAGTCCAGGTTTCCGGCCCGTGCTGTTGAAGGAGTCTGGAGTAGTTTCTTCATGTTCTCAAGGCAGTTTATTAAGTCCTTATCAAAAGTAGATTTCTCTGCCCTGCCAGGGTCGACACAGAACGCCTCCAGAGACACACTGTGCCCGCCCCGGGTGAGCTGTAATCTTTTATACTAAAAACTACGTATTAAATGTTTACAATTAAGTACCAATCTGTGCCCCTCACATTACCATGTCCAGATCTGTGTCAAACCAATCCAAAAGTGCCAGCATCACCAAGAAGATGGAGG
>VXBU01018487.1:120727-139814 GCA_013400315.1 Bombycilla garrulus | reverse complement strand
AGAAAAGGCAACCCCTCACCACATTCTCCTTATAGAGCATTTCAAAATGAATGCTGGATACATACCTTTCCTTGACCTTTTCCTTAGATTAGTGCTATAGGCAGCTGTTGTACTTGTATTACACATTCCAGTGCAGGGACTGAATCTCCAACAAGGTGGNGTGTGTTTGTGTGTGTGTGTGTGTGTGTACACGTGCATGTGTTTGTTACTCAACCTGTTAGCCAAAGGTCTTCCATGTTGGTTTTAGCTCTCTCTGGTTTTTTCGGTTTCCAAGGGGAGGTGTGGCTGTTTGTGCACTTTGTTTATGTTCACAGGGTGACAGGAAACCTAAGAGCTTTTAGTGAATTCAGATATACTCTGGAAGAGGTGTGAATCTCCAGCCATTTGGGTTTAAAAGCTTTCATTAAGTCTGAGAATAGAGGAAGAAAATAAACATCTCTCTGCTTTCTAGCTGCAAAGGGATTAAAGGTTCTCAGCCTGTGGGCCCCCAGGATGGATATCTACAAAGGGATGAATTAGAAGAGAGATAAAAAAGGCTGGAATCGCAGGGGGAAATAATAATCTGAGAGGTACTGCTCAAGTTGTATTTGGTCTTCATTTTACCGAGTCCTCATTGAGCAGCTGGCCTTGGTAAAACCCTGATGGGGCAGAGCGAGCCCATCGTGCACAGAACGGGCTCCATGGGAGGAGGGATGTCTCTAACAAAGGCACGAAGGCGGCTCTAACGATTCGGGCTAATTGCATCCACCCCCGCAGAAAGGGACGCTGCCAGAGAGGATGCGCTCACCCCCTCCGTGCTTGACCTCCCTCGGCTGGGAAGGCAGATGGGCGATAGCCACCGCGGGCAGATGCTGCCGGCAGCGCGGGGATGTCTGCTCTGTGTCGCCGCAGGAGGGGCTGGTTAGGTGACACCCAGCCAAGGCCTGGCGAGTCCAACTGGCTGTCTCACGGCACGGAGTGAGAGGGCTTATCATCCGCTCTAAAGCTTCCCCTGCCTCTGCCCATCTGTGGGCTCCTCGGGGCAGGTACTTCCCTCAGATCGCGTGTGTGTGCAGTGCCTAATTGCAGATGCGAGGGCAATATAAATAATAAGGTTAAAAGTCACTCTTCTTGAGGGGAGGTGAAAAGGGAACGGAAACGGGGCTGCTACTCAGCTTCCTGGCTTTTCCTGAAGTCAAAAAGAGAGTGCAAAGGGTACTGCAGGATATGTCGGAGTATTTAGTCTTGAATCATTTGCCATCCTGTTTTTATTCCCTTACAGATATATTTCAAAGAAAGTGTTTAGATGGAGCTGATGACCTCTCTTATAGCTGAGGTTGCCTGTCACTTCCTATGATAAGTCCCTCACTTGATTGTTTAGGCTGTGGCAACCCCGGTGTTTGAGCTGAAGCCTCCCCTACAGCACGCCAGACTCCCACAGAGTTCATTTCAGGGGAGGGGGATTTTCAGTGCACTGCTAAAAACCGTGCTGGCTTTTATCATTTGGGAGGAGGATTCCTACTTTTTCATCTTTCAATCTTTAAAAAGCTCATTGCAGGTGTGCTGTTGCACACCAGTCCTTAAAAGAGAGGGTAAGCTGTGAGATGAAGTGGTCCCACATGCTGGGCACTACCCAGGGTGCTGCCTCCGCTCCTCCCTAGCACAAAGTTTCCCTCAGAAGCAGTGGCAGTCCAGCTGTCCTTATCCTGGAGAAAAGAAGGATCAGGGGAGAGCTCATTGCTCTCAACCTGAAAGCAGGTGGTAGTCAGGTGGGGGTCAGGTTCTTCTCCCAGGGAACAAATGACAAGGCAAGAAGAGATGGTGTCAAGTTGCAACAAGAGAAGTTAGGTCAGATATTAGAACAAAATTCTTCACTGAAATCTTTGCCCTGGCCACACAAGCTGCCCAGGGCCGTGGAGGGGTTCCCCTCCCCTGCAGGGATTTAAAAACTATGTAGATGTGGCACTTGAGGACACGGGTTAGTGGTGGCCTTGCCAGTGATGGATTAACAGTTGGACTCGATGATCTTAGAGATCTTTTTCAACCTAAATGATTCTATGACTCCCTCTGCATAATGGGCTGTGTCAGCATGAGCTGAAAGTAAAGCCCAGTCTTAATCATTCTATGATCATTCCAGCAACAGCAATAGCATGGAAAAAAACCCTAATTAGTAGGGGAGGCAGCAAGAGAACTGCAATTTTAGGACATCAGAGGACTTGAAGAGTTTATGCGTTACACTGTTGGTAGACACAATCACAAGTTGTAATAGTTTCTTTCCAGGTGGTTTAGGTTTTCCCTTATGTTCCAGTGATGTCAAGTGGATGATAAAGCATCATGGTGAAAAAAAATTTCTGGAAGAGTAAGTTATCCATTTGTCTTGCTCATTTTTTTTGTTTATTTGTGGGTTTTTAATGTGTGTAGGATAGCATGGAAGTTCTTGTGCTCTGTTACTGTGGATTCATTATCAACCAGCTGCCAGAAGAGAAAGTCACAGGCTCCATGGATAGGTACAGAGATTCCAGAAATTATCGGTGTCTGAACAGCAGTCTGAATATGGCCATTACACAGGTTTTGATGGCAATAGTGGTGGTGTCTCTGATTCCCATCCTGTGTAAACACCATCTGGGTGTTACAGAAATTACACTTAATTGCTGGGCATTACAAGTAAACAGTAATTTACTCAAAATAGAAATTGCTATTTCTATTTTTCAGTTCCTCCAAGTCTCTCGACCTGTATTTCTCCACACCTTGTACAGTTGCATCTCAGTTGAACAAGGGCCCTTATTATTCTTCTGTAACAATAATGAGGTTATTTGTTCCGTACTCATTTTCACTTTTCCTTATCTACCCAAGATGATGAGCCAAATTGTTTCCTGCTTAAATCTGGTCTTTGCTGTCCCACTGAAAATCATTTTGAACTCTATTTTTCTCCAGCCTTGCTGAGTCATCCTGGAGCTTGGCTGTGAGTTCCTCATCTGATAAGAAGCAGTAGAGGAACTTCCTAATCTCAGAGGCTGGTGCCAGGAGAAATCCATTAACAATCATGATAAGAGATTCCAGTTATTCCAACAACTCAGGCCTTATAGCTATTGAAAACAAAGCTTGCATTAGCATATCTATGTACATAAGTGATTTTGTCTATGAGATTTAAGACTAAAAGTGAATGAACTTAAATTTTTCTCTTGAATAATGTGGTTGTCCGATGAGTGTTAGAATTTTCCTTCACCAGTGGTTTTACTTACTGCTGTGGAAAAGATGCTCACAGCAGAGCTCAAGTGAAGATGATCTCTTTTACTGAAGAATCCATTCAACTTTGTTCCCAGCTGTCCCCTAATTTGAGACGTAGACCTCTCTTCCTCTTTTACTTCCTTCCGTCTCTTCATCCTCAATGACAGTAGCAAATTTTCCTTTTGTACCCACCAACTCTTAACCAGTAAGGAAGAAAGTGGTGGAACACAGTTTCCATTTACTTTCCACATTTAATATGTGGCAGTGAAAATCTTTCCATTCTTTCTCTATCAAAGTTCCTAATTTTCCCTATTGATTTCAGTTTGCCCAAGCATCAACATTTGAATATTTACATCCTACATATGTTATCCACTTGGCACTCAGCTGGATCCAGAGGTGGAAGAACAATTGTTTTTGTTTGGGACCTCCATAACCAACTCTTGTGATTTTTAAGAATGTTATGGTATGAGGTGTGCAGTGTTGTTTTGTGGTTTTTTTTTCCTCCCCCCTCCCCCCTTTTCTTTTTTATTTTATTTTTTCTGCATCAGTATCAGTAAGTGATGAGGCTTAGATGATAAAGTCCCTGAAACTCAGAAGGCATATAAATAGAACCTAATTTGCTGGATTTTAATTCGGTTTTTAAGGAGCCTGATCCACAATTCTCAAACATTTTGAATTTAGCAGCATTAGTAACTCCGGTTATAATGCTGCTGGTAGTGGCTCCCATATAGTTATGATTTTTAATCCTAAATCATGTATGATTCAGTACCAAATAACTTTCTCTTCCATATCAGCAGCTGCAAGAACATTCCTTTTAAAAGCTGTGTCCTCTTCCTAAATCTGCAATACATATATTGACCCATTTGTCTGCTCCCTTCCAACACTCCCAAGACCAAATGTTTAAAAACTAAACTTTCTGCTAGTGGTTCTGATGACCCCACCTGATCTCTCATATTACATACAAATAGGAGGTTTGCACCATGTAGCAGTCTACAGAAAGAGAAAATTACATTTCCTATTCTCACATTCTAAAATAGCTATAAAAAACCCTGAACACCAGTCTCTAAGACACTATTTGAAGTAAGAGTGACCTCAGATTTTTAAATTTTTTCATCCAGTAGCTCCAAATGTACTTCTCTGGTTTGAAAATTGTGCTGACATTTGAATTGTGGTAAGCACAAAAGGGTCTTTCAATTTTCCTGCAGGATTCTGAAATAGTAGAAAGTACTGGAGTTGCATTTTAAAGATGTTATCTTCAGCAGCGAGGCGGACGAATCATCGCCTGACGCAGGCAAGGGGACTGTAGATGCAATAAATTGAAAATTGATGGGAAACCCATTAAAGTTGTGGGAATTAGCAGCAGCTCGTATGATTTCTAAAAAAAAAATTAAAAATTAAAAAAAAAAAAAAATCCCTGCCTGCTGAGCAGGCATCAGCCCCACCAAGGGCGATGGAGCAGCCTCAAGCCAGGTGCTGACAAGAATTTCCTGATCTCCCTGTGACCCCCATTGCGGGAGGTGAGCTGGTAAGAGGAATTATCAGGGATGCGGGGGGATGAGAAGATGGTTTGTTTATTTCTTCTTGCTTGGAAAATGTGTGTGGCTGTCAGGGCCGATGTGTTTTTGTGACACTCGAGCTGCCTCTCCGGCACTGCTCCTTGTGGACTACATACTCATCTTTTATCAGGGGGATGGTGGCGTGGTGAGAGACATCCTCTTCACACAAAGTCAGCTCAGCATTGCTGCACAAGCATTTGGAGGGCTCAATTCCTTTTATTCCTCCTCTCTGAAGAACCCTTTGCCCAAATTTTTCTTTTCTTTTTTTTTTTCCCCTTCTTTTCTAAAGACTGAGAAATGCCTCAGGAATGCACTTGCTCTCTCTCCTTTCCCAGACTGGCTCTCCCAGTGATGTATTAATTAGCTGGAGCACCGCACACTAACGAGCAACTGCAGGCTGATCTCGTTAAACATTAATGCTTAACTAGAAAAGCAAGAGCTGTTAAAGATACGCCACTCAATGTCATCCATGTCCAAATGTAAAAAAGTCAGCGGCTGAGCTGCTGGCACTTGTGTTTCCAGAGGGAGTGAGAAGGGACAAGTGGCAAACTTATCTTTTCCAGAGCCAGATGGGAGGACCTGGACCACAGAGGGGTTTCCATACTTCTCTGACTAACTTTAACACAGATCCCAGCCCTTTTCCAGGGCTCTCTCTCTCAGGGAGTTAGATGGGCAAGTTCTTGTGCCCACGCTGCTTTTTCAGCCTTTTCCGTACCTTGTTTTTAGTGGTCAGGTCCTAAAACCAGCACAGGTCTGCTCCTTAACCATTATTTAACCACAAGCAAATGGTTCAGGCCTGTGTTTTCAAGTATGAAAGTTTAATGCCAGGTAGTTACACCTCAATGCAGTAATCCAAATTTGTGGTTGTCTTCAATATTATTGACTTTGCTGGATATTTTAAGCAACACCACTGGAAAACACTGACCTTATCAACACTTAGTTTCAATTTACCTTTGGAGGAACTTGTTAGGGCAGCCCCTGATATCATGAGGCTTTGACTTTTCTCAGGGAAAATATCTTGACTACCTCATGAGGAGCCTTCAGAGTGTTTATTTGTTCATTAACCAGCTGGAAATACTGCTGATGAAAGTGGATGAAGCCTGAGCCTCATGCTCAAGGAGCCCTGCTCTTCTCCAGGCACGTGCCATTACAGCCCAGCTGTGCAAAAGTAGTTGCCATCAGTGCTTCTGCCCTTCCATTTGCATAGGCAAAAATGGGATTTTTTTTGTGCTCTGTCTTAATGACTGCTACATGCAAATCAAACACAGGGTTTTGCATGAGTATCTGCACTCAGCTTGCCATGGAGTTACCTGGCATAGCCAGAGTACAAGATATGTTTCAGGATCTGCAGCAGATGTAGCAGCCACCTAACTTACTCTCTGCCTCCACCTCCTCTCCAATATAATAACAAAGACACAGCAGCCAGTATTTTTCCTTACTGCCCAGCTCTTTGCATTATGCAATTTGATTGCAATTGATAATTCATTAATCATTTCTTATCGCAGTTAATATTTACCCAGCTCGCTACTGTGCAGCAAGGGTGATGGGAGGGGCAGGAGCAGGAAAGTGAAAGATACAGTCAGGGAAGCACAAAATGTGTGGGAACACAACGTCTCAAGAAACAGACTCTCTTCCCTTCTCTTTTCCCTTCCATTTTCCCTTCCATTTTCCTTTCCATTTTCCCTTCCCTTCCCGGAACTTCCCTTCCCGGAACTTCCCTTCCCTGCCCTGCCCAGCACCAGCAGTTCTAAAGGGTTCATCTCCATTCTCTCAAGACAAACCCCCTCAGATAATCATCATGGCAGCTGTAGCCATATGGAAAAGGGTTTTTTTGTGACTCTCCAAGCAATGCCTTTTTCTCCCTGAGGAAGTGAAAGGGTTAGTGCAGCCCTGTTGGGATTTTAGCTGTTGGGGATTTTTATTTTTTTTTTTTCAGCCTCCTAGCAGTGATGCTCCCTCAGACTGTGCTTAAAAGCCACTGTACTTGATTTCCTCTTTAATGGTGTTAGGCTGGAACTGGAGCTGCCTCTGCTGCCTGGTCCTGCTCATGCCCATGTCTTCAGACGTTATGTCACAGCTCCTGGGATTGCTCGCTGACTGCAGCCGGGCTCCCCAGGGGATGGAAAGCAGGTTCCCTTCCCCATGGCAGCAGCAGTGCCCATATTTAAGAAGCTGTAGTGCTGAGCCGTGACTGCATTAGTTCTGCTACATTAGAACAGCAGCAAAGAGCTTAATTTAATTCGCTGGCCTGTATACCGACACCTGAGGGCCACTAATTCACTGTCACGTATTCTCAGTGAAACCAGGCTCTTTAGTGTTCACTGTTTTTTGGTGGGGTTTTTTTGGTTTTTTTGTTTTTTTAACTAGAGGAGAGCCTTGCAAGGCAAATGCTCATTTTCTAAGGCTGGAGAGAAATAATCTCCTTCCAAGGATCATGACAGGTCAGGATGACTCACTTTTGCCCAAGTCCACAAGGGATGCAAGATCACACATCTCTTTTTTTTTTTGTTTCTTTTTTCCTTTGAAATGTATAAATTGATCCCAGTTCTGTCACTTTATGGTTAGCAGCATCCATTAAAAAGTTGATTCACGCTGATATATGAGTGGCCCTAAAACATTTATTCGCCACAGGCTGTATTTGGACATTATTCAAGGCCTTTGAGCCTATTAGACTCTTCAGTCCTCTCTGTCTTCTCCAGTGATAGCATCAGGTCCTGTAGTAACATTTGCTATGCAGTAACTTCCAAGAATCGAGCCTTGCCTGTGTTGTTTGTGCATGAAGACCCATTAGGCTAAATTAATCCCTAGGGTAAATGTACAGACTTCAACAGAATGTTATCAGGGATAAATTAGGCCTATTGATTTTTAATGAGGTTCTTACCTGAATAAAGAAAATAGAATTTCTCTTCTGTTCTGGTCTATTGTTCTGCTGCTAGCATCACCAGCAGCACTTGCTTTGATCCTGAATTTTTAAACCTGGAAATTTTACATTTCTAAAAGGATTAAAAAACATTTTTCTTTCTCCCCACTAAATGTGAGCAATGCCATTGTGCAGTGGAATACATTTCCCAGAATTTACACATCTCCAAGTATCTTTTTCTGAAAACCAAGTGAATAGATTGCCAGAAAAATTACAGGCTTCCTGTATTTTAATGCTGACCTCCTCCTTCAGAGACCACCCTCATCACAAGGGGTTTAGTCCACGCTAATGAATTTCTAAAGAAATAATTTTGAGAAGTATAAAGTGATTTTTTTTTCTTTAGCTGATCAGGCTGAGATAATTCATGTCTTGCTGTTTCATTACAAGGATTTCTAGTGTCACCCCACTGTCTGAGCTTTCAGGTGGGTAACCTGGGGGTCACTCCACGTTACCAGTGGAGACACATGCACTGACCACCTGGGTGGTAGCACAGCTCTTGAGAAGATGGGGATGTTACAAGTCCCATGCTGTTTCCTGGGAGGGTGGTACACAGCTGATCCCAGGTATGCAGATTCACAGACAGCTGTCTGTCTTGGCAGGTGGCTTCTCTCTGTCATTGCCATCAGTGCCTCTGCTCTCCAGGGGAAGACAGAGAAAACAAATTCTTTATAATGAAGTCTCTGAGCCCAGAGATTTGAAAAGAAACCATTCTGTGATTCTGAAAGATGACTCTTCAACCAGGTTGTGGTTGAGTTTAGTACAAGTGTTACTCCCCAAGCCTCTGCCCCTGCTGAGGCCTGGCTCTGCAGAGATGGGACCATTTCTGTGGTTCGTTGGTGGCATCCAAACACAAGTAAGGCCTGTGTCATTACAGCCCTGTGGTCACAGTGTCCTGCATGGCTGCAGGGAGAGCTTGTGACTATCCAGGTGCCCTTTAGGTGTCACTTCATTGTAGGTCCTCATGTGACCAGAGATAATTTTTTGTTATTTTTTTCATATTCTGCACTGCATGGTTAAGGGAACTTTTCCATTGGACCCAAAGTTCTCTGGAAGCACAAAAATACTGGTTAATTTGCATCCTTTATACTGTTTAATTTAAACTTTTAGCTTTCAAAATGAAGAAACATTTATTCCCTTCCTAAAAACTATTAGCTATCTGTGGGGAATAGACTGTTTAATAAACGGTTGGCTTGGCTTTAACCACTGATCTAAATGGCAACATGTCTGCAGACTCTCAAGTCATCGGTCTGTGTTCCCAAATGTGCCTTGCTAGTGGAAGAAATATTTATACTTACTCAGAAATGCCAACAGAGGTTTCCTGCGCCCTTCTAGCACATGTGATGAAAGCCAATGGCTTGAATGCTGGTGGGACTAACTTTGGGTCAAGAAGCTGTACTTTTTGGATATTTTTTTTAACTCAATTTTTTTTGTTTGCTTTTTTTTTCTTTACTTTTTAATGTATTTTCACTATGTTCATAACATAGAAGGGTATATGGGTGTTTTGCAGAGGCTCTATGAGATTTTCCCCCCTTCCCATTTGTGATCTCAGGTCTGTACCTTTAACTTTTCTATATCTTGGTAATCCCCATAATTCCTGCATTTCCCTGGGCTGTGTGGAAGAGAGCTGCAGTTTTCTAGTGCTTTGCATTGCAATTCCTTCTGTAGGATTTCATAACAAAAGTAAAAGGAAACCCAAAGTGTTTAAATTGGAATTTTCCTTTGGAAAACCAATCATACAGGAATACTCATGCACTGCCTGGCTCAGGCCCTTATTTAAGTAACACGAAACACCAGATGTAAACTTCTTACAGGCTTAAGTGTGGGATTTGGAAAGTGATTCTTCTTTTTCATGAGCATGTCTTCCTTCCCAGAAAACACCACAAAACCCTTCACCAAACCCGTCATCGGCAGCAGAGATAAGGAATGCTCCAATGCAGAAACATACCCTAAAAAGGGAAAGGCCAATATTGACTTGCAGCGAAGCTTAAGCCCTTTAAACTCACGCCCTGGACAAGGAGAATCAATGTCTCCTGTTAAAAAAAAAAAAAAAAAGTGCCGCTACTGTTATAGAGCAGGCAGTTAAGCTATGCTAACAGTCGTATATTTTCTATTCAAAACTGTAGCGCTGTGTATATAAACACGGGAAGGTTTTGTTGCTGTATATGTCCAGATTTTTGACATGCGTAGGCGGAGCCGCCGCAGGAAAGCCTATTCGGGAGTTGGGAGCAGCTGCCCTAATGGAATATTATTGACTTTAGTTACATCAGGGGCTAAATATAGATCGAGCAGCAACGTACACAGGGCTGTGTCTGACAGCCAGGACAGAATGTGCTGCTCGACGGACAGACAGATGGACATGGCTCCTGCGCAGATGCTCCTTTTAGGTCAGGGAGCTCTCCTGGGCTCTTTCACCCGGCGCCACGACTCCCATGGGCATTGACCCACTGGCCAGCCAGGGCTGTGCATCTGGCTCCAAGGCAGGATCTGGTCTTAGTCTGGATTTGGACACATCTCCTGCAGGCACCTGTTGGCAGGGCTCCCCCAAATCAGTTGGGTTGTATTGGTTTATATGTGGTAAGGGGCTGACACCAGTATCTAAACAGCTACAAGGAATAGTTATATCTTAAATCATTTGCCCTGGCCTCCCTCCATTTCCATCCTTAATCCCTCTGCTCCACCCTCTCCCCCATCAGTTGTGCTTTTGTGCTGTTTAAAGTTTGTAATGGGATCCCCGCTTCTGAGCTCATACCTCCCTGAAGTTTTGCTCTTGAAGGCAAAACCTGCGTATCCAGCAAACATTCCTCAAAAGCCCTTTCCCAGCCTGGACTGAAAAAGAGGGATCCGTGTGTGCCACATCTGTGCACTCAACAGGAGAGTTCCTCCCTCTGCTAACCTTCATGGAGAAGGAGTGTGGAGAGATAATCTGTGACACTTAGTTCTTGATTCTTTGGGGCAGGAAAAGCCAGAAAGGAACCTGTTCTTTCTCTTGCTTGAATGAGGAGGAAGCCTTTCTAGGAAACTGGATTTTAATCTTTTTTCTTTCCTCCCCACCTCCAACCCTTTACAGCTATTTTTAAGCTGGGAGAGCACTGGTATTGAAAGGGGCGTGCTTATCTTGACAGGCTTTACAGAGGAGCATCACAGGGCTGCAGTGTGGCTCAGTGCAGAGGTGTTAAAGAACTCTGCAGACCTGGCAAGCCACGGGGATGCTGAAGGCAATGCCCAAAGTGCCCAGAAGTTCAGACAGTCTTCTGTATTTTCCTTTCTGGGAGAGAAAGCCCAAGGCTCTTGTATCATAGGAAGTGACAGTTTTGAAGTGAAGCAGGCTTGATAGTCCGAAAGCACCGGATTTGTGATTCTTTGGGAGAAAAGGAGTGTGCACTTTTCCCTCACTGCTGTTTGATCCTGCATATTTAAATCCCGCTAATGTGCACAGACAGGACCTGTGTGCTGTCCCAGGTGGTTTATAGCTGCACAAAACTTTCAGGCCAGAGCTAGAGAGAATCATCTGCTCATATGTGCAAGTATCTACATGAACTAGTATTTTTTATGAGAAAATATTTAAAGGCTTTGGGGTCGTAAGAAACCCTACAGCAACACAAGGCAGGGATTGATCCAATTTATCAGACTCTATTTGCCTTCTCCTTTATAATCTGTATGAAATCTAGAATATAGTACCTTTGTTTTCTCTCTTGTCTCTAATCCTTCCAGATTCACTGAAAATACACACAACCCAGCAAACCCAAGCTATGTGGGAAAGGACTGCATATATTATTCTATTTTGTAAACTCTTTTAAGAGCCCCTTTTCAATGCTCTGATCATTACAGATTGTACATTTTTGATACCTGCACTTGATAACCTGTGGAGTAAAACCTCACACTCCCTTCCCGTTCAGACTTTAGACAATAATTTTTTTGTGTAGAGTATGAGGAGGGAAGCAGAGTGAGTACATTGTCCTCTTAGATTTATAGTTCAGGAGATAGGTCACAACCCTTAGCTACTTTAAAAATGATCTATACTTCCAAGGCCTGGGGGACAAACATGGAATATATTTTGTATTACACCTCAAGCCATCCTGGGCTGTGAAGGTGGTGCTGACCTGAGTCAGTCATTAGGCAATGGCATCTTACCATAGGCTGGGGAGAGCATGAACAGCGGGGATGTCATCTCTGGGAGGCTGATGCTGCTCCGACAGCAGGGACTGATGGTTCCAAGTCTCAGGGGCATTGCTGATCCCTTTAGCAACATCCTTCCTCCATGTGGAGGACTTTTACACGGGTAAGTAGACACATCTGGTTCTGTGGGTCTCCTGCAGCAGTGCTAAGGTGAATTCAGTGCCTTGGAGAGGGACTAGACACTTCACCCATGCAATATGCTGTGCCATCCTTGGCTGTGGCTGCAGCAGAGCATCACTGCCAGCTCCACCACCACGGCTCAGTCTGCAGCTGAGCCTCACAAATGAAACCACCTCACTCCTTAACTTAATTTTTTTGTATCTGCACAGTCAGCTGCACTGAGCCCCCCCTTTGAAACTCCAAAAGTGAAGTTGCAGCCATTCGGTTCAGAGGAGTAAACCCACCCTTCCTCTTCCTGCTCTGCCTCTGAGTGCTGAAGTCAGGCCTGGGGAAGCCCTGCTTCTCTGTACTCAGACTTCCAGGAGTGAGTGAGTGCTGTGATATGATGGAAAGGTGCCTTTGGGTCCTCCAGTGCATGTTCAGTCCTCTGGGGATTGAGAGCATCCATGATGAACATGGAATATCCCAAATCTTCTCCTCCTGCTGAAATATTTGGCCCTTGCAGGCATCAAGCCTCAACAGGACTGACCCTTGCATGTCCCAGCCCAGTATACTGTGGGAGCACACAGATAACCTCTGCGTTAGTTTAGTTTCTTCATCTTGGAAGCAAGGAAAACACCAGTTAAAGTTGGAAATTGAGAGAAAAAGAGATTAAATTTTGGTGGTTTTTTTTTTTTTTTACTAGCAATTGTTTGTTCCTCTTGTCAAAAGCCCTAAGACATGAGAAATTATTACCAAGAGTCCTTTCCTTGCTGAAGCTGTGCTTATCTTGTGATCTGTATTTCTTTCCCTATCTTTCTTATATTGCTCTTATCATCCTTTTATCAAAAAGCTTCAAAAGAGACCAACAGAGCTCAGTTCTCATATCCCCTTGAATTGCAGCAGAAGGGTTACGTTTGGTTTTCTAGGAATGACAGAAAAGATTTAAGGCAGAAATAAACCACTACAGATTTTTATTTTCTTTTTCTGTATGAGGGAGTGAGATTATTTGAAGGGCTTAGTATTGTATTTCAGCGCTGAAGAATGTGGTGAAGCACCCATCTTTCCTGGTAGTGGGTGTGGATTCATGCAGGACACTCCCGAATACCCTGTTCTCACCTTTCTGCTTCAAAACCCAACCCTTAGGTGAGATTATATAATAGAGATTTCTTGCATCAACACACTTCACTACAACAATGACTGTGTGAACCTCATGGTTACACACTCCACTATGCCCTACAACACACACACACACACACACACACACACACACACACATTTTTCCTTTCCTCTTCCATATCCATTCACACAGACTCCCCTAGCCCCAAGCCATGGCAGAAGATAGAAGAGCTGGTGTTGTCTGTTCTCCATCACCTCATCCTCTCTTTGTCTTCAACGCCCTCCTCCTCAGATGATGAGGATCAATGACTTGATCCCATTCAGCCTGTTAAACTAGGCTGAATGGGACCAAGATGTCAGGGAGAAACAATATCTGCAGCTGTCATCATGGTTTTTCTACTTCTATACTCCGTGTCAGTCCCACCTTGTGCTTGCTTCAGGCATTTGGAGCTCACACTCTGTAAGATGCCCTGCAAGTTTTTATCACACCTTGCTCAGAAGGACATTTTATTGACTTTAGGCACTCATGTCATAAGCAAAGCATTTGTAAAAATTAAGATATGATCTTGCTGCTGTGTTGTGGGTTACTCCACTTTGCTTTGAAGATTACATGCTGAAAATCATTCCCCGACAGTCACAAAACTGGTGCAGCTTGCAAGGGCTTCCCCAGTCTTAAGCACTGGATGTTGTGCTGGAACACGGCTAAAGCTGGAATGAATTGAAGTGTGCCCATTGTATTGAAATCTCTGTGGCCTGTGGCCTGATGCAATACTAATTTTGAGATGTTCCAGATGCCCTTTAATGGTTAGAGCACTCTTAATGCACTGCAGCTGCTGTATTTTGGAATAACTCTTGTTGCCAAATTCCTTCATGTGTAAAAGCAAGGGTGCTTATCTGGTGTAATGGGAAAAAAAAATATTGCAACTGAAAGTATGAACTGAAAGGATTTATGAATCACCATCTACTTTTACTTAAAGCTTGATCAGTATCTTTTTTTTCCTTTCTGTGTCTACAGACACATTTCTCTGTGCCATCTCTCTAAAGCAATCCATGTTCACATTCCTGCAACACACAGAATAAAGTAAAAGCAGCCGACACCCTTAAAAGCTCCACAACTGGACAGTCCCTCTTTTAAATGTGTAGGCAGCCTTTGTGCCCGTGTGCCATCGCTTCCACTTTCCATCACATTTGGCTGGCTTCAGAGGGAAAGCCTGCTGCCAGGATTTCTGCTGGCTGAAACAAGGGTGAAGTTCTGGCCTGATTAAAATCAATGGCAAAGCTCCCAGCAATGAGTAGGAGAGCAGACTGTGATTTGGAGTACTTGGAGGGTGTACACAAAGCAATCACACATAGCAATATAATTGGGGCCATTTGATGGATGCTAAAGTTAGAGATCAACAACCAACAGATAAAAATAGCCGTAATTTCTGCTGATTCCTAGTCCTGTTATTTTAACTACTGTTGAAAATCAATTCCTTTCTAGCCTTTCGGGACAGGTAAAAGTGCATCACCTCACATAGTAAAACTTGAGAATTTTGTTATCTTGGAATAAATACTGCCCTCCTAACCATGCTGCTGTGGTGGCATCCTTAATATTTCCCACACGTACGTGCAAGACCTGTTAACATGTTAATGGATTTGTTTGCTTGTCAGGGAAAATTTTGCCCCCCTGCAATGACAGCTTCAAACTCACACTGCAAAAGGGCAGGGCAAGCAGTCACTCAATGGGCAAGCACAACACAGTTCTTCTGGCAATAAAGGCTTCGGATTCGAGACGGGTGCCTTGCCACTTTGATCTGCAGCACTGGTTTAATCATGTTAATGTGCTGTCTAATTATGGTAAACACTGCATATTATTCAAATTAAAAATGTATATTGCTGTTCACGTAGTCAGCCTGCAGACGTTTTCACGCATTAGTGTTTTCTAAGCTGAATGCCCTTTGGTCAGCAGCAGAGGCTGTGTGTTAGCCCATTAGTTAAAAAGGGAGGTGGGTGATCAAATATTGTGGCCAGATGACTTGGACCATGTTTTTCTCAGCATGCACTTGGGAGTGAAATGGTTTCTCTGAAGCAAAGTTGTCACCGAAAAATCCTGTGTGAGGTGTGAATCTGAAATCAGCCCTGCAGCCTCTCTCACCAGTATGAAACCGTGCCTAGTGTGGTCTTGGATTAATGAGTTTGCCTCCCCTGGGTTGCACCCACCTTAAGAAAAGAGATTTTCAGAATCAACAGCTTTGAGGATTCAGGCTTTGTGTCCTCCCCTCATAAGGGACACCAACTCTTGCTTTCCCAAAAGTTCATCTTGCTTGGAGGGCATTATTAGTAGGTGCCAAACTCAAAAACAGGTTTCATCAGAAGCAGCAGTCTCTCACTGCAGTGAAAAGCAATCCCAGTCCTGGTTACTGTCTGGCAAGCCTGCAATTGTATATCCAGGATATCTCATTAGACACAGAAGTTTCTGAGATGGGCCCAAGGTGAAAAGCATTCCCCTAAATCTAGATCTGCAATTCCTCTTCGTCTGGGATTGTTGGGATACCGTGTCATGGTATTCTGTATCTAAGGAAAGCATCCATAATTGTTATTTAGTGATCTTGTTAATGATAAAAAAGGAATTTAACAGTAATGATAATAACAATAGTCATAACAAGCACTCATAATGCTATTACTATTATTAATACTATTAGTAATAGTGTCACATTGACTCTTGCTGCTATCAGTTATCCAATGTAGCTTCTCTTGTAAGAGTAGTATCATTCAAATTATTTCACATGACTATTCACTGTAAAATGTTTACTTAGATACTTCAGTGCTGGCCACATTTTTATACCACAGTTGCGGCTTACAGAGGAAGCTGCTGGGCAGAGTGAAAACATAAGAGTACTTGATAGAACTGCTTAACAAGCAGGCAATCCAGAAAAGCTTGGACAGTGCAATATGTATTCGTAAAGATAAGTGCTTTCCTGGCAGATTTTTTTTTCCTGTTAAAAAAATGGGAATTGTGCATGCACTTACAGTTATGCAGTTAGGCCCATAAAATTATTTTTCCTTATATTAGGTATTTATACTTTCTTTTGAGGAGATTTTTTTTTTTTTCCTGGGATGTACGTGTGGATTCTTAGACTTGTCTGCTTAGCATGCTATTTTATTCTTTTGATATCCTCCTCATTCTTTGTTTACTAAGGTCTAGGATGGAAAATTACACTGGAAAGGACTTCTGTGCCTTGTAATTTAATTATTTAGGGGACAGGAGGAGTTCCTTGAGACAAATTGCATTATGATTCAACTGTCCCAGCTCATTTCTATGTTTGTTTTCCTTCCCTGTCTGATTTGTTTCAGTTTGTGGGAATTTGTTCCCAGTCATCAATGCCTTGTAGAGCTGAAATTGATAGGAGGAGCTGGAGAAAGACAGATTTTCAGGTTGTGAATGCCACATTCCTGGAAGTTTTTTGGACAACCTGGTCTAATGAAAAGTGTCCCTGCCCATGTCATGGGGTGGAACTGGATCATCCATAAGGTCCCTTCCAACCCAAGATGTTCTATGGTTCTGTAGTTCTTTGTACTAATGAATTCTTTGTACTAATAAATACCTCAGTAATTATCCTCTACTGATTTTAGAATGACTTGAACTGAGCATTTTGTACAGGTGAATGTGACAAAATGGCTCTTGAGTTTATATGTTGGGAACAGCAGTCACGTGTAAGTAGTGATGCCTTGGCTGGATGAGGATGCAGGTTTGTATAAAAAGAGCTTCAGGGGGAAAAAAAAAAAACAACTCTAGGTGCTTCTGCATGATGGATTGTTACAGAAAACCCTCATCAGACCACATAACTCTCAAGAAGCCTATTGGTTGCTATGTTTATGTTGTTGTTGAATTTTAAATATACTGATATTTATAAATTTATTATTTGATCCACCTTTACAAATGTGTTTTAATAGATTTGTTCACATGTAGTGGAGATGAAATTTAGGATTAAGTGGCACCAGAAAAATGATGGGCAGTGTTCTGCTCTTCAGACAAGAAGACAAAATTTGCTGCCTAAGCAAATAAATTAAAGAGCTGTGATGAAATAATTTCATGCTGGATATAGCTTTTGTGTGGAGCAGAGGGAAGGAAGTTGCTGGAGGTATTTTGCAGAGCAAGTGAGATGCAGCATCCTAGCGGATGATGGTAAAGGGAAAGGGAAGAGCATCAGTTCATCTGCTCCAGCCCTGGGCTGTGCAGGGCTCATCCCTTTGCTGCACTTCCCTAGGGAAAGGGAAAAGGGGCAGAGATCCTACTGTGTGTCTCATGCACCTTGTTGAAGCCCCACTCCAAATCACTTCATTCAGATCACTGGAATTTTAGTGAAATTCCAGGGTGGCTCAAGGTACTTTTGGGGCCCCATCTGTGACCTGAGATCCTATGGCCATGGCCCCTCCTTGTCCAAGGAGGAAAAGCTGATGGATTCATACATTGAAGACTGAATTCAGCCGGCTCCCGGCAGCAGAGACTGTAGCTGGCTGCACCCACTTGAAAACTTGCTGCACTTGAGGATTTTATAATAATACTTAAAAAAAAATCCCTACGTCTCAGATCACGACCCAATTGAGAAGATTCATCTGTAGGAGGGTTCTTACCCTTGGCATAACATTTGTCCTTCCTTGGATGCCCATTTTTGGAAAGCAGAAGGAGAAGTGGGACTTAGAAGGTGTCAGTCATGGCAGCTAAGCTTTGCATCTTTCAGGAATCTGTTTAGGATTGATTGTGTGTCTTTTTGGAAGCAAACCCAGTGAAATGGAAACATAGGGCAGTGGGGATGCTGTGATGGGTTTGTACAAACCTTGGCCTGTGGGCTTGAAAACTAGGGGGGAAAATTCCTCTGTGAAGATGAACCTTGAGTGTGGTCCAAACTCAGGACGCAGGGAATGCGGGTGAAACCACATTGGCCTTGTCCCAGACACCAACACTACAACTAAAGTCTTCATTCTGTCATGAGTACAGTGTTGGATAAAACAAGCAAACACACAAACAAACAAAACCAAAAAAAGCCTGAAATATGAGCTTTGTGGCGGTGGAAACTGATAGCATCTTACAGTCAAGGAAGGGGGAGGAGGACAAGGTCAGTGCAAACTTGCAGTGGTCAGATTTCTGGATGAACCTCTAGTTCACCACCTCCTTGGGGTCCTTGTTAGAGAAAACTATCTCAGCGCATTTGTTTTTATTATCTTGTCTCTGTGGGGATGTGAATGGTTTGATTTGGTTTCCAGAGTTGGTGTCCTTGCTACTTTTTGATTATTTTGTCTGTATAAACCAGCCTGATTGGTCTTGCAGCCTCCAAGAGTTTATTCAGCGCACTTTGTAAGAAAATTTCCCTTGCTCTGTTTATTGCTGCCAGGTTGTTCAGGAAAGAAAGGAAAAAAATCAGAAAAAAATCACTAGTATGGGAGAAAGAAAGGAGAAAAAAAAAAAAACCACAAAACCACAGAATAAACATGGGAAATTCAGCATAGACCAGTAAAAATTAGAGAGGAAAAGCAATGACCAAAGACCAACCCTGGACATGGGGCAAGGACAAACAAAAAAGAGACAGTGGGTTCAGAGGGGGGATGAATGAGAGCCTGGGCGTATTTTGCACTCAAATACAAGGATGCAGGCAGAAGTGAGGACTGCAGCTGGATCCGCAGAGCACCCTGGCAGCTCCCTGCAAGGCTGGGGGACACTGTGGGGACCCCAGGGCAGGAGCTGAAGGGGTCCCAGCACCCCCCTCACCCTCTCAGAGGTTTTGCTCTCAGCCTGGGCCCCGCACTCGGGGGGAGAGCGAAGCCTCTCCGTACGAGACAGCCCCTTCAGACGATGCCTGGGTCTCTGGAATAATAGATGGTGTTTTTACAACCTCTCAGAGGCCTGTTCCTGGGTAGACGGTGAAAGGCAATACCTCAGGACCACTGGGTTACAGGAGGTTGTAAAACAGCTCCTCCCCATATATATTTTTTTGACAATGCTTTCACTGAGGACTGTTTCCTCTTTTTT
>VXBU01018487.1:103028-120609 GCA_013400315.1 Bombycilla garrulus | reverse complement strand
CTTTGACCTATCAAACTGTAAGTCTTATTTCAAGCCGACATGGAGGCATTAAATGAGTGACTGGGCCACCAATTTAAGGGAATTGATGATCTTTGGGGCTTACACTCTCACGGGTCAAATGATAATGTTGCCCTTCAGGTTAAATTCATACGTTACATAGGGAAAACCAGGAGCTTAAACTATACCCAGGGCCCGACAAAGTTTGGTCATAAACAGTCATTTAAAAACTGATTTTGAAGAAAACAAACACAGAGATGTATAATTTTTCATTTCTTTTTGCTGTGGATCTTTCTCCTCTAAATTTCTTTGCTACCCTGCAGGCAGCCATTCTCTGTTTCTATAAACTTTTAAGTAAAAATGTTTGTCCTACAGTAGGCAAAGATAGATATGGAGATAGAGATCCAGAGGGAGTAAGAGAAAAATACAAATAGAGATGGATATAAACTAGTATAGACATAGATATGATTATAAATACTAGAAATACAGAAAAATACATAATTGCATTTATAGCTAAAGATACCTATATCCATTTTATTGTATCCCAGACCATGGGCACAACCAGAAGCCAAAGGCATGAGATTCACTGGGCTTAGAGTCTGATTTATTGGCACACCAGAGCAAGGCCTACAGCTGATGTCATTATACTAATTATTAATTAGATTTGCTGCCTCTGCTGTTTATTATAGACTCCTTTCTGCCCCGTCACGTTCTCTCTATGTAAATCTTTCCAATCCATTGCTATCTTCTCTTCCCTCTGCCTCATAGTCCTGCTGCCACATACCAATGACCAATTACATTTTGCTCAAAATCAAGTACCTAAAGCTACTGAATAAGTGGGAGGAAATTACTACCCCATCCCTTTTTTTTTTTTTTTGGCCTGGTTTGCATTCTCTGTGGAATCATAAAAAAATCATTGGTAATGGACATTTATTCCTCTCTGCACCCATGACAAATGAGATTGACATTTTGGGTCCTTAGCTGCTAATGGTTTCAAAATGGTTTAAAACCTACTGGGTCCATTCAGAACAAAGCCTGCAGTTGCTTCTATGGTCATAGATTTTGATAAATACCTTCTTTTCTTCGGGGGAGATTCTAGCAATTCCAAAGACTTAAAACAAAACAAAACAAAACAAAAACAAAAACCACATGAAATGTTGGCTCAGAGATGTGCATGGGAATTGTCTGTTGTGTGTGAGACGAGAGCAAAGAGGATTGATAGCTATGTGTTTACATTAATTTCTCCACTTCATCCTCTAGCAGGTCAGAGGAACACTGGACTGCTGAATTAGGACAGTGAAACATGGTTCCTGCCATGGCTGCCCAGAGCAGAGCAATGACAGGGATTTTGGGATGATCCTTGCTGTTGTTTTTGTGGGGCAAGGATGAGGTGCCCAGGGGAGATGGTATTAGAGAGAGTTTGGCTGATCTCCAGTGGTATTTTTGCTGAATTTACATCTAAATCTAAGTCAAAGATGGGGACTTAGTTGCATGCTTGGCCACACAGAAAGTAGACGACTCTCACCTCAGTGCAAAGAGCTTAGGTCATGTCTCTCATCCAAGAAAACATTGAATTGCTTGGGCTTTATTGCAGGGATAGTACTGAGACAGATACTTAACAGGTAGTATTCAAGTGGAAAAAAAGAAAGACATCTGTGGAAACTATAAACCCATATTGCTTTCAAATATGTGGCTTGACATCATTTGCAGTGGCCTCACATTCAAGACCAGCAAGAGGTCTGGAAAGAGGACACCAGATAAGCGCTGCTGCCCCAGACAGGCTGGGGAGGTTTCATCTCTCAACACAAAGTATGTGCCTGTCATTTATCAGTCCTCCATTCAGGACCCAGCAGGGACAAATTCCTCACTCTGGCACCCCTGGGAGCTGCAATCCCTGAAGCTGAGCCCACCGTGCAATTGCTTGAAGGGGATGAGAGGCTGCCAGCTCTGGGCTGGGCTTCCAGGATTTCCTAGTGGCATCTCTCTCTGGGAAAGTTTCATCAGGCAGTGGGGCAGCAAACAGCTGCATCTCACTTTTTATACCTAGAACTTTGCAATATGTTAAATACTATAAATGCAGAGTTAGGTGAAGCAGAAAAAAAACAAAAAAGTAAGACAAAGTAATTGGCAGATGAAACCAATGTTTTGAACCAGGACATGAACGGTTCTATGCCTATGATGTTTCGTGGAGCTTGAATATAATTTCTTCCCCCCCAGGCTTCTGAGTCATCCTTGCAGAGTTCAGGAATCAAGAGCTAACTATTTTCTCTGAAAACAATTCTGTTTCCCAGTCTTTACATGTTCAGGCTGCAGATACCAATGAATTATTTGTGAAGGTCATGTTGAAATCATAGGACACGGTTAGCAGCTGCCTTCAAGGGAAGCAAGCCTTCTGTCAGGAAATTTCCTCAAGAAATTGATTATTACTGCTATCATTTTTGTGGGATGTGTCATTCAGTGGTGCTGGGTGAGCGCTGGGTTGGTGGGTCGGAAGTTTGTGTTGGATGTTTCACCCTTGGTAATTACCAGCTTTGCATTAGGAGACCTTCAGTGCAGATATATCTGACAAGGAAATACATCTGATATTTCCCAACAGCACTTTACAGTTGTTTGAAATAAATAAATGAGGGCTTCTCTTCCCCAGATCCTGTTGAGGTAGTCAGCAGCTTGCAGCAGGTAGATAGATTGCTACCCACACAGAAATGACAAGTATCCTCCAGGCCCAGGAGAAGGAGATCACTTACAGCAAGGACGCTGAGAGTTTATGAGCTACCAAGGAATAAATATTCAAGACAGAGTTCTCCCAGATGTAACTGACGTGAGGGGTTTTTGCTTCAATTTAAAAATAAGGGGAAAAAAAATCTTGCTGATTATTATGTTTTGTTTTCCATCTTTTTAAGGTTTAAATGTGACTTCTTCTAAACACCAGTGAGTTGTTGATTTAACTTTGAATTATCATGTTGCAGAAACTTACCTTTCATTTTCAGGCAGAAGCCTCAAAACTCAGAACCTTGATTAATAAAATATGGAGAGTTTATACTATCTGTTTCTCCTGGTTTGAAGGAACAGTTTTTCTGCTACTGAGAAGACAGGTAGCATTGCTAAGAAAAAATAGAGATTTTTTTTCTCTCTCTCTCTTTGCTCAAGCATTGGACTAGGTAGTGAGATATGTGGGCAGAAATCTCAACTCTGCCAGAGACTTTCTGGGTGATATTGCTTGCATTAAATAGGCATAACTTTCCACATCCTGGAGTCATATCATATTTGAGAGAGCCACTCAAAGGCTTTCTAGGAGAATTCTGGAGATGCTGGTTTGTTCTCTATAAATGGAGCCTGGAATCAGCTGATACTTGGACATCTAAGGCAGATAAAACAAACCCTTCTCTTCAATCTTCTCTTCATAATTTGGTCCATCTCCAGATTCCCTCAGTTAAATGGGCATAACAATATTTCCTTTTTACCCATGCTTCTGGAACTGCCCCAGGGCTTTGTTGTCTAAGCAAATGCTGCCCAGTGCAATGACCTGCTGATTCTGGTACAGGCTCACTTGCATTTCAGATAATAATAATAATAACAATAACCAAAATAATAGTAGTACTAGTAATAATAATAATAAAAATAAAATTTTAAGTCATTGATGGGAGTTCGTTCCATGTAACAGGGATGGCAGGGAGAGGGGAAGGGCACGAGATGATCTCTAAGGTCCATTTCAAACCAAGCCTTTCTGTGATTCTGTATTTTACATCTCTATTAAACACGTGCTGTTTACAGTGCTAAAATAACACAGCCTGAACATCAGTTTCAATGAGTTTCATGCCTGAAATGTGAATCATAAAGTGAATGTGAACATCTAATCAAAATCTAGGTATTAGCATGGCATCCTGTGGTATTTGAGAACTGTGAAGACAGGATGCCTGCATGGATGTACAAACATAGGGCACAGTGGCATGACACATAAAAATTATGTTTTTTGATTCTGAGGTATAAGGTGTTATATCAGAGGTTATACAAACCTCCTTCTGCTGTTGGAAAGACAAACACAGTTTTGTTTTTATATGAAGTTCAAGATCTTCAAGCCAGTGAAAGGCTCCAGAAAGTGTGAATTTAAGGCAACAAACTCATTCATAATGACAGCATAACAAGAATCTAGAAGTTCTGAACATACCTAAAGTTTGGGCCTGAAAATGCAAAACAACACAAAGAACAAAGCTTTCCACTCACTTTTCCGTGGCAAACAGAGAATAGGGGACATTCAAAGCATTTGCCTTTAATTTGTTTGTTTGTTTTGGACTCCTCCTAATCAAGGGCTTTTCCTAGCTGTTCCCTACCTCCCCCGCCTCCCCAGACCTTCCAGACTCTCTTGTGCTTCTCTCCTCTTTCCTTTTATTTTTGAAAAGAACCGAAGGGGGTCCCCAACATCCCATCGCCTTGGAGAGCTTGTTTCCCTACAGGGCTGCAGATGCCAGGCAGAAAGGGCTGAAACAGGCAGCAGAGAGGCAAGGAGGGTGTTATCAATCATTCAACACGTTAAAAGAGAAGAAGGAGCAAGAAAAAGAGGGAGAGAGAAGGCGGGAAGCAGGATGGGGGAAAGAGCCCGGGCTGAATTGGAGGAATTTCCTCCCCCCGGTTGCTGAAGGGAGGTTTTTTGGACATCTGCCCAGACACATGCCGAGTCAAAGAAGCGGGATAAATTCTGGAAGAATGAATGGAGGGAGAGGAGGGGTCAGGAGGACAGAGGGGAGCGTGGGCTACGGGGGGCGATGGCAGCTACAGGGACAAAGGAGGTCTGTGGGGGAAGACTGCAACAGCAGCATGCATATGTGTGTGTGTGTGTGTGTGTGTGTGTGTGTGTGTGTCTTTTTTTTTTTTTTATTCTTGGGCCTACTGGATGTTTCAAACAATCATTTCTTCTAGGGCACTGCATATAGCAGTGAGACCTCTTGGTTTTTGGTAAGAGGCAGCTTGTTGTCTCTTGGATCTTCTTCTGTATTGCCTGGGACAGATCAGGTGCAGGAGCAAACAGAATCTATAACCAGTCCGGCTGCATCAGGGTTGGTAAACATGTTTTGAAGAGTGAGGGCGATATGACTGTTTGAGCAAAACTCGTGGTAGGCTCTCTCTAACTTCTGCTATCTCCAGGCGAGGCAGTGTAATCTGAAGGATACATTGAGCCAGGCAATTCCTAACTGCGATTCAGGGCATAGATGAGCAAATTGAGTGGTCAGCTTGGACAACTCAGATGAAAGGTCAGATAAATCATTCTCTGTAGCAGACCTGGGATGTGTAGGTCGTGCTCTGGGCGGCTTATTCCCATGCCTTCTCCATCCCTGAGGTTTCAAGAGGTCACTCCCTTGGCTCTCTCAATTTAGCTCTCTTCATCCAAAAGAACTCTGGACTTGTTGGAGAGCGGATGTGGGTTAGGACCTGCTCAGATCACTCAGATGTGGAGACAGCCAACAAAACCGGGCTGGCAGCAATCCCTGTCTAGAAGAGCCAGCTGGACATGGACTGGTAGCAGTCACTCCTTCCTCATGTCTGATTCAGCCAAAAAAAGTCTGTCTATCCATCCTCTCAGGTCTCTGCTGGCCTTAAGAACTATGAATCTGAGAATGATTCTGAATTTGCTGAAGAGTCTGTGTGACTTCTTAGGTACCCCGGGTGGACAGTCATCAGGAATTTCTATGAATTTATATTTCTACGAATGTTCTTCCAGTCAATGGCTCTGATTATGAGCCAGTTTCATGAATCCCACCCACAAGAGAATCACAACCTTTTGCTCTCGAAGCAGCTTCTTGCTGTGGTTGAATCTTGCTCTGATTGCGCCACTCTTTTCTTATGCATTGTTTTGATAAGTTTCTGTTTTTTCTTTTTTTAACTTTATAAGTTTTCTATTGCACTCATCTAGGGTGACCAAATCTTATCCAGAGCTTGCATTATTAGGGCTGCCTAAAGAACTGAGTGTTAAAGCCTCTGTCAGCTCAGAGCCTGAACCCATAAAGCTGTTTTGTTCCAGCTGCTGATGAAAAACTTGCTACTCATGTGAGAAAGGATTTCATATTTGAGCCAGGTCACTTTTCCATCATAACACAGAATTATGAAACAGTAAATGAGACCTCCCAATGTGAAGAATTCATAGAATCATAAAGTCATAGAATATCCTGAGTTGAAAGGGACTCACAATGATCATCAAAGTCCAGCTCCTGGCCCTGCACAGGACAACCCCCAGAGTCACAAGCACATGACAGCATTGTCCAAATGCTTCTTGAACTCTTTAAGGCTTGGGGCTGTGACCACTGCCCTGAGGAGGCTGTTCCAGGGCCAGGCCACCCTCTGGGAGAGTAGCCTTTTCCTGATGCTCAGCCTAAACCTCCCCTGACAGAAATTCATACTATTTTCTTGTGTCCTGTCACTGGTAACCAGGGAAAAGCGTGTCTGCCCCTCCTCTTCCTCTTTGAGGAAGCTGCAGACTGACTGAATAGGCCTGGGCAACTCACTTGGGTTGCTGATTGTACAGAACAGAATCGCAGAATCACAGAACAGTTTGGGTTGGAAGGGACCTTAGAAATCATCCAGTTTCAACCTCTGCCCCGTAGTCTGGGATGTCACCTACTAGGTCAAGTGGCTCAGGGCCCCAGAGGTGTAAGCACATTCTCTCTATCATCACAACACTGTGACACAATAACAGTGACCTTCACTTGTGCCAGTGCAATACACAGATTTCTAAAACTATAAGTCTTTGGTAAATGAATGGAGTAATTAACTCACTGAAAGTCCAAACTACTTGGAAGCTGCCTCTGGTCAGATCCCAAAGTAAAGGTTGATCTGCTGTGATGGCTCTGACCAGCATTTTGTCACCCATATGTTCACCACATTGTCTGCTCTCTTTTGGTCCAAAAAATGCTCTGATCATCTGCTACCAAGGCTCTTCTAGGGGCAGCAGCCACTACAAGGCTGTTTAAGATAAAAATTCTCTCCTGATGTTTCAGCAAGTAGAAGACTCAAAAGCAAGTTTGATCCATTTGTTATAATCATTGCCATTGTCACCCTCTTGCCATAACTGTAAATATTTCTGTTGGTACGAACTGTAGTTAAATTGGCTTGGTAGAAAGTATCCTTCTTACCACCTCAAGAAGCAAATAAACAGAGAGGTATCCCCGGAGCAGTTTCAAATATAATATTTTGATTGCTCACACAGAACAAACATTATTATAATTTGTTCCTGGGTTAGTTGTTCTAGCCCTTTAGATAAGCATGAAGGAGATAAGTGTTAAAAGGAAACATGAACAAACAGGGCTTGTGTCTAGAATAATCATTATAATAATTTTTGTGTTGGGGTGCAGTGGCTTTAAAAGAAGCAGTGGATGGCAACACTTACCTTACACTGCACTTAGCCTATGCTGAAGTTTGCACAAGTATATTGATTCAGTTGTTTCATTTATCTTTAGTGTAACAACCCATTCTTGCTTACAAAATATCCAATTAATCCTTATTTTGTACAACTGAAATGCTGTTGACCTGCAAATATAAAATCAGAGCTTACGAAAAGTCTTCAGCTGTGGTACCATTGGGAATTTTGAGGATCCAGACAAGCCTTTTTTTTTACTTTTGTAAGTAAAATCATGTCAGTGAGTATTAGGGCACAGCCAGGGATGGCACCAACGAGCAACCTGGTCTGGTGGAAAGCATCCCTGCCCACGGCAGTGTGTTGGAACAAGATGAGATTTGAGGTTCCCTTCCAACCTAAGCCATTCTAGGATTCTGTGACTTGTATGTCAGAGTTAACGGTGGAGACTTCCTCCTTGGTGTTGTGCTTGTTGCTTTGCTTGGATGTGGAACTCAGAGCCTGGTTCCTCGTGCTGCCACAGTCCCAATGAGCACAATTTAAAAATCTGGGTTTATTTCTGTTTCGAGTGGAGTGAGAGAAGGCTTGCTTCCCTTGCTCAAGTTGAAAGTAGGGAAGCACTCTGTGGCTTGCACAGCTGTGCTGTATCACCTGCTGCAACCTGGGAGAGGATTTCAGCCTCTGGACTTGCAAACTTGGCTTCATATTCACTTCAATGTGATAGTTAGAAATAAAAGAGAAAATAGAGAAGAGCATTCAGAAAACTCAATTTGGCTTTAAATAAATCACTTACATTAGCTACCACTCTTCAAAGTTTCACTTAGAACATGTACTACAATGTTTTTCACATGCAACTCTTGAAGTGCCAGTCTGTATAATCCAGTACAGATTTTATGTCAGGATAACACCCATGTTTTATCAGTGTGATATAACAATAACAATTCATATGACACCTAGATTACACACAGTCCTGAGAATAAGGATGCCTTTGGAGATATTTTTTCCCCTTATTCTTATATGACTGAAATCTAGAAACATGGTTACTTCAGTATAATTTTACCCATAGTAAAAGCACTGTAACTTCTTCATGGTAACTAATCCTTATCTATGCAAATTTAAGGCAGAGATGACCAACTATCGTCCCAAGGCTGTGTTGGGATAACAGTGCCTTGTTTATCTGGTGTCAATCAGTTTTGGTGACCAGTGAATGTATCCACTAAGAATATTGTGGGAGAGTTGTGTGTGTATGTGTGTAAGGCACGTGTGTAACTATAGTTGCAGATTGCATCTGCTTAAGGTTTCCTGTTTCATCATAGATCTATGTATACCAATCTGGGGATTAAAATGGCCCCTAACAAAGCAAAATGTGTCACCCCATCAGAGCATTGTCCCAATGAATCTCCACTGTACAATCCTTGAGTACTGGTCCTTGAGTGGAGCTCAGTGTTTCCAGACCAAAATGATGCTATAATCATAAACGAGAGTGTATATTATTTTTCCTCTATATTTTCATATTGGCTGGCTTTGTCTCACAAAGTCAGTATCCAGCTCTGTCTAAATAAATAGATGTTACATTATAGATCACTCCCGCAGCGGAGCAAATAATACACAGAATCCTGCTGGCTCTTTTTCTGTTGATGTCTGGCTCAATGACTGAGACCAAACCCCATGTTTACCAGCTAACACTGATATTTAGCTCAGATATAGGTACTTGGTGTAAAGAACGGTCTGTCTTCTTTACCCAGCCAGGAGATTGACCTGTCAGCCCAGAGATTGAGGTTGACAGTGGCCTTTGTTGAGCTCTGATTACAGCAGTGCTGGCAAAGCCACCGTTGTGTTTGGCACTTGTTGGTCTCTGATTTGCTCCACAGCGCTGTACACTGAAATGAAAAACATCTGGTCAGCTCACACGCTCTATTTAGACTGGTTACACAAATGCATGAGATTATGCAACCCAGACCTGCGATCCTGTTTCTCCCTCTTCTGAAGCATTTCATATTTTGTCTTTAATCACACTGGACAGCCAGCTGGCCAGTTTCCACGTGGCCTTTCTCAGATGGCGAGCCTCGCAGCTTGACCACCGGCACAGGTCAGCCTGCCACCACCTCGCTGTTTTGCAAGGATGCCTTGTGTCTTCCCTGCTTCCCTTCCTGAACAGCAGGAGCTTCTGCCAGCAGGCCAGCTGTGGAAGCTGGTGGAGTCCTTGAAGTGGAAGGAGCTTGTTCAGACAGCGTGTTGAGCTTGCTTGCTCCTTGGGTTACTCCTATCTGACAGTGTGGGCCTTCCAGAAAGCAGCGCAGAGCTGATAGCCCTCGGTTCCCAGCTCCAGGGAAGGCAGCCTGTTCCCTGACACTGGCAGGAGGTGATGCACCTTGGGGAAGGAGTACAGTGAATCACAACAGAAGGAGCTCAGAACAGGATTTCTGATGGCTTTGCTCCTTGGTGATGAATGGCTGAAACATGCACTTCACCGGGCTGCCTCTTCAGCTCCTGAGTGAGGAGTTTTCCTGTGCAGAGCTTTTATGAAAAGCTCAACACTGGAAAATGGCTGTGCTGTCCAACTGGCTTCCCACCAGGCTCACGGCAGCTGAAAATCAAGTTTAGTAGCTCAAGCTCAGTAAGTTCAGCTTTTAATTAAAATACATAATTTAATGTTAGAGACCTCATTGTCCAAGAAGGGTACCATTATAAATGCCCACATCCGACCTGGATTGCTGAAAATTGGCACAGTGCCTCCATTACGTTAGAGATAGCAAACCCAATCTGACTTATTGCTGTAACCATTTGCCAAGCAGATAGAGGCACTGTCTTCAACCCAGATACAAAAATATGAACAAACAGTCAGTGGAGTTGACTGGTTTTCCATGTAAAGTGACCAATACCCCTGTGTGACCACAGGGAGAGCTGTGGATTCTGAGCCCCCACAGTGCCACATCAAATCATGGGCAGGCTGCCTGCAAAGAGCTGAGGGAGGATGGTGCTCAGGGGGCTTCTCAAACTCTGTCTCTAGAGGCTCCCCCAAATTGCTGCCACTGTCTGTGGCATCTGATCAAAATTTTCCTTCTTTTTATATGTGTCTTTCTATGTGTGCACATAACAAGCAGGAAAATGAACAGAAAGTAATTAGTGCCCCTTATCTCGGGAGCCCACGCTAATTTTTTCTCACTGCCCAGTTCATGCCCCCTTTTTAAGTCTTTCCTCTTTATCCTGCAGTAGTCTTTGCTATAATCCTGGGCTTCACCAGCTAAGATTGAGGAATGGCTTCTTTAATTTGCTTGGAAGTGGTCCAGTCTTTGGAGTCTGGATAGCTCTGGTTCATATCTTAATAATTTTCATGCCTTCGCATGAATTTTTAAAATAGGAAATACCCTGGTGAGCCCCTGGATCTTACTCTCTTGGCTGGCAGCTTCCCGTCTCCATTAAGGCAGCCAAAGAAATCTCATTCTCCAAAACCACAGAACCTCCTGTTCCACGCAGGGAGGGGGGGCTGAGCTTTAGCTGGGAGGTGCATGCACAGACGTGTGTGCCGACGTGCAGGCACGCACTGCTTGATTCACTATTCCTCTCGTCCCCCTTTCACCTATTAGTGTCCTCTGAAGGATCAGGTTACCTTGCCAGTGGAAATATATGAGCTCGTTGTGTGATATAGCATAACTGCAACAGCAGATCATATAATTTTCCCCCGAAGGCTTGTTGCAGACTATGTCGAGTCATTTGTATTTATGACAGCTTGGGGGTGATTTAGTACGACCTCACTTTGATAAAAGCCATTTAGAGCTCATAAATATGGGTGACACACTGCCTTCTCGGCTGGGATTTTAAATGGAGAGCTGCATTTGCATTCCCATTGAGCTTTTATTGTTTAGGGGGTAAGGATGGGAACGGACGAGGTGAAACAGGAAACAGAATGAGTGTGCAAAAAGCAAAAGGGCCCTTGAGGAAAGAACGATGCTGCTGTGCTTAGAGCACCCCCAGCTTGAAGCGCCCATGGTGACCTTTCCTCCCCAGATCTCCTCCTGGGCATGGGGCAATTTGAAGTTCTGCTCATCCCAAATTCGTCAGCAGGTGGGAGAAGGGGATTCTTATGTTTGGGGGCAACATGGATTTATTATTGTGTTTTCATAATAAATGAAAAAGTCTTCTGCATGCCAGTAGGTTTTCTTTTGGCTTGGTTCTTGCTGGTGTGTGCTGTATATTTTACTTAATTTCAAGGAGCCATTTACCAACCAAATTTATATTCTGTGCCCAGATTTATAAGGAAGTTGACAATTTATGGCAACAATAAAAGATACTTAAGCCAAACACAGAGTTGTCAGATTTTATGCACTGTGCTTAAATTCATCATTGATGGAAGCAAGCAGGAAGATTGTTCTTGAAAAATTATTCCCTTTTTTTTTTTTAATATAATTTGTGATGCCCAAAGGAACCTGAGCATCACAACCCAGTGAATTTCACACAGAGATGAAAATCTTATTTTATAAAAGAGGGCCTAAAAGATGAAGCAGATTTTATCTTTGTAGTCATTGGAGAGGGAGGACCTGAGCCTAGGTGGGTATTTTGACCATCAGGTCACCAAGCAGTTCTCTCCCTGAAGCCACAAACTGTCCTGTTCTCTGGTTTTCCTTTCTGCAGTGCAGGTCAGTAGGAATACTGGAACCTGTTCTCGGTGGCTGGAGACTTATCTAACACATTCTTGGTTAGTTCTTGAAGGTGTGATTCCACACTGGGGGTAGATGTGCACCACAATACTCAGTTTCATGTGTAAAGTTATCCTGTTCATGTTCTTGATGCTTAAGGCTGAGTGTTACCAAATTAAACTAACCCAAATCTCTTTAGGAGTAACCTGTATATACATTTTCAGAGCTTTATATGTGTAAACACTTTGGATTTTGGTTTAAAATCCTGAACAGTGTAACTTCTGAAGATTACCTCTGAAATTTATTTTAGCATATACCTGTACATTTGAAATATATCAGAAAGATTTAAGCTGCTCAATTTTTAAGCTCTTTTTAAGCTTTTTGGAGTGTTCATTATGAATTATAGGGATTTTTTTGAACATTATTTTTATTTTTGATGTCTAACAGGATAAAGCTGTCACAAAAGCAAAATAAATTTTCCGGCCTTTCAAATCATTCTTATGGAACCATTTATCATCAGAATGATATACCCAATTATTTAATTTTATCCATAAACTAATCAATTAACCGTGTTGAAATTATTGTTGTCCTCTGGGTTGGACAATGTTTACAGGTTGCACCTGCCAGACATCAGTTTGATGTTTACAGCAGCAAACCCAATGTTTCCCTTTAACCATTTTATCACTAAAAATTATTTCTGTCACAACCTGTTTATTTATATAGAGTTAAGGAGTCTTCAGGATTGCCTGTGGATGGTGGTGGACCAACAGTGCCCAGGCACTGAATCAGAGGTGGGGCTGAATACTGAGGAAGATGCTGGGGCTGCAGCCTGGCTCTGGTTTAGCCTCTGCTGGCCCACGGAAACCACGTGGCACAGCCTCACGTCTGTCCTCCCCACTGCTCCATCACTGGGGGCTCCCACCTAAAACCCAGGCAGCAGAATCTGGAGGAATTAAAAGGCAGCGTGCTTTTCATTAAGCAAATGAAAAGAAAATCACAGTCCCTGCCCTGAAGATTGTACACTGTAATCAATGGCAGCATTAATGTGGAACTTCAGTGCACTCCAAGGAACAGTAAAACATGCATGATGGGACCCTGAAGATGAGACAACCAGTAAACTACTTACTCTGCTTCAGCTTCATTAGCCATTAAAGCAGGATAATGGCACTTACCTTACCTCGGCAGAGATTAGTTAGTCATCACTAGCACGTAGTTATGGAGGAGAAAAAAGGGAAAAAGAAAAAAAAAGAATGGAACATCCCTCAAATTCTTGCCTTAGTGATGCTGGCAGCAGGTGAGGATGGCACCCGCGTTGTGCCACGTTGTTCTGGTGTCCAGGCTGGTTCTGGAGGGCAGGGATGCTCATGCACGGGTTCTTGGTCTGCAGGAGCAGCATCCTTGGGCGTGTGCAAGCCCTGGGCTGCACCAGTGCACGCCTTTAGCTGTGCTCTGAGATCCTTTTGGGTCCCTCCAGTGAAGGATATGCCACAATTCTATGATTCTCAACAGGAGGGAAAGGAAAGAGTTGATTTGACCAGCCTGACCTTTCACATTTGGGGTTCAAGTGTGGAGCAGCTCCCAGGTGAGCCTGCTCAGAGACCACCAAAGGCCACCCTGCAGATATTTGGCTGCTCTGTCTGGAGCCCCACATGGCTGAAACCTGCCTTGTCAATCTGTGCCACGGGACTTCTCCATGGGTGACAAAACAGTGGCAAGGAGCAGAAGTGACATCTGCCCACACCGTGCCTGGTGTGAGCCACTGCCATTTATCTTTATAAACATTTTTTATTAAAAGGAGGTCCTACAGCAAACAGACCTCGCAGTATGGCTTTCTTTCATTAAATGAGCTTGATTTGGTCTCTGCTGACTCAAAAAGCCAATCAACAAGCCCCCTGAATCTTTGATCCATTTTTCTACTTTCTGTTCTCTAAAGACTCAATTTCCTCTCCTGTCATGGTTTTGAGAGGGGGGAAACACAGACTAGTCCCCCAGTTATAATACAATTATTTAGTGCAAGGGATTTTTTTTTTCACTTGAATAAATTAGTTGTTAATTAAAGCTTTTTGATGTAGTGTGAAAGGAGTTATATTTGATACCAACAGCTGTATGCTGTTTGATTTATAGTCCTTTGGGGTGTCGGTTACAGCAATCCATTTCTCCCCCTTCCCCCCACAAAACACACACACACACTCGCTTCAAAGACCATTAAGTGGTACTGTGTTTTCAATTAGAAGGAGAACATTTTTGCTGTTGTTTCCACTTTTCTCTGCATCACTTGAAAACAAGAAAGCAATGTTTCATCACCTTGGCCATTTTCCCCAGCCTACAGCCCCGTGGCAGTGGCAGCAAAGGCAGTTGTGATGCTGCCAGGATAAAGACTCTGCTTGAGCTGGTGCGTTGACTCTGAATGTGGTTCCCTAGCTTAGCACATTACAACTGCAAATAGGAGACACTGGCAGAGGATTTCCTCTGATTTCCACTTCAAGCAGGTTAAATTCCCATTGTGGGAAATGAGCCAAGCTTCCAGGTAATGCAGGAAGTGTTTGGAAGCTGTAAGATGTCTCTGGGTTGAAATATCACTGTAGTCTTCAATCTGTGAAGAATTAAGGGCCTGGGTGAATTTAAGCAGTTTGGGTTTGATTTCCTGATGGGAAATTAGAGAATGCAACGGAAAATGTTGGCAAAGGCTCTGGGTGAGATAAAATTTCTTCTAATCCTCTCCAAAGAGCAGATTAATCCGGAGTACATTTGGTGCTCTCACTTAGCTGATCGATTTACCTATCTCTAATTTCTCAGAAATTACTCAACACGCATCTTAGCTTAGCTACAACTGTTTCACACCAGCAGGGACCATATGCCAGGGGTGTTCCCAGGAGCATGTGGCATCTCAGAGGGTTGTCCCATAATCCCTTGTCTCCCCTTCATCCCAGTGAGGTGAAGAATGACCTCAGTGAAGGACTGGTGGCTTTTGGCAGTTTAACATAGCAGTCATACACAGGTAAAGGAAGAGATTTTCCACACGTGGTGCTGTTTTCACTCAATTCCCAGCACTGTGTTCTCTATCTCCAATGGAAGTGGCTGAGCAGAAAATCTTCATGCTGTTTTTTGTTTGGACTTCTGTGTCTGGGAAATGGCAGTGGCACTTCCCAGACTTGTAGGATAACACTTAGGGCACCTTTTAGAGATGATCCAAGCTCAGCTGAGCAAAGTAATAGGATCAGCTTCCTGTGCAGACAGAGAGAGAAAGCCCTGCTTCTCCAAGAATCCCTATCCCAGGCAAGGTTGTCCTAATGCCGCCATTTAATTTGCTTTAATCCGATGGAGGGGGGAATCTGTCTTAATTAATTGCCTTCTACTCCAGGCTCAAGAGGAAAACCTGCTTTGGAACAATTTAATGCAATCAAAATCTGCAGGTTGTGAGGCTGCTGGCAGAGTTCCCTGTTTGTGAGTAAATGAGTGCACATTTCCAGCTCTCAGGGATGGGTGAGGCTTTTCTGAAAGAGAATCACTGGAGGTGTGGACTTTTGGAGAACATGAAGGAATGGGAAGTAGAGTGGCTTTGTCCCATTCCCTGCTTTTCCCAAGGGAGCATGACTGTCACTGTGGCCTTGAATCTCTTTCATAACTGCTGAGTGTGAATCAAATTTGAAGGAACCAGAGGATGGTGGACAACATTTGTTTTGTAGAGGATGGTTGGAGAGGAACAGAGATGTCCTTGTCATCATCTCTCTCTCTCTCTCTCTCTCTCTCTCTCTGAGAACTAGAATAATTTTTTCTCTTCCTGCTCCCTCTTCAGTAGAGATGGAAGCAGCAATTCCTGCCTACTTAACCCAGTTTCTGGAGTCCCACATGTATTACGTAGTTATTAATACTTTTCTGGTGTGCTCACATGGAGCTTTGTACGGCTGCACATTGTGGAGTTTCCAGGAGGGGTTCTAGGCCACTGAGATTGGCAGCAGACTTGGGAAATGCCCTTTCATTTTGATGTGGTGGTGATTACTTTCCATTTTTACTTTCCATTACGTTATTTGTTCCAAGGACCTGCTCTGGGAAGAGCTTATTTATCTAAGGATCAATTTGATATTCTATTTCTCAGGGCCGTAAAAAAATGTGTTTTTCTAAATTGCTGGGAGACTTTATATCTGTTCTACAACGTGTTTTTTTAGTAGGACCTATTAGTAGGACATTATTTCAAATGCTTAGATTAATCTGATAGTGGAGGAAAAAAAGGGAAAAATTGTTCATGAGGAGTTTAACTTATCTACTAGTTATTTCAACTTTTGTCTATGTTCTGCTTTGCCTATTTGAGTTTAGTTGAAAAGTGAACAGAGTGGGTATTGAATGAGAAAATTAAGATTTTGAATAAATATGGAAGAAAATACTTGTTTTCAGTGTGCATGTCACCCTGCTGGAAACCAGGATAGATATCTTATGGATATCTGAGTTTGTCTCATTTTTGCATTAGTAATTGAGGACTTTGAACAAAAAAATATTTGGCTTTAAGTTAATGAAAAGCAGTCAGCTCAAGAACTGGAATAACTTATCTGCCAAGCTTACAGGTTTGTGGAGTGACCAAAAGTTAAATGAGTTTAAAAGTGTGAAAAAAGAAACCCAGTATGAGAGGAGTGAAGGAAAAACAAGAAGGAAGGGTGTAAAAGTCAGCAAGAAAGAGAGCTTTAGCCCAAGGCAAGTGCCAGACAGGATTTGGCCATTAAGGGTCACTAAGGGGGCTGGTGGAAAAGTGTCAGTGTGGTGGGGACAGGGGGGATCAAGGAGAGGGACAGAGAGGAGCAAACAGGGATGGGGAAGAGCAACCCTGTGGTCAGAAGTAGGTCAAACTGTGTGCAGCCATATCTGCAGAAAGTGTTGGATGGTTTTACCTGAGGAGAATAATTTTCCAGCATGGGAAGGGGGCATGAACCACCTGGAGCAAGTCCAGAGGAGGCCACCAAGATGATCACAGGGGTGGAGCACCTCTGCTGTGAGGAAAGGCTGAGAGAATTGGAATTGTTCAGCTTGGAGAAGGGAAGGCTTTGGGCTGACCTAATTGTGGCCTTCAGGTACCTGAAGGGAGCCTACAAGAAAGATGGAGAGAGACTATTTACAAGGGCCTGGGGTGACAAGGAAAGGGGGAATGTTTTCACAGTGACAGAGAATAAGTTTAGACTGGATATTAGGAAGACATTCCTGGCTGTGACGGTGGTAAATCACTGGCACAGTGTGCCCAGAGAAGCTGTGGCTGCCCCATCCCTGGCAGAGTCCAAGTTCAGGTTGCATGGGGCTCAGAGCAACCTGGGATAGTGGAAGGTGTCCCTGCTCAAAGCAGGGGGTGGAACTGGACGATTTTTAATGTTTCATTCTACCCAGGCCACTCTCTGGTTTTCCCTTTCCTGTATAAATAGCAGAAAGAGTTGGTAGGGTGACAGGCAGGTAGCAGTGACTATATTTGGGTAAACTAATACCCCCCCACTGTACTGTGATTTCACAGATTTTGGGAATGACTTTATTTTCTTATCTATAAAGACCAGCAGTTTTACATTTCTAATGCTTTTGATTATCAAACTTTTTCATAGGTTCTTTCTCTCTCTGATTTTTTTTTTTTTAA
>VXBU01018487.1:89183-100023 GCA_013400315.1 Bombycilla garrulus | reverse complement strand
CCCCCCCCAATTAAGATGTTCGAATTCTGACACAATGCAAGCTATGAAATACTGTAATTCTGCTACAAACTCTCCTGCACTAAGGCAGGGTGTAGCAGTGAGAGCAGCTTAAGAGCCCTGCTTGTACGCCAATATTCATCTCAGCCCAGCCCGACATCTTCCCCCAAAACACTCCTAAATCTCTCCATCACCAAGACAGAAAAATGCCTTCTGGGCAGAAACACAGCCTCTCCCAGGATCCTCAATGGGTCCTAGCAACCGAGCTGAAAGCTGGGGACTTGACCACATTTGGAATAAACTTGCCCAAAAACATCAATGCTAATTAGCTCGTGTTATGAATGGATTAAGTGAGACACCAGCTGCAATGGGGCATTTTGATTTGGGTTGTGGCTGGGTAATTAGATTCACATAAGCTGGCTGGGGAGCTGTCAGTCAGCAAGCAGCAGCTCTCTTTGCTGTGTTAGGAAGAAGAGCTTTTCTGTGTCCTATCATCTGTTTTGCTGTGAGCCTTTGGGTGATGTACCAGTAATCAAGCACAGCGTTGAGCATGAACTGAAACCCTCCCCTGAGCCACAGCCATGCAGCTCAGTGGCTTCAGAAACTCACTCCTCATGCAGCTGAGCAACACTATTTTATTTATAATGCAAAATACTCCTCGTATGTGGCTGCTGATGTGAGTGCCATCCTTCCCTTTGATTTGTGCCTGCTTTCCCCCTGATTTATAAGTTGTCATTGGTGCTTGGAACACAGTTTGGGGGGGAAACATGATTTATGTTGTCATGAAATGTCCTAGAACAATAGTTGACTATAGGGAAGTATGCAAAATTGAATTTATAGATGAATGAATACATGCAAATCATAGAGTCACAGAATAGCCTGTGTTGGAAGGGACATTAAAGCTCATCTTGTTTCAAACCCCCTGCCATGGGCAGGGACACCTTCCACTGTCCCAAACTGCTCCAAACCCTGTCCAGCCTGGCCTTGGACACTGCCAGGGATCCAGAGGCAGCCACAGCTTCTCTGGGTACTCTGTGCCAGGACCTCACCACCCCTACAGTAAAGATTTTTTCTTTCAATGTCTAATTTTGACCTACTCCCTTTCTGGTGGTGTGAGCATCTGTGCTGTTCTGACTCTCTGGTGCTGTGACCTGTGGTGTAGCTGGGTTAGTGTTTCTGGGGTCCTGTTCTAACAAAAGAAAAGAAGAAAGTAACTCCAGGGAGATACACCTATTTCAGACACCATCTGTGTTTGAAGGAGAGGATTCATGAGGAGGAATCCCCAACAATTTGTTTAGACGAAGTTGTTCTGTTTTCAGAACTCTATTTTTAATGGATGAAACAGGAGGCAAATCCTCCTTTTCCTCCCAAATCTGGAGCTTTCATGAAAATAAAATATCCAGACAGCAACTTTTTTAAATGTGAAGAAAAGCAGGAAGTAAAAAGGTGGCTTGATGCTCCTGACATAGAGCCTTTATCAGCTCCATAAATAAAGGACATATGTATGTGATGGCTGACTGCATCTCAGATTGCAATACCAATGTTTTAAAAGCCTGCTGACAGAGCATCTGCTTATTTCATTACTCCTCCAATGTCTTTGCAGGTAAGTCATGCATTATACAGTATCATCTCTAGCAAGGCATGAACAGAGGGGACAGAATGGAAAAATTCTGGATGATCCATCACTTTCTCTTACTTTCCAGGAGAGAGGAACATAAGGAATTATGTATTCAGTTAATAGGCAGAATTAGCAAAATAAGACCCTATTTTCAGTGAAGTAAGATGCGCAGTTTTTAAAAAAAACTCTATCATGTTACTTTTTGAGTTGTCTGCATGCACGGCAGAACAAAGATCATTTTCAGTAAACTCCTGCTCAGAAAATGTACTGAGGGGATCAGTATTAGTCAGGTGAAAAAGGAAGTGTCACGCTTGACTGGAAAACATACAGTGGCAAGTTTCTTATGCCGAGCTTTGACACTGCTAGACTATTTTGAGGAGTAGAGCTACAGATTCAGCCTGGCCCTGACTGTAATTTGTGTGTTATCACCAGCAGTGTGTCAAAGTGGTCCCACTCTATTAAAGCTTTCCTTTAGGAGCAAAATTTTGTCCAGAGTTTGTAAAATTTGACTAATGGGCAAAGAAGAACAAACATCTCTCCAGTCAGGTTTTTTCAGCCTGCAAGTTCATGTTACTCTCGCACTGTGTTCCACCGCTGCATATCCCAAATGCTTCCTCTGGTTGTTGTTGACTAAAAATATTGGATCTCAATGCCTTGTGTTTTTAGTAAGAGGTGACCTACTCAGCCATGAATGCCCCTTGCCTGCAGGGCACTGTCTTGGCTCAGGGGAGACCATAATCCACCATTCCCAAGCACCCAGGCACGTAAACCTGAGGGTGTTCACTGCCTTTCCTCTCAAATCTGCCTCCCTCCCTGCCCGTGTGCTTTTGAGCCAATGTCCACATAAGCCTGCTGTGTTTATTTGGGTACCTACTGGGCTGTTTAAAGGAAAAGACCCAGTCCAAAAGCGGTTTTGTCACTGAAGGAAGAGGCCTGAAGAGAGGATCCATAGTGCCATGCAGCACTGTGGTGGTCAATAAGATATATTGGCAAACCTACATATGTCTTCACATCTTTTGTTGGTGTTTGGCTTCTTTTTTTTTTTTCTTGGTCAGAGACAGCTTTGAGACACCAAGATGCTTATGTAAAACGGGTTTCTGGGCCTCTGTCCATTGATACCCACAAAAAAATTCTTTAGAAAATGCTCCTGTGTCCAGCAGAGTAATGGAAGAAGATGACAAATAGAGCTGTGGGCGTGTCTTTCACTTTTGGAGTACAGGAGAATGCAGACAGCAAAATAGTTTTAGCTTTATAGGCTTTCTCAATAAGCATCCATCACTGAGGAAATGCCATAAGACATTTTCCACAAGTATTCATTAGCTGTTGGGGTTTTATAAGCTTGGTTAGACTTTGTACACTTTCTCCCACCATCCTGTCATGTTTGCTCTTGACAAATATTCCAGCAAACATGTTTGCATGAGGAGGCTGTAAATACTGGAGAATATTCCTGAATGGTGCCTTTAATATTCCCACTGAAAACCTGCTTCCAGAGAGCGCAATGTCCCTCTGTTCAGGAGACAAACACCACCGTGTCATGCAGACATTTAACAGCCCGTGAACTGGGAAAAGATCAAGAACAGTTTTTAGAAAAGAATTTCAAATACGTATTCTTAGGCAAACAGCAATCTGCCAGTAGTTCACAAATCAACACACTGAATATGTCAAATGCCTGACTGTTTTCATTCCTGGGATTTAAGGTCATGAGCAAATTTTGACAGCAAACCCAAATATTTTATTTGCTATTCTCCTCATTTTCAATCTGTGGAAAAAAAAGATATATTTAAGAAAAAAAAATCAAAAAAATTTGTTCCTTTTAAAATAGCTTACATAACATAGTTTCTTGTTGACTGATCTCTAAATAAGAGGCTCCTGCTCTTGACTTCTGTTTAGATTAATTACTTCTAAGGCTTTTCTTTTTGTGACAGCGATGAATTGGTCAATGTTTGTATTAAGCTTTTCTAAGTGCACTATTAAATGGGGAAAAACTTCAACAATAAACAGGCTGACTGACTCAATGATAAATTGAAAAGAGGGGAAGGTGTGTATTTTTAGACAGAAGAATCATCATGGAAATTGTCCAATTGCCATGCATTTGGAGAAGGGCCACATGGAAAATGCTTCAAATAGGCACCAGACATTAGCTGCTGTTCAATAAATGAGATTTTGCTTTGGAAAAAAAAAAAAAACAAACCAAAAAAACCAAACAAAACAGCAAAACAAACTCATCTCACCAATGCCTATCTTGTCCTCAGGCTTTCCTAGGATCTAAATATTCCTGATAGTGTCAGAAGTAAAACCTTCAGGTTTTTTTTAAAAATTCTTTATGTTCCTCTTGTCAGCATGACTGGAAAGCAAGCTTGGATATTTTACCTTACTCTTATACGAGAAAAATATATAAGCTATGAAAAATGAAAAGGGAAAGAATCCTCCTGGACTTTTGTATTGCTTTGGGTTTTTAATAATAATACTGGGGTCAGTGTTGTTATTAAAAACTGAGTAGGGACAAATGAAATCCCAAGAGCTTCCCCCGTTTGACACATCAGAGCATTGTAAGTGTGAAGGGCTGTTTCAGGAGAGGACAGATGGCATTTCCATGGTGCTCCTCTAAATGGGTCTTAAGTTCTCTCCATGGGTGGAAGTTCAATCCTCTGTGTGCTCAGTCTGACAGACTTCAGGGCATGCTGGCAGCTCCAGGAGATAGTTATAAGCTCCCAAAGTTGCCAGGAACATCCCCACATCCATGGAAAACCTGGTGATACTGAGCTGAAGGTGAGGCTAAGGGCCTGCAGTGGTTTTCCAGCTCTGGTGCTGGCTGGCTCCAGCCCTCAGCAAACCTGCGCTTCTCCGAGCTGTGCAAATGAGATAGCAGTATCTGTCTCACAGGGGGTGTTAAGAAGCTTAATTCATTAGTGTTTACAAAGTGTTTCTAGATCCTCAGATGTAAGGCTCTATAAACAGGCAAAGTATTGCTAATTGCCAGCTTATACTGAATTGTAAAGTGAAAATAAAGATGGTGGGAGGAAAGAGGTGCTGAGTTTTATGGTAAGCTGGATCGGTCTAGTGACTGCAGGTTAAACAGTTTAAAGTTGGATTTTACATTACTATCATCTGAGAAATCTCCACTTATTTCTATTGATGTAATATTTGACCTCCTGTTTACTTTGGGGAAAAGAGGAGCCTGCAAGTGGGGCCTCCTATGGTAAAGAATAAGTCAAACGCTTAATTCAAGTAATCACTCCTGACTATGTACCATGAGGTTGCATTGCTTTAAATGGAATGAGTCTTGCTCTAAAGAATGTGACTCCAATTGTGCTGTTCAATTTAAACCAAAATATGTCAGAAAAACTACCTTGCACCTCTGTATGGCCAAGGAGAACACCATGGTTCCAGAGTTTAGGGCACTTCAAAGCATGTGGGTGGATATTTTTTGTTTGTATGATTTAGTTTCATGGGGTTTTTTTTGTCCTCTTCATACAGCCCTGGCAGGAAAAACAGACCATTTTATTTAGTTCTTGCCACTTTCTGAATTTCCTGCAATGCCACAGCAATATCATGCTTGGGTTCCTACTTAACTTTTTTTTGGCATTTTGGAAGGCATCAGGAATAGAAGTAAGTTGGCTAACTTGTGCTGTTTGTACTTATAAGCTGTGTTATTTATATGCATTTTTCTGCAAAGCCTGATTTTTTTTCAGAACCATCCCCTCTAAAAGGTTCCTTCAAAAATTATTCAGTGTAATGGAAGGAAACTTACTTAGTACTCCTTCACTCTTTAAGAAACACCACATTTTATGTTTTTCTGCCTCAAAACCACACTGTTAAAAAAGTAGTAGATAGCCATTTCCCACTTGGCCTCCAAAGGGTGAAATCCTCATCTGGTATAAATTGGCATAGCTCTATTCAAATCAGAGCAGCTACATTAATTCATCCCAGCTGAGGCTCCAGCCCTTAAAATGCCAGCAAGGAGAGCGGGTTTTGCACAGGATGGATTTTCGGGCTGGGTGGAAGGTTTTTCCGTGTAACTTAGCTATGTGTCTAGGCTCAGGGCTGTGGGAAACTGTCTGTTTGACATCTGCAGCATACGCAGCAAATGCTTTGGCAGTTTGAGTTAATGCCTTTTGAATTCACAGGTTGTTTACTTTCAGC
The DNA here is from genome assembly GCA_013400315.1 of Bombycilla garrulus. NCBI lineage: Eukaryota > Metazoa > Chordata > Aves > Passeriformes > Bombycillidae > Bombycilla > Bombycilla garrulus. Next base: position 94,265 of record VXBU01018487.1, on the reverse strand, counting down.
TTGAATGTGGATTTGCCTTCAGCCTCAGTGGGAAATCTAACACAAGAAGTAATAGGACAAGCCATCTGTCCAAAAAAAGCTATGAGAATTCCTGGTTTTGAACCAATAAGGGAGATCAGGGACAAGTTCACCCCATGTGTAATCTCTGCCAAATTATTGGCATGCTCCTCAGATTTCTGACCTGGGACCCAATCCCTGTGGTGCAGCGTAAGCACGCATAGGCTTAGGGGAGGAAACCTGCAAAATGAGCAGGGTCAGCCTTCCTTCCAATGGTTTCTCCTACAAGCAAGCATTTTTCCAGCCCTTTCTTCCTCTGCTCTGATTTACAGCCCATTTTGGCGAATAAACTGTGCACCTGTGAAGCGGCCGCTCCGTCGTCGCTGCGGCCCGCGCTCCTCGGGGAGCAGTAAACAGCACGAGTCAATGGGAATCCCCAACTCCTGCCAACATTTCCTGCAAGTAAATATCAATCCATGTGCTAGTCACAGGCCAGAGAATGGTGTAATAACTGGATTGATTGGGTCACTTTTTCTGAAAATCTCAGGGCCAGATTTCAGCACTCTTGAAAGAGTCCAGATTTTTTATTTTCAAGCCAAAAAGCCATGTCTCTCTCCCACTGTGTAAACTAAGAAGCTGCACAAGAGCCAAGTTTTGAAAAAGAAAAAAAAAAAACCAGCATCCTGCAGCATTCAGTGGGCAAATTTTACTAAGAGCACAGCTTGTGACAGATAATGGAACCACTCTCCATTCATAGATGGGGACATGAATGGGAACTTGGGCCTTCTGCACATGTCCTGGTCACCCACAAGAAGTGCCATCACCTCCAGTGAGAAAATACTTATCCTCTATCTACTGTCCTGTCTAGAAGGCTGTGTCCTTGTTTTGGAAGCCTCTGTGGTTCAAAATTTTGGTCAAAGCTTTTCCTCTGACTTTGTCCATTGCTTCTGTTGATCTGGATTAAGTTATCCTTATTTGGACCAGCTAGAAACATGAGTCTGGGTCTCCAAATCACTCGGGTGAGCTGAAGATCATTGCTTGAGTATTTAATAAATAATAGGGAAGGCAAAACAAAAGACAAGAAGAAATCATTTGGAAAGAGCATAATCTGTTTTCTAACAGCAAAGCCTTCACTGCACAGTGAAGTGAATCTGAGTGCTTTAAACCTTCATGAGGTGAATGGCTCAGGAGAACAGGATTTCTGGCAATGCCCTTAGAAGCACACTAGCCTGATTTTGACCTGCCCGACACACTGAGCAGCATTAACTCAGATACCCTGGTGTAAATCCAGCCAGAGGTCAAACACAGCCCTGCTGCAGCCCTGTTTGTCCAGAGGACCTCATGAAAACAGCACCATTCAGCATTCATTCCAACAGCACCACCCTCATTTACCCCAGTCACACCTGCATTTCTGAAAGCTGGAGGGCACCGGATCATGCTCAGACTGCTTTTTTTCACTCCTCTCTGTCAAATCAGGGCTACTGCAGATTGAGTGGAGAAATAAGAGTCTCTTCAAAGTTCTTTCTTTTTGGTTTATTGATTCAATAGTGTTTAATGACTAATAACCACCCTAGACTAACAGGCTCATTTGAACTGGGAATGCTGTGATCTCTTATGTTATTTAGTAGCAGAATAGCCAGTTTACAGATAAGTAGTCTGCTTAGGGTGGGAGAACTCAAGGCTCGTAGTGTTTTCTTAGGAAAACTAGCTTCTTTTTCTGCTGATTTTTAGGGCTCCTTCTCTGGAAGGTTTCTGTAGAATCACAGAAGGTTTTTTTCTTTATTTCCCTCGTACCTGTGCAGTCACGAGAACATGGCTTGAAATTAAGGTAGCACAATTCAGCCTTCAAATTAAAAACTTTTTAGATTAGGTTTTTTTTCCCTTGGAACCAGAGGGAGATGAGCCAAGACATTGCATAAAAGAAGAAGAAAGCAAGCCGGTTTTGTTGTATTTTTGGCACAGACAATGGCTTTCAGACATACTGGATGTCATGCAAGAAGAGTGTGTTCTTAAGAGACTTGTAGCCCTGCTCTGAAGACTGAGGGCTTTAGATAAGCATCTGCATGTGGGGGTCTTTATCCAAAACAAACCACCCAAACTTCTGTAGCTCACCCGTCACTAATACTGATTTCCTCCTCTGCATCTCTCTATGCTGTTGCTCGCTCACACAAGTTCTTCAAGGCATCCTAAAAGCTTTTCTTTGCCTGTAACAATTTAATTGCCTCTTGGCCAGGATTTTCTCCTCCATGAAGAAAAAGAACGTGATCAAAGTTCCTTGTGCTGCCCAAAGGATTTCCTCTCCTCAGCCTCACTGCACACACTGGGATTGTTTTCCTGCCCCTTCTCCTTTGCCACATCTTCTCTGCCTTTTGTAGGGTGGTTTCCTTATTTTTCTTTTATTTTTTTTATTTTTTTGTCTGCCTGGAAAAATCCAACATCTCCTCCCCCTGCCCTGGCAGCATGGGTGACAGAGAAGGAGAAATCAGCACAGTGTCAGCAAGAGTTTAGCCCCGCAGCTGGGACCTGAACTTTCAGCAGTGGAGCGCAGCGCTGGGTCACCGCACTAAAGCAAGCCAGATTGACACAAAGTGCTTGCTCACCCTGGGAAGGGAAGCATCAGAAGCCAGTTGATAAAAATCTTTAGGCACCCTCTATTGTGAGCTTATAGCAACAAAGGCCGTTTTTCCTGGGAAAGGTGACCATGGAGTGTATACTCAGTGTTGTGACCCCCAAAGTGATGCGATCTTTGGGTGCTCTCTGCACTCAGGGGATGATATTGAATTGGGGCAGCATGGATTTTAGAGCTGCTGAAAATGGAAATGGAGCATGTGGACTCAACATGCTGCACACGGTGTGAAGTTTTCAGCTGTGAAGACCTGAATGATCACGGCTGCCAAGAGTTAATGCGCTCAGAAAAAGGATGCTAAAATATTCCTTCCCACTCCAGTTTGCAACTGAGAACTTGCTAGCCTGTAATATCTTTTATTTATAGCACCTTTTGACTCAAAGGATCTGAAAGTGCCTCTCTCTGGGAGTCACTCCAATGATACCTGCAGGCAGGGGTGTTTTCTATGCAGATGCCTCCAGCTGAGGTGTCAGGGCCTTCTTTGCCGTGGACACATGTAAGGGACCCTCTCTGCCTTGCCAAATGCTAGTACTTAGTAATAAGTAATAATAACTTAGCAATAGGGGCTGGAGGGAAAGGCAGAAATCTGCCCCAAGCCTCAAGGATAGCAAACAGAGAAAACAGACCATAAACCAGTTGGTAGAGAGCACTGAGATGGTCACTGGTTGGCTTTGGAAGCAGACACTGGGAGGAAGTATGGCCAATGCTGCATGATATCCTTATGCTTGGGACAGTAAAAACGCAGCTCAGAAGAGGGCATTTAGTGTCTCTACCTGGACAATACTCCACCCAACCCAACCAGATCCAGCTGTACCGTGGTGGCCCGGAGAAACTCCAACAGGGACCCTGCACAGGGTATGCATTCCCGTGGTGGAGGTGCTCCTGGGGGACAGGCTGGGCATGAATCCTCAAACTCACACGCCCCTTAGTGAGCGCAGTCATGCCAGGGCGTTCTGCTGATTTTGAGTCTACTTCAGCACCTGCCCATCAGCTGCTCCCCGCTCAGCACCTGGCAGTGGCCAGAGGACCAGCTCCTCCATGGGGCTCCCAGCAGCTAGAGAGGTGTCACCCAGCCCTCTGCTCCCCTCCTGTGCTATCCCTGCAGGCCAGGGAGGCAAAAGTCAGGCCCAGCTGATGGGTTTACAAACCCAGCCCACGATTTCTGCTTCCTCCACAGCCAGGGGAGATTTTGCCAAGACACATATTAGGCAGCTGCTCAGGACACTGCTGTTTTGTCTGCACCACCCTGAGCATGCTGTCTGCCTGCCTCCCACTCTGCCTCTGCGACCCCCAGATCAAGACAGTCGTTTTGCTATTCCCTGAGGTGGCCAGGACATGTTCAGCAAGAACCAGCCTTTTTTGGCACTTCTGCTGGGTCTCCTGAGGGATTTGCCACAGGGAGGGAGTGCCCATCTGTTTCAGCGTCCTCCAAGTCCTGTGTTTTCTAAGCAGTCCTGATGTTTTTCGGTGGACAAAGCCATCCAGGCAGTATCATGAAAAGCTCCAGGGACACCAGTGATTGCTTATGGGGCTGTGCCCTGCCCTGGGTCTCCAGCCAGGTTTTCAGATTAATACACTCATGCTTCCATGATGAAATCCTCAGCACATCTCTCTTCCCTCCATGTCCTTCCCAAACCACTCTCAGAATCAGCATTATTTTTTTTTTCTCCAAATCTCTTTCCTCCAGGCACCAGACAAGGTGTATTTGATAGCACTTTATCTCTGTCATGCATATGTCAGTGTCTGAAGCTCTGGTTTAATAGGAGTCACATCACTGGCTGGAAGTTGGCTCTCTCGGGTCCCTTCCTTGGAGAACACGCTTTTTGCCTCAGTCTTTCTCTACTTTCCAACAAAAATCGACTCTTTCCTCCTTTGAGGAGGGGGCTGGGGTTAGCACATCCTGGCGTGCCCAAGGGTTGTGTTGCCTGGTTTTAGGGCATCTCTTACTCCTCCTCTTCCTCAGAGAAGTGAATATTTTCCTTGTGTGTACATATGAGTTGTTTGTTTTCTTTCCTTTAATTCCTGTTCTTGGTCCATTGAGTATTACATCATTTCTCACTTCCTTTGCTGCCCCTTCCACACGTGCTGCTTTGCATTTGGGGGTGGGAGTGGGAGGGAGTCCCCCAGAATCGTGGAATATTCAGAGTTGGTAGGAGTCACAAGGATTGTGGAGTCCAGCTCCAAGAATCCCACCGTGTACCTGAGAGTGTTGTCCAAATGTCCTGGCAGCCTCGGTGCCTTGAGTGCCCCAGGGTGCCTGTTCAGGTGCCTGACCATCCTCTGGGGAAGAAAACCTTCTAACACATCCAGATATATCATACCTTCCCTGGCACAGCTTCACGCTGCTCCCTCAGGTTCTGTCACCAGAGGGAAGGTGATAAACATACGGACAAGCCTTGTCTCTATGGAAAAGCTAAGAGGGAAATAGGGAAGGAAGGAAAAAAAAAAACTTGAGTGAA
>VXBU01018487.1:53777-88285 GCA_013400315.1 Bombycilla garrulus | reverse complement strand
TTTTCCTAAGGAGGAAAAGAAGACTCTCAGGGAGTTTTCTGACTATTGCCCTTCCTCTCCTCATCGCTGTCCTCCCCTCCTCCTCACTGTCCCCGTAAGGCTGCTGTTGTGGCTCTTTAGCTTGATGCAAGGTTACTTGTAGGACACAGGAGCCTCTGCTGCAAGGTGCAGCGTCGCCTGCGTCGGTGTTTCCCTCCGTTTCTCATTTGCTGGGAGATGAGGCAACTTCCAAGCGGCTCCACGGCTCAGCTCAGCTCCTGGTTGATGCAGTGGCGCTGTTTGGGTTGCAAAAGCTCCTTCCTGCGAAAACCTGTCTGGATAAAACAAACAAACAGGCAGACATGTAGGGCTGAAACTGCATCATTTTGCCATGTTGGTTAATTTGCAAGAAACTGGAGCCTGCAAGGGCTGGAGTTTTGTGGCGATTTCTGTCTGAAAGGGAAGTTTTTGTCCTGTGCTGACCCCCTTCCCTTGTCATTCCATTCACAGGCTAGGAAAAAAAACAAATCAAACCAAACCACATGAAACCACTTCTTTTTTCACAGAGTTTTGATTTATATATATTATTTTTTTGCATTTTAAAAAATGTTAAAGTTTTGTGAAGAAGTGTTTCGTCCTCCTCTTTTCATTCAGGAATCTGTATTTGAAGTTTTTGGGTTGTCATTACAGAAACTAGAGACTGGAGAAAGGGAAAACCCCAGTCTCTGGTTTTGAAAACAGGTCTAGATCCTGTTAGAACAGCAGTTTTAGCCCTCACATAGTCAGCAGGTCAAGTTCAAGGAGACCTTTCTAAAGCACGGGCAGAGCCTCATTAGCTTGCTGCATCTCAGAAGCTTGTGGATTATTGGGTTGTTAGCTTGGCCCATTTTGTAGTCTCAGGCGTGGGATGATCCCCGTGACCTCTTTCTCACCTGAAAACCATGCCCTAGTACACATTCAAACCACTTCAAACCTCACCTTTGGTCTCAGACATGTAGGCCTGGTTTGGGAGCACCTACCCCTGCCCAGGAAAGGCTTTTGGAAATACTGTGAGTTCAGGCAGACTTGAAGGTGTAGTCTAGCATGCTCCCCTCACTTTCTTCACACATCTCCTCACAGATCAATAGTCCTTCCTCTGTGGAGGATCAAATGTTCCATCCCAAATTAACGCTGTTGGGAGTGGCACTCATTTCTAAGTTGATACCAGCAGATTTTGTGTGGAGTAGGATGAATCAAGGAGCTGATCCCTTGCTCTTCCTCACCTCTCAGCTGTGCTTTGTGCCCTGCAATTGCTGCAGTTCAGCTTGGGCTTGTGCAGAGAAGGTGCTGCCATTTCATCTTGCTCTTTTCCTTTGCTGAGACTGCAGGGTGTGCAGTGCCTGGCCCAGGAAACCTTGGTTTCCTCACCATGGAAATATCAACAAGAGGGTTAGCCAAAGAACCTGGAGTGTCCTTGTACCTTCCACACGATCATACCTGGTTTCTCTGAATAAAGGACGCGCATAAAAACACATAGGTTTTTTGTAAACACATGTGTATGCTGTTTGGTTTGCAGTTGTCTCTTTGGATGTCGTGAGTTGAGCTGTTTGAAATACCATCCCCACCCAGGGCACACACCGTGCAGACTCTGCCTGAATTTCACAGAGAATCACAGAATCCTTGCATGGTTTGGGTTGGAATGAACCTTAAAGGTGATGCAGTTCCACCTGCCATAGGCAGGGACACCTCCCACTGCACCAGGTTGCTCCAAGCCCCATCCAGCCTTGGAACACTTCCAGGGATCCAGGGGTAGCCACAGCTTCTCTAGGCAACCTATGTCAGGGCTACTCCACCCTACAGACAAGAATTCCTTCCCAATATCCCATCTATCCCTAAACTCTGGCAGTGTGAAGCCAATCCCCCTCATCCTGTCACTCTAGGCCCTGGTCCCAGATTCCTCTCCAGCTCTCCTGGAGCCTTTTTTAGGTATGGGCACATGCTCAAGATCTCCCTGGAATCCTCTCTCCTCCTGACTGAGCCATTACAATGCTTCAGTCCTTCCTTGCAGGTGAGATGTTCCAGAATTTTTCAGTGTTCTTGCTGACATTTTTGGCTGCAGCTCCTCCTGTTCCTCTGGGCAGAGCCTCGTCTTTTTAACCTGAGATTTCTGAGGATGGGCATCTCAGGGACCTGTGGGATTCTAACCTGCAAGAAAAAGTGGGGGTTAAAGCCTATCAACATGAACAGAGGAGACCCTGGTTCTTGTCCTGACCCACCATGAGCTGTACAGACCATGGCTCATGCTTTTACATCTGTCGCCAGCTTGTGTTTACTACTGATTTAAACTTCTTCAGCTTTCAAATACTTGTTATCAAATAACAATTCCCAACAGATTTCAAAGACATGGACAGGTGTTAATGTGGAGTGACAGCATCCATGGGCGCACAGCAGTAAAATAGTGTTTTTTTAAAAAAGAGAACTGGGATCAACAAATGAAGAAATCTTCACAAACCTTGTTATTTCAGTAGGCAGATCTCTTCCATTTCTTGAAATCTTGACTATAGGGGAGGTTGTGGAATGCATCTTGTCTATCTTGGGACAAAAATGCTATTCTTGTTCTTTCCAAGTGGTCAAATCAGCCATCTGGGCAACTTGGTCATGCTTCCCAAGGAGGGAAGGCTTTGACAAGGCAGCTGTAAGGTTTTTGTCTTTATTTTTTCCAAGAAGTGTCTTTGGATGTATTCCCCAGAAACACGATGTTTAATGTGTCTCAAGGTGCTTCCTTCAAATCCTTCATCCTTTCAGCACTTTATAATGAGAAACGTTTTCTAGTTGGAGTTGTTATGAGGTGACTTGTGTCTGGAAGGGTTGATCTAAAGGCCTCTTCTGAGGCCTGTGCCCACTCCTCCCCACACTTTCCCCACTCAAAGTCTTTTTTTTTTTTTTTTTTTTCTTGGACCTGTAGCCTCACATTTCTGTAATCTAAATGTGCAAATGCTTTGCAGTCACGGTCCAGTAGCTGGGTTAATCTCAGACCCCTGGAGTGGCAGATGGCTGATTTGTTGCTGATTCCAGTTATAGAGAATTGTGTCACCTATTATCTTTGCACAGACTGATGCTTAAAAGGATGCCTTTGGCAAAATCAGTGAAAAGCAAAGCAAAGCAAACACTCTCTGATCTGCATCACCACAGGTGAAAATGTGAAATATTTCACCTTTGTGTGAAGGGCTGGAGAGGTGGACAAAGAGGAGAGGAGGTGGGAGGGGAGGAAAGGGAGAGAATGACCTCATTTTCATACCAGAAGTACCAAAGCACAGTGCAGAGCAGGTTTGCTGTAGTCACGCCGTAGAATCACGAGCACTTACTCTGTTTTAAATGGTTTTGCAATGTGGTAATCCCTGGCTTCAGCTCCCTACTTTAACTCTTAAACAAAACAAGCAGGTTGGCTTCTTGTCACACCTTCCTGCTCCCTTCCCAAGCTTTTCTAGCAGGGGCTGTCAGAGGAATCCACGGCATCTCTCCCTGAGGTCACGGCTCCCTGTGTGCCCCACGGCTGCTGGGGAAAGCTGTGGTGGCTCTGTCACACCAAGTGCTTACAGGGGACGCTTGGCAGGGGAAGGTTACACATCTCTGTGGGGTGAGGGGAATCCTGGGGGGCCTCACAGAACACTGCAGGACCGAGGGTGGAGCCCACCCCTGGGTGCTCCCAGGGCCCCAGCCTGGCAAGTGGTGGTAGTGGTCACACTGCAACATTTGAGGAGATCGAAAGGGCAGAGAAAAACTCTGGATGTTTGCAACCATTTTCTACACAATCATCCCTAAAACCAAGGTTTTCTTTTTCTTTTTTTCCTCTTTGCTCTGGGAAACACAACAGAGTCAGATGAAGAATTTGGGAAGAGAGTGTGGGTTCCCTGTGCAGAGTCCAGTGACGAAATCTGTGAACAAGGTAAGAACAAGGGGATATGGCTGTGATGGTTTTTGTTTCCCCCTTTTCCCTTTCCAAACACAAAATGTTGGCCACAAACTTTAGATAAGCGCATCACAGGAACTGATAGTCCAAGCACTAAGCAAATGAGTCTGAAACATTAAATTGGGTTTCTTTTAATGCATGCCATTATGATGGTTTGGGTTTTAGAACAGTCTGTATTGTATCCAAATGATCTATGTGTGAATAATTGTTACCAACCTCCTGACACCAGGACCTAATTAGGAAGTAAGAGCCTTAAATAGGCCATTTGCGTAGTGAGCTTCCATATGTCTCCTTGCACAATTTATTTGCTCCACTCCATTGAGATATAATGAGAATGAAATTCTTAGAGCTGCTTTTGACTCTGAGGCTCTTCTCTTCATCTCCTTTGCAGTTATAGCCCCTGTTAAGAAGATAATATCTGTCTCCCTGTTTTCGGAAAGAAAAAGCTAGGGTACTGCTACTTTCAGTCCAGATCGCCCAAGCTTCTCTGTTTCCAAGTTTACAATGGAAATGGAGTGAAAAAATGGCAAAAAAAGTATGCAGACTAAGAGAAATGGAATGCCATCAAAGAAAGCAGAAAGGTCAGGGCAGGATGGAGTTGAGGGAATACTGCCTATCCCATCTACCTCACAACCCTGCTGAAAGCTGATGCTGTTGCATTTCAGCTAATGTATAGATGCAAAAAAAGGATGTCTATGGACAGAAGCAATTTGAAGATATTTGTATTTATTTTGTTTGGCTTTCTTCCTGCTAGGATGTGAGGAAGGGGGAGAGGTTGGCAAGAGGTGGCTTGGATTTTTTCTTGGTTTTGAATATTTAACTCAGTCTGAACCAGCATCCTCCCTGGAACTCCTTGTTCATGTTTAAATGCATGGTGTGTTCTTCAAGTGTACTTTCAGAATATATCCTTTATTTCCAAACACCTCTTGCATGCATGACTTCATCTTACACTTCATGCGTCTCACTTGATTCTTTTACTCCCATCATTCTGAAGTCAGAAAAAATTAAATGTATTATTAAGTGTCATTTTATATCAGGATAAACTTTAATAAATTCTTAATGCTTGGGTTTGGTTTTTTTTGTTGTTTTTTTTTTTGTTTTGTTTGTTTGTTTGGTTTGTTTTGTTTTGTTTTTCACCCCCAAATCTGGACCTTGTTTAGTTTCCCAGAGAAAGACAACTCTACTTGCAATGATTTTGTTTATGATAATTCACTTGCATGTTCCTTTCCAGGAACTGTCATTGCCTTCCAGAAGGGAGGTTAGTGCTAGTCCCCTTGCAGTGATAATTATAATCAGACCTGTCAGCCTTCACACAGTCTACGCTTATCACTTGCATTTAGAAGGATTTTTCCTGAAGCCTATTACCAGTTCTGCTTCTTAGGGAAAAATAGTCATGATTTTTTTCCTCCTAATCTTTGATGGCTCTCAGCTTTGAAAGCATGGAGAGGAGCAAAATGACTGCCAGTTGCAGTTAAAGAAACTGTCTGTTGGTCCTGGTATAGAACTCTGGAAAGCCAAAGAGTGGGCGGATAGTCTGGGAGATGCTGAGGGGTTTAATTTGTTTGTGACAGCCCTTCAGGTGTGCTGGAAACACAAAACAGTTTCCCAGTGGTATTGCTCGCAGGAAGTAGCTCTGCAGACCAGCCAGACACGGGCTTCAGGTGTCAGGTGGCTCTTGGCAGTGGTGCCCTCTCTCCCTGCTGTTTTGGGCAGTGATCCCTGCCCGTGTGGAGAGGCTTGGAAGCAGGATGGCCAGAGAAGTGGCTGCAGTTGCTGCTGGAGGCAATGATGGCATCACATGGGCCACTTGCCACCAGTGTGATTGGGCCAGGTCATGGTGTTGAGTAGATGTGGTTCAGTGTTTCAGTCATCCCAGGATGCTTGAAAATTGTCCCCCCTAGTGTTATTCCCTGGGAAACACGTTGAGCCATTTATTAGTTTTTCCCCCCCAATTTCACTACATTATTTCTATCAATGTGCTAATAACCGCCCTTTCTTACCTTTCTGGTTTTTAGTAGCATGAAGACAAAAAGGTGAAAGTTTTACCATTTTGTTAGATTAAATGAGTTATGTATCTTTAAATATTTCCTCTGTTATTATCATGCTTTTTGTAAGTTACTCAGAGATTCGGGTTTCCTTCATTTTGGAGGAATCTGAGGATCGTCAGCACTTTATAGCTTTTCTAGCAGAAGGAGATGGTGAAAGATTGGGAACTCTTATGTTATGTGCAGTTTTATATTTACAGTGCACAGGGATATGATTTGCCTTTGTTTTATTTAAATTCACTGGGAGCCAGAGATTTATTTATCAGGTGTCATTCCCTGAAGGATGAATAATGCCATAAAGAGAAGATTTCATCTATTATACAAACAGCTTTGAAGGCTTTGCTATTACATTCCTCTGCCTGTTGAATGGAGTAAAAATGCCTTTGGCTGAAGAGAGACAGAGTGATACTTAGCAGTAGCATCTTATGACCTTTTGATCAGCTGAGATCTCAAGCCATATTAGTGGACAGATTATGATGTGATGGAAAGAAGGCCAGGAATAGCCTTTTCATCATGAGATCTTTTCTGTGAATATCTTGCTTGGGTGTATTCAGGTGGTTAATCACCGGGGCCAGGGCAATCATTTGGAAGCAGGGAAGGGAGTGAAATGCTGGTATAGGCAATCAAAATACACTCAAGTTTGCCAAATGCAGATGGATAATAGAGCTAATTCTTACTTCCTAATATTCTCCTACCCTCCTGTTCCTATCAAGGCTGTGGGTGACCTTGCATATTTTTTTTTTCCATCTCTAATAACCCCATTTTGGCAGAAAGAGCAACACGAATTGAACCTTAAGTCCTTGGACCACAGGGGAGCTGCAGTTCCTGAATCAAAGAAATGCACATGGTGAATATGGATATCAGACTGTGAAGGGAAACTCACATGAAAATGTCTCTGTCATTTTAGAGATAATAACAGTAGTGCTTAAATCTATTTCAACCCTTCCAAGTAAAAAAGAAATAATGCAGGTTTCAAAAAATGTACAGCCCTGATATTATTTCTCATTTTACAGGGCCAAACAGAAAACAGAACAGTTTTTGTTTTATCTTGCCTGCCTGTGAAGAATTACTCCTTAAACTTTGGTCTAACTTTGAATTAGCCTCCTTTTCATCTTAATGGCCAAGAGAATCTGCAGCCTCCTTTAAAATCAAACATTAAAAAATCGCTCATTCACTTCTGACTCTGCACATCAAAAGCAGTTGTGACAAAGTTTGACCCAGGTGCTGTGGTCACTTTTGGAAGGAAAAGGGGCAGACTCAGGGATGTGGAATGCCTCTGGGTCTGTCTAAACATGATTTTATGCCCAGGCAGCCCATGCTGGTTATGGGCTATAGAGGATTATCCTGTACATTGATAGCACAGGGGTGTCCACGTTGCACACTTTTTTTTTTCCTCCTGAAGCCAAACAAGCTGCTCATTTCAGTGTGAGGAAGATGAAGGGCTGGCAGTGTGAGAATCCCAAATCATCAGTGTAGTGGGGATGATGATGCAGTGGGGTGTGGAGAACAATAGGTACCCCAGCCCTGGGGAAACTCTTTGAAAATATGGAGGTTATGGAGGTGGGAGAAGTGCACAGCAGGACACCATCTCCTCTCATCTGCCCCAGCCTCTTCAATCAGGTGCCTGCTGGGCTTCCCACTCCTCCTGCCTTTTGCACTAGATCACAGGATCATAAGGCATTAGACTCTGCTGGCATGAAGGAATCTGCCATCCTCCTGGCATTACTGATTCCTGAGTCAGGAATCCACCTTGAAACATCGAGGCTGTGAGCCCACATGGTGCCTGTTAGCTGCTTCTTCCACAGACGTGTCCAAACAGGAGCTGGGAGGTGACACCAACTCCTGACACGGGTCTGCACCATCTTTTCCTTGGGAAAAACAGACAAAACTTCAAAAGGTGGATGGCAGCCTTGGTGCCATCCACAAAGGAAGGGCCAATACTGAAATACAGCCGGCTCACCAGGATAAGGAGCTGCCTCCCAAGCTCCTTCTGCAATCCATTAGTAGGTTGCTTCACGGGTGGTTGTTAGAAATGTCATGAGCTAAACCATTCAAAGGGATGTGTTCCTCTGAACAGCTCCCATATCAGAGTAAGGGTTTATGATAGCAACTTTGAAACCTTTTCACTGGGAAGGCTTTGTGGTGTGTATGGTGAAGAGAGGGGAAACATCAACTATTTTGTCTGCCTCCCTGTTCTGCCTTGAGTCCCTGTGGGGTGTAGGAGGGTGCCAAGATTTGGGTGACACAGTACCAAGATCTTCCCTCTTGGTTTGGGGTTGCATTAATCCTGCTCTACCTTCTGCCAGGTGGCCTTGCCTTGATAAAATCAATTCTTCTCAAAGTAAAGAGCTTGCATTCAGCTTCTTGTAGCTCAGAGAAATTTATGAAAACAGACTTGCTCTGCTTTTTGCAGGTCAGGACAGAAATTTGCCGTGGGACATCTAATGGTATCCCAGTTGTCATGGTTTAACCCCAACAGGCCCCTCAGGGTCCCTCACCCACTCCCCCATCAGCCGGATCAAGGGGAGAATTGGAAGGGTAAAAGCTGGAAAGCTCATGGATTGGCATAACGACAGGTAAATAGGGAAAGAAAAAGCCATGCACACCAGCAGAGCAAAAGAGGGAATGAATTCCCTGCTTTCCATGGCCAGGTAGGTTCAATCACCTCCAGAGAGCCAGAACCCATCACATATAACAGTTACTTGGAAAGACAAACACCATCACTCCAAACATCCCTCCTTCCTCCTTCTCACCCCCACATTATACCCTGAGCACGATGTCACAGGGTCTGGAAGATCCTTTGGTGACTTGGGGTCACCTGTCCTGGCTGTGTCTCCTCTCACTCCCAGCCCCTCCCCAGCCTGGCAGTGCAAGAAGCAGCAAAGGCCTTGGCTCAGTGCATGCCCTGCTCATCAATAACAAAAACATCTCTGTGTTATCAACCCTGTGCTCAGCACAAACCCAAAACACAGCTCCACACCAGCCATCGGGAAGAAAATGAACCCCACCCCAGACAAAACCAGCACACCAATGTAGGATAGTTACAGCATATAGCAAGTACTTGAGGTGGGATGCTTTTTTGGGGATATGCAATTTAAAGTAACAAACTTTGAAAATGTAGTATCAGGCTGATGTCAGTGATGTGCAATGGGATAAAGGAGGACAGTGATTTGTTTATGAAGTTCATCTGTCCATGCATAACATTTTTTTCACTTTAAACACACCACATCTGGTTCCTTGCAACGATTCTTAGATTGCAGACAGCAGTAAACACGCGTCCTATTGAGTAAGAGGGATTTCATGAACCAGCAGAGGGATTATTGTCATAACCAAATTTACAGCCATACAGTTCCCTTCTTCTGGCTGGGAAAGAAGTAATCTTGATCAGGAAAATAAATATGTCATAACACTAACTTAAGCAAGTTAAACAGTATCTGGGAACGTTCACGGGATTGTAACTGGGTATACTCAAAGTACTAAACCAGTTCTCGGCACACTTTTGGTCCAACTAGCAAGCTCCTAAATCATCCTTAAGCATGGATCAAGGTTCATCCCTCTGAGCTGTTTGCATTTAGCTGCTGTGCTCGGAAAGTTAAGACACGGTTGTGAGCAGAGGTACAAACCTCTCTGTGCCAGTTGGCCTCCACGCCTGGGAGTATTTCTGGGCACATTTAATCACTACTGGCTGAAGCGGCTCAGGCCCAACTGAGAAACTGGACTCCTTCACTCTGAACTCCGTTTGTCAGCAGTGGGAGAGGGGAGCCACCACCAGAAGCTGATTCAGCCTCCCTTGATCCTGACCTGTCCAAATCGTAGGCAGTTGCTAAGGCAGCTAAGCCTGCAGGGTTTAACGTGCTGATAGCAGAGCAAAGGCTCTCTCATCCCCCAAAAAGCAATGCACAGTACATTTCCTGCATATTTACTCGTCACCTCACCAGCCTCTTCAAGCTCAGGTAAAAAGATTGAAGTGCTCTTTCCTGCAACAGGGATCGTCTCCCATTATTTTAAATTTTTTTCTCCCTTACCATGAGTGGGTTCTTTTTTTTAGTAAGTTTCAACCGTAAGATAGGTGTTCCATATAATTTGCTTTCAACAGTTTGGTCCTTGATAGTGAAATGTGTCCCTAGGACACAACTGTAGACTTACAAGTAATAAAGAAGCTCATGGAAGGATACAGCATTATGTCTTTCAAATGTAGGTAAACCTACATTTGTGTGTGTAAAAATATATTTACACACACATATAGATACAGATATCTATTTTTTCTCACTGAGTTAAAATCCTCATTGAAGAGAAATAACTCTGTCTCAGCTCCTGCAATCACAGTGTAGTGTTTCATTATCTCTTCTTTCATTGAAATCTTCTCATGCACAAGGTGATCTGATTTAATACTTGTTTGAACATATCAAACAAAACATTTTCCCTTCAAGAATACCTCGAGTGTTTGGTCACAGTGGGGATGAAATTATTGATTGTATTTGGCACATATTTGGAAACATGACCTTAATCTGCAGGTTTCAGGGGAAAAAGGTATTTTCCCTAGGTGCGGCAGTAAGTCAGATAAGTAAATTATACTTTTGACATGTTAAAGATCTTCCATTTTAGACAAAGGAAGTGATATCCCAGTTGTGTCACTGAAACTCAATGTCCTGTGTTGCTTGTTAACAGCTGTGCATTTGTTGTTTCAGTGTCCCAGTTTGCTCTCAAGTACAAATGAACTGCTACATCCCAAATAATCAATAGTTCTGCCAGCTCTGGAAATATAATATTGCTATTAATATTGATTCACACAACAGAAATCAAGGCATCAAACTTGCAGGCATTACTTGCCAGCTCCCTGCGTTTTACCTGCAGAGTAACTGCTTGAAAATCGCTATTCCCCAGGGAATAATGTTGTATGTTCACCCTCATTCCCTGTGTTGTAATGAGCACAAATATAAACACAAGGGGATCAGGCCACAAGGGACCAGCAGATAGGGTGCATAAAGATTTATTTCAGCCTTCTGTGGTTTCTGGGTGCAGCAAACCAGATGTAAAGAGCCCCAGTGAAAAGTCTGCATCAAACCTAGTGTCCATCTCTAATGGCACAGCAAACAGCCTGACCGGCCAAAATAATCAGTGTCCTGGATCTTAGAACCCTTTCTAGTGCCCAAAGGGGCTCCAGGAGAGCTGGAGAGGGGACTTTGGACAAGGGCTTAAAGTGACAGGACAAGGGGTAATGGCTTCCCACTGCTAGAGGACAGAGGATTTTGGGAAGGAATTCCTGCCTGTGAGGGTGAGGAGGCCCTGGCACAGGCTGCCCAGAGAAGCTGTGGCTGTCCCATCCCTGGAAGTGTTCCCAGGTTGGACAAGGCTTAGAGCATCCTGGTCTAGTGGGAGGTGCTCCTGCCCATGGCAGAGGGGCTGGACTAAATGATCTTTAAAGTCCCTTTCAACTCAAACTACTCTGTGGGGCTGTGGGAAGGGTGGGATGATCTGTGGATGGATGGCCCAAGGCCTCTGGCAGCCCTCTCCACATTCTGGGAGCACCATCAATGAAATCTCATACGGTTTTCTTGCAGAGGTGGTTTTAGATTCAAGTTCTCAGGTGGGGAAGAAGAAAAGGTCCTGCAACGTTGAATATTGCTGGCAGCATCAAGAGCATCTGTTCCTTGTTCTCCTGTCCCCTCCGAGCTGCCAGGTTGCCTTGGGAGGGAGAAAATGTGGTGCCCCTCATTCTCACATGTGTGTTCACACACACCTCTGTGAGTTTGGTGGGTTTTATCATGTCTGTAATGACTTTGCAATGAAGCTGTGAATGAAAGTTTGGCAGACACTGGTTTTACGATTGTCAGCCTTCCCAGAAGCAGCCCAGAATTTCATTAACTGAGGTATAGGCATGATTTCTTGTAAGCTCTTTTCGGATTTTACTAGATCCAGATAAATTAAATCAGTATTTTATCTATGTGCCACCAAAATTAGTTGTCACTGATCTCTTCATAAAGGAACGCTTATGTTTGAGCAGCAGCTGCACTAGATGATGCTTCTGTTTTTTAATAAGTGCCTGTAGTTCAATAAGAATGATGGGAAGTAAGAAACTTAGATATGAGCAAAGGATAAACTTTGTGAGGATAAGTGGGTGAAGTTGGAAATTTGAGAGGGAGTGGTCACACCATGACACCATGACTGGGTAAAGGTGCAAGATGTTGGTGGAAGTGTAAAAGCAGGAGTCTCAGACAGCTGGAAGGAGTCCATGAGAAGCCCTGACAGGCTAAAGGAGGAAAAAAGAAATCTTTTCTTTCACACGACTTAGGATGAGGGCATCAGAAGAAATTGTACCCTCTGCAATGCCCTGCACCTCTCCTTGAGATGGTGGCCTAATCGTGATTCTCTGTCATCATGACCTGCTGTGCTACCAGCTCTCTCTCCTAGGTGACCTTTACCCGCGCCGTCCCCTGGCTCCCAAGGAGCAAATTTATCAGCCTTATCCTTCATCAGAGAACTTCAGCTTATCTCCTGCATGAAAAGCCATTTAGCACCTGTGAGATGAAGCTCAAGACAACATCTTGGGAAGTCTACATGAGGAATGAGATTTGAATTATCTCTTACTGGGAGCAATCAAGGTCAGGATTGAAGAGCAGTCAGAGTTGCAGGGAAAATGAATGCGAGGCTTTTTATCTACTGGCAATTCCCCATATCAAAGATTACATTTCTGCACTCTTTCTGAGGCAAGAAACTAAAACTCAGACACTCAGCCAGGAGCAGGTATGACTTAGGGTTTCTTCTTTGGAAGAACACGGAGGTAGGGCCAAAGTTGTCATCAGCTCTAGCTGTGTAATGTCAGGAAAAACAGGTGATGCCATGGTTGTGAGCTTTCAAAGCATTTCTCCCCGCACCAGTATCAGCTCTTCTCTGTACAGCCTCAGCAGCTTACTTCAGCTGTTACTGAAACCACAAGTTATGTCATTATAGTTTTTGCTCCCATTGGATGGTGAGTGAATGGCCATTTCTGTCCTTATCTCCTCTGTTAGATAAAATGCCCCAAAATGCCATCATTGAAGTTCACAGGTCATCGGTGACTTTGAAATCCTCTCCAATCGCCTTGGATCAAACCCAAATGAAATAAAAGTCCATGAGAAAGTCAATGGGTCAAGACACCAAAATAATGTGTCCAAGGCAAGCAGCTTGCTGGTTTCAGAGTGTTTCTGGCAGCCATCTGCTCTTTTGAATTTGAGGATGTGACGCTTTTAGAAGTCAGAGAAAAGAAACACACACTCAGTCCCACAGTCTTCAGATATTTTACTTGATAACAGGATTCTCTTTTTTGTGCCTGTTTTCTTCCAACCTCAAGAATGTCCTGTTTTGCAATCACACTGTCAGCAGGTGTCTGTGCTGCTGAAATACCAGGATGTGTAATTATCCAAGTAAAAAGAGTAAAAATCTTTCTGAAGCCTTGAAACATTTTTCTCTTCACTCCTCTTCATGAATGAGCAACAGAATGGACTGTGTTACTAAAGCTCGATAGTGGTCATTTATTTGCATGGTTAATGATTGTCCCTTTTTTAGCTAAAAAAGATACAGTTTTTATCATTCTACTCCTATTTCAAGTCTGTGGTCTCAGCCTTGTCCTGTGTAACAAAGAAAATGATCCTTTTTATGGATGGTGTTAACTGAGACACCAGTCACAAAACCACACTTAAGAGCTAAATTCCCCTTTTATTCTCAAAGGTGATCAGGATCAAAGCACCAAGAGTCCAAAGCTGAAGAGAGAAACTTGAACTCTTGGTGTATCCTTCCTGTGAACAAATAAAGACATCACAGATTCCCTTATGCCAGTGTGGCCCTTTTAATCAGCAGTGTGGCCACAGTTATGAAGATGGAATTGTGGCAGTCCATAAAATCCCTGTCATGGCCAGAGCATCATAAAGCAAATATATTATTGTCCTTGGCCCAAAGCGTGTGTGACAGTAAAAGGTGATGTTGGGAGTTGAAGAAGCCTGCGGAGGCAGGCAGGAGTGGGAAAAGGCTCTGCAGAGCCCTTGGTACAGCCAGCTGTGGCCAGCTGTTGTTAGGGTTGGGTGCTTTTCACTGGGAGAGGTTTGCAACAGGACTTGTGGGCAAGGCTGGTGTAATGAGAGCCTTTTCCTCGCAGGAGTGACAGCCTTGGGGAGGAGATGAAGGTGTAAGAGCAGAAGATGTTTACTCTCTTACTTGGCACTTGCCTAGGGAAAACATTCTTTCTTGATTTTTTTTTAAAAAAACCCACCCCAAAACTAAAATGAATAAGGCATTCATAAACTAATGAAAGCTTCATTTTCATCTGTTATAATGGACTTCACTAAATTCTGGACATTCACCACATCGCGATGTTTATCTGCAAAGCAGTATTTCCGTGTGCCTGATGAAAAGGAGCAGCAGGAGTAGCTCAGCAAATTCAACCCACTTCTGGCATCTGGTGTCAGGATTTTAATGGCACACACATTATCTTGTTTTTTTGTACACTTTCATTTTGCTTGAAGTGACAGTACTTAGTTCTGATGCCATCTTTTCACACATAAATTTCAGTGTTTCAGTAAGCAGGGCATAACATTATTCCTGTTTCAGAAAACAGGAAGAAAAACCTGAGTGATGTGATTCAGCCACGGAGTAGAATAGACCTTGATTTTCTGAATCCCAGGAGTACATTGCATGTCCCACAGGAAGATTTACCCATGAGCAGACTGTGTCACATGGGATGTGAACCAAAGGCTTGCACCGAACTTTGATGAAG
Organism: Bombycilla garrulus; assembly: GCA_013400315.1. NCBI lineage: Eukaryota > Metazoa > Chordata > Aves > Passeriformes > Bombycillidae > Bombycilla > Bombycilla garrulus. Next base: position 73,563 of record VXBU01018487.1, on the reverse strand, counting down.
AGAATGGACCTGTCTCCTTTGGCTTCTTGTGATGCTGAATTACTCATCTCCAGACCCTTTTTGAGTAAAGCATTTTGAAGCAGTAAGTGGAAGAGGAAATATTCAGCTTGGTAGATGAAGCAGATAACATGAGGCTGCCTGTGTTTTCCTTCCATTTTCGTCACTGACCATTGTCAGTCTTCCCTTTCTAGTGGGATTTTCTGTAAGTCCTTTTTGGCAGAGAGAAGCAAAGTGCTGACCTCCTCTCTGCTTCCTGTTTGTATTCTTCTGGTCTCAAATTTGCTTCGAGGGCAGTGTGGGTTCAGTCTTCTTCTGAGGCTCTGTAGGACTCACCAGGTCCTGTGTTGCTGTCTGTCTGGGAGGCCCAGAGTCATGAGGGCAAAACTGGAAGTCCCTGCAAAATCTANGTTTAAAATGGTCCAGTTCTTCAACTCTGTGCTTCTGAGGGATCCTGAAAATCCTGGGGTGGGGGTTTAATCCTGAAGCCATCCTTCTGGACTCCGAGTTGGGAATCCATGACATTCCCAAATTGGTTTGCTGTACTACAAGTGGTGTTACTGCAGGCTTTGAGGAGCCACACTTCAGTACAACAACATTTGCTGTTGAAGGGCCATTGTGTCCCTTCAAATCCTCTGGCCTGTTCTTTGCTATCACCTGCCACATCATTTTGAGTCAGGGTTCTTTTATTTTCAAGAAAAACAGGGAGACTGGTGTCAAGCAGCTCCAGAAATCTCTGGCAGCCGTGCTGCCAAATGTCCTCCCCTTTTGCTTTGGGAGTCTCTCAGCATGGCACTGCTTTTGATTTACAATGAGAGGAGATGTGACAAACGAGCCTCTCTGGTTTCCCTCCGCCTTGGAAAAAGCTACAGACTTAAATGGGCTATATCCTAGTGAAATTAGGTGATGAATGAATCAATCAAGTGAGTTCAGAAATATTCCCTCTGTTTCCAGGGAAAACTCAGAAGTTACTCCCTGATAATTGAGGAACCATCCCTCCACATGGTTGCAGCGCCACTGTCACCATGGCATTTTCCACAAAGGCAGCCTGTGGTCGTGCAGCTCTCAACACACTCAAAGAGAAAAGCAGGGGGAAGTGGGGAATAACATCCTTGCTGCACAGCCTTGTCCACCCTACAGACACATTTTCTGTCCAAGGAAACATCTTGTTATTCCTAGATTTGTTGTCCTCTAAAGGGCAGATCAATTGGCCAAGATTAGGCCTAGGGAGTGGAGGAATCTGACTCAGCAGCACCAAGCCAAACTGCCTTTTTTCATGAAAGTTTAAAAAAGCACCATTCCCCAATTTCAAAAACTTTATGAGATCCTGGCTGCTGCCTACAGGTTAGTGACTTTGTGAGGCTTTTATAAAACACTGGGGAAAACCAGGATGCCTCTGGCTGAAATTCTCCTGTCCATACAGGCTTGACCTGCAGGGAGGGGTTGGTTTTTTTGGACAATGGTTCATAGGATGAGGATGGTCTGGCAAGAGAGTCTAGCAAGTTGACGGAGAAGAGCTTTCTGAGCAGACACTCAGCCATTATTTACTTCTTACTGCCATCCCTGGCACTGTTCAAGGCCAGGGTGGATGGTGCCCTCAGCAGACTGATCTAGTAGGAGGTGCCCCTGCCCATGGCAGAAGGGTAGAGATGAGAAGGTCCTGAAGGTCCCTTCCAACCAAAATTCCTGTGATTCCATGAAATGGTGTGATCAACAGTCCAGAGGGAGCTCACAGGAGCATTTCTATGTGACAGAGAAAGTAATTTTGCCTATGTTGTGACTAAAGCCCCAAACCCACCCTTTGCTGGCACTGACAGGTGCAGTTCTTACCCCTGCATTTAACTCACAGTATCTTAGGTGCTACAAGCACAGGACTATTTGGTAGAGCCAGAGCTGAACTTAAAGGAGCTAGGGTAACAGAGAGATTGAAATTACTTAGGTGAGACCCATTTGTCTCCGTATTTCCCTTGCCTTGCTTGGTTTGTGCAAAACCTTGTTCCCTGTCCCATAGCTGATGGACAGAGCCAAGGGAGGCACATCCAAATGTTTCTGTCTGCAGATACAGGCCTGATACACTCCAGAAGGACAAAAAGAGCAATCATCTAGATGTGAACTGAGCCAATTAAATGTCTGAGCAGTGTTTCGAAAGCGAACATGGGCGGCATCAGAAATTTTCCATCAGCTGTAATAACGCCAATTACTTTGCCAGTTGCTGATTCCATTGTGATTTGTTTAGTGCAGTCATGCTTCGGCTTCTTGCCTGGGCTGATAACACTTTGTTTATGCTGACTGTTCATTTGCAAAGCTTTTCTGTCTTTTTGTCCCTGGTGTTTTCTCTTTTCCTTGGGCCCATCTCAGACTATGGAATAATCCTCTTCCCTCTGCCCCTGCCAGATGGGGCAGAGTATCCTAAAATGCTGACAAGTTTCTTGGGAGCAAGAGATGCTGCTGTCATTCCTAACTACTTTGTAGATGCATAGATCATCCTCTCCTTCTTCTGACACAGGGTTTAGAAAGCAAAAAACCCTCCCAAGAAGTCAAGGATCTTCTCGAGGAGTGGGCTGTTGGGATTGGATGGTGATGGTGGCTCTGAAGCTGATTGCTTTTACCTTAGGGGTAGAAAGAGGGACCTTGTGCCTCTCCTGGTGACAAAGACACACAGGGACATGTGCACACTCACAGTAAGTCTCCCTGGAAAGTTAGCTGGAGTTTTTTTGTTAGTGTTTACTTTCAAGTCCATGGAAATTATTGGGTGTCCCTATGAACGCTTTGCACAAGAGCTGTGATTCTTTTCCTGCTAATTGGGGAAAAGTGCTAATCATGGGCATTAAAGGAATGCATCTGCCTGACTGGCAACTTGAATGTAAAGTGCTGCAATGTCTTCCAGGGATTTTTAAAGCTAGTTTAATTCCCTTTTCAGTCAGGTCCAGAGTGGGGGGATGGGGTGGGATTACATTTCCTCTGTCCTCCTTCAAAGGATGCCAAGAGCTGGCTTGACTTGCAAGGTGAGTAATGTCTTTACCTCCTCTTCACCCTCCCAGCTATCACCATTTATTGCAGCTCTTACCATCTCCAGAGCCCTACTGGTGGTGCGTTTTGTACATACCAGCCTTGCTGCCATCTTTCCTAAGATCCAATCTGAGCCTGCCCTGAGCACCATGAGCACATTTTCACCAGCGTGCAGCAGGATTTTTTTCTATCCATCCCTGGGGCAAGCAAAGGAGTCCCCAGAAACATGATCTGCCACATGAAGTATCAGCTAGAGATGAGGCTATCAGCTCTATTCATACCCTGCTATCAGTTTCAGCTTTGCAGCTGACTAATATATGTGACACACTTTGCTGCTCGCAGCCCTTCTTGTCACCAGGAATTGTAAAAGATCCCCTGGACGTGTCACAGTTCATATCAGCCACAAATAGACACAAAACAGACAAGCTGCTGGCTCGTGTCAGAGAAATGTGGCAAGGGGAGTTTGCAGGGGAAACATTTAGTAACCCTAAACTGAGAAAATTAAGGCAGACTTTGGCTCCTCGAGATGAACACGCTGGGATGTGCTTCCTTTTTCCAGTGGTGTCACTGTGAGGGACCTCCTGCCCAAGTTTACAAAAGCTGCAGTCAACAAAAACTGCAAAATGTGAGTGAAGCTGAAATCTCTCCTTGCACAGTCCAGAATTAAAATTTCTTGTCCACTCTGTATTCACAGCAGCACAGCTGCCTTGGACACCAGCTGCAAGTCTTGTTTTCTTTGTGGGAAATCGAGACACAATGAAAAATAACTTCCCCAAGTCACAAATCTACTTTGAGAAGTAATTAAAAATACATGAGAGTATCTCCTACCTCCTGTCTCACCTGCAGGACAGCCTTGCATTCAAAGATAGTTTATGTGTGTTTGTGGAGCAGCAGGTAGCTCAGTAGTCACTAAGTCCATACCATATCCAGTTGACCCTCACTAAAGCAAGTGCACAACAGAATCATAGAATCGTTAAGATTGGAAAAGACCTCCAAGATCATCAAGACCAACCTTTGATTGAATACCACCATGTCAACTAAACCACAATCCCACTCCCAGTCATTTCTTGTCCTCCAGGGATGGTGACTCCACCACCTCCCTGGGCAGCCCCTTCCAATGTTTAGCAACCCTTTCTGTGGAGAATTTTTTTCCTGATGTCCAACCTGGACTTCCTCTGGTGCAGCTTGAGACCATTTCCTCTCGTCCTATTGCTTGTTGCCTGGGAGAAGAGATCTACCCCCAGCCGGCTACAACCTCTTTACAGTTAATTTTAGGGAGCAAGAAGGTCTAAAAAAATCAAATACTCTTTCAGATTTTGAAAGTACCCAAGTATTTTACTTTTCAGAATGCAGACAAATCAAGTTCACTTAAGACGGAAAAGCCACTAACCTTTTTCTTTATTTTTCCCGGTCCTCTGTATTCTTACAGAGCACTGTTGTAGGGTCATGACATACTTATTGTGTATGCGTTGCAATATAATAACTCATCTGGAGATTTAAACTAGCAAAGGGATTATAAAACCAGAGGCTGCTCTGTTGGTATGGCTGACTTGGTGTTTGTTTTAGGGAAGGATCTATTATCTCACTGTGTTGGAGAGCTGCCCTCAGAGCACCAGCAATTCCTGCCCTTCAGTTGAGGTCAAAGGCAGGTCTCTCTCCTGGTGTTTAATCTGACTTTTTTATGGGATCATCTCCTGGGTTTTAGCAATATTTAGTAAAAGAAATAAAGCCAAATTTGTCATCAGCCTCATTAAGGCAACTTCAGTGATGGGTTAGTGAATAAAATCCGGTGGGGTCCCACTGGATATGTTTTCTATCACACCACAGGGTATTTAATGGAGCCCTTATGGTGAATACAGCAGACTTTGGTTATGTTACGCCCTTGGAGACTTTGGAGTGATTTTTTCTCTGGCCCAAACCAGCAGAATATAATTTTGCTCAAAAAAGAAAGGGAGAATAACAGCTGATATGACAGTAGAGAGCACAAGGTAGAGACAGGTTGCAAGAAGATGTGTGTGCTGTCTGAATCCATCTAAAGTCTCATTGACACGTCTGCATGTCTATATCCCCATCCATAAAATGGGAAGATTAGTAATTCTCTATCTTGCAGAGAGCTAAGAAGCTAAATTAATTACTGTTTGTGGAGCTAATTGAGATTCCCAGAGGAGCACTGTTTGGAACATTTTAATTCTTCTTATTATTATTTCCATTGAGGTTTGCCTCCATGTAATTAGTTTGCTGTGTCTGCAAACAGGTATGTTCTCTCGAGCTCTTTGGAGGCATTCCTCATGGGGCTGGCCCAAGCTGTGTGGCATGAGGAAGCACTGCCAATCAAGGCTGAGCTGTCTTCCCGCTCTTCCACCTCACCCCAAACCCATGTCCATCTCCTAGTAAGGCTGGCCTCTTTAGAAAGTCACATTTCCTCAAGTGAACAGAAACAGCTTAAGGAAACCGGCCTGATTACAGATTTATGCACCATTATAAATTACTGTGGTAAATTATACTTGTGTGTGTGTGTGTGTAGTAGAATCAAGCCTAGAGATAGATTATGTCCATTCCAGGGAGGAAAAATATTTTCCAACAGCATTAAAGTGTGCCTATGTTTGGCCATCAGTTTCTATCCAGTTGAAAATTAAATAAATCCTCACAAAATGTGTATCAGTCACCCATTGCTTTATTTTATATTCATAAGTGCTGTTTACTTCAGTAATTCTGAGTTAGTTCAATATTTTCGGAAAAGTCAATAAAAGCTGCAGTTGCCATCACTGAAGATTCACTTGTCAAATACCTGTCCTACTTAAAAGTAGCAGAAGAGTAGTGGAAGAAAAAGACATACTAAAATGGTGCCAGATTTAAAACAAAAAAACAACCCCTTAAGATTATGTAAAAGCTATAGGAAGTATGCTGTTTTATTTATGAATGTGGAACTTTGTCTATTCGTTATTTTGTGTGTCTGGGCCAGTGTGTTTTTCTTTTCTTTTCCTTTCATAAATAAGCAATAATTGACATCGAGACAGACAAAGGAGTGAGTTTTAAGGATCTTGAAACACAAGAAGCAGTTTTGCCAGAGGTTTCATCTGAGAGAAGCTAAGTCAGTATGAGCTGGAAAGCTTGGGGAAGTAGACAGAAATAATCAAGTCAACATGTCAAAAAAAGGCTGTTCAACTTAGACTGGAGCTGTGCTTGTTTACCTTTCTTGTGCATAAAGCTTAGGGGAGACAGGCTTGGTGATGGGAAAATGGTTTTAAGCCAGCTGAAGTACTTTGTGGTGTTCACATCTCTTTTACAATGGGAACATAGAGGCAGAGGCATTTCTATTTATTTAACAAGTCAGTGAAACCCTCAGTCTGATACTGTGTCCAATATAATCAATTTTAGCGTTGTGATTTTTGTGTTCCTGTAATCCTGGGGCAGTCCTTCAAAGTCCATATTTGCCAAGGCAAACATATTTGGCCTAAAGGGAACCAAGAGATTCCATTTTTTTTTTACATCCCTGAATGAATAAGAGGCTATACTCCATTTTTAAGAATGTGTCCATGGACTTGGAGACACCTGAATGTTTTCAGAGATCGGCCACTACCTCTGAAAAACTGAAATAATCACTGTCATTGGTGTCTCCTTTGGCAGAAAAAACCTGTGGTTATAGGGAGCGAGTTAATTTAATAATTAGTTGTTTAATCTTCTCTGTGCTTGAACTTGCAAATAACAGAAACACAGCTTTTCCTGAGTGTTTCATGGCTTTCCCTATGTTATCTAATACAGCCCTGGAAAGAGCTGAAATTTTAGACCTCCATTTGCAGGATTCCCCACTGCTGCTATCAGCAGCCTCCGAAATGGATCCATTCAGTTGGTCCTTTGATGTGCAATTAAACCCAGGAAAAAATAGCTTTGTGTAATGTATAAATAGAAAAGAGGAGAGATAAGGGTGGTGTTGGAGTTGCTGGCTGACAGCTTGGCATCCAAACGTTAAAGGTGAATGCCACTACCACTGCTTAATAAAAATGCCTGCTTCTTCCCAAATTCCAGCCCCCTGAAACTTGGCACTTTATTTACCTTGTAGCTACTTTGGTCAATTGGAGAGAAGAACAAAACAAAACAAACATACCAAAAAAAAACCCACAAAAACCCTTCACAAAAAATCCAGAGCCAACATGAGGTCTTTGAGGCCAACTTAATTTGTCTTACAAGCAAAAATAATTTTTTTGTTAGAAGAAATTGTCTGCTTACAAGGACAGTTTTTTCTCTTTATCTCCATAAAAACAGCATTCTTGCAGGAAGCCTTTAAGCTTACCCATTCTAATTGATGAATAATTGACATTTGAAATACAGATCTCTTGCATGCTGCAAAAGTGAGTGCATGGGCTGGCCTTGGAGGGATAAGGCATCCAGGCACATTTTGATTAAATTGACAAAAGCATGAGAAAATCCAGATGGAAGTGAGAGTATGTGAGTGAGCTTCAGCAAGAAATTCAATTTCACCTTCTGAAAGAACCAAAAAAAGCTGGTGCCAATGAATGAAGAAAGCCATTCAAATTCAGGACAGCGAGGAGAAAACAAGGATGTGGAGAAAACGAGGATGACAAAGGAAGTGTTTATTACCCAACCATCACCTGCCTGAACCATGTGGACATCTAGTCCCTGATGGATTTCCACGTGGAAAGCATCTCTGTCTTGTTGGTCTCATACAAACCAAATGAAGTCTTCCTATCTTTTGAGGATCCCAGTGGCCATCTGCTGCATGACTTCCAGCTGGTTGCTCTTCAGCCTGCTGAACTGCTAAAAAATGTTTGGAAACTCAAATTATCATCCCTGATAATGTCAAAACAAAATAATAGAAAAGTCTGTTCTAAAAAGGCCTACTCTCATGGGGTTTTTTGTTTTTTTTTTTTTTTGTTTTTTTTTTTTTGTTTTTTTTTTGTTGTTGTTTTGTTTGTTTGTTTGTTTGTTTTTTGTTTTTGTTGTTGTTTTGGGCTTTTTTTGACTGATATTTTTTTTTTACAATTATTTTTTAAAGGAGATTTTGCTGTGCATGGTTTTGTGGCTGCCAGAGGAAAAACATGTGACAACATCTGCTTGTTTAGCTTTGTGGCTTCTGAAATGCAGATAAAAAAGTAGATGTCACCTTTACAATAACTTGAGAATAGGAAGCTGATGTCTCTGATAAGAATGGTGAGAGTCAGGGCTTGGGGCTGAATCATTTCTGGATACCCATGCAAAGCAGTAATACATGAGCTACAGTTAAGTATGGAGAGCGCACCAGATCTTCCAGCTGCTCCATTAGGACTTCAGGCCAGGGTATTTAATGATGCCCTGGCCTCCTCCTTTAAGCAGATTATCACAGTGACACACTGTGATATGTGCCCTGCCCACACCCTTGGGCTTTGCTTCTGCTCCCCTGCTCATGGTGACTGTGCTGTCCATGAGGAGAGGAGGCTGGGGCTGACTGGAGGTTTTGCTGTGGGCCAGGGGCATCCCTGGACTTCGTCCTAGATAAATAATAAACAACAGCAACAAAAAAGTGTTTATGAGAATTGTTAGATCTGTTGTTAAGAGTATTATTATTACTACTTAGCCACCTTCTCAGGTTGTCTTTGCTGGGTGCAGCTCATTGAGCAAAAAAAAAAAAAAAATTCCCCTTGCTGCAGGAAAGCCTTTGGTCCATGCTGCTGGAGGTGAGCCATCTCCCCAGGGCTCTCTCTCCAGAGTGTTTATTTTGTTCCACCACAAGCTCGCCAGTTCCCTGTTGTAGTGAATTTTGCTTTCTTCTACTTTTTGAAAGGGGATAATAGTCCTTACAGGGCTTTGAAGTGCGTGTAGGTGTTGGGGTCACAGATGATAATACAACTGTTACAAGGACAAAGGCAGTGAGAGTGCTAGAAAGGCATGGGTATATGCTTTCCTAGTGAGAACTGACAATTTTTATCTAAGTTTTTTGTATTGTTACCACAAAATCTGTGCAAAAAAAAAAAAAAAGGGGGTTTCCCAAATAAATATTCCCACACTGGGATTGAATTTTTCCAACAATTTTGGTTCCAAAATTGGAGAGTGGAATTCTGAAAAAAAAAAAAAGAAATTCTTAATGAAAGGCATACATTGAGGCAGATGGAGAGGAGAAGAAGGATGAAAGAGAGGAAACATAAGCAAGAAGATAAAAAGAATTAGACTTTTTTTTTTTCTCCCAGAACATGAGGAAATGCACTTCCTGAGGTATTTTAAGTAGATTTCACCTCCACAAAAATACACTGTTCCTTCAGTTCTTTTCCTAGATTCTGTCATTAGATCCAGTCTGGAATTGACATGTGACCCGCAGCAAGTGACAACTTCTGTGTGACTTGGCTCACCCTTCTGCAAACCTGGGGGTTTAATGGGTTTTGTTCATTAAACCTGCCCAGCTCCTCTCCAAGCTGGAGGTGAGGGTGGCACTATGTACATGCCAAGTCTGGATGGAAGCTGTCAGTCCTGTCTGCTCTAATGAGACTTTTCTCCTAAAGAGGACATCCGTGTGTAACCCATCTGCTACTGTCATGTACCCACAGCTTGCCGTATATGCTGAAAAATATTCCTGGAGGTGTGTTCCTTCACTCAGCTTTTTTTTTTTTCTTGTCAGCAGTCCTCTGAAGATAGCACAGTTGTGCTCCCTTAATGAAAGTTGATGGTGAAATGGCTCAAGAATTTTGGAAAATAGAAGACAGTTTCTTTGCATCAGTGACAGGTGTCTAATTCATGCTCCTGCCTATTACATGATGCTTCAGCCAGGCAGGCAGGGAAGTCATTGCCCCCACAGAAGGAGCAACACAAGATGGGCTATTTGGGTATGAAATAGGTGCTGGAGTCTATCACAGCAACGGAAAGCAGCAGTCATACATCACAGTATGACATAATTTTTCATCATCCTCTGCCAGCTGAGCTGTGATTAATGTGTTAGCAGGTTTGTCAATTGTCAGATCATAAAACTGATCATTGGAGCTGCACTAAAATGTGCAAGCCTTTGAAAAGAGGCCAGGCTTTCAGGCTGATCCAGCACTGAATTTGCCTGCAAGTTTTAGTTGCCTCAAATGGAGGGAGATGGTGTGCAAGCAACACCCTTGTTCCAGCCCAGTGTGTGCAATGTGTCCATGCTGGGTCCACATTAACATCAAGCTGTCCTGTGTGCTCCTCTTCACCCAGACACCCTTCAGCTGATGGCATCTTATCTCAAAAGGACAGAGATAGATGCGCTTTGGGCTGTTCAGGTTTCCCAACCCGTTTTTCAGCGTTGTTACTTTAGCACAAAACACAATGACAACGGTTATGTGTAATGGGATTAGATAACTAACCACTGACAAAACAATGGTTACTTGAACTAACAAGCATGAGAAAAAGAAAGAGAGCTGAGAAGCGTGACCTAGAACAGGAGAGGAGTGAATAACAGATGCCTTTGCACAGTATTTTGCTGCTGCTTGTAATGAAAGAGCGCTCAGAAATTTGGAGAGTAAGCCAAGACTTGCTCTGGTCAACGGAGCCCCAAGGTGTTTGATTTATAAACAGCTAAAAATGCTGCAAAACTTTGAAAGTGTATTTACAGCCTTTTTTTCACCCTGTCTGCTTGCTGGCAAATACAGAATTACGAGGGAATGATTTGGGTTGTTGCCGTGGTTTTACTCTTTTACAGTTGTTCCATGCACCATTTTCCCCCATTTTACGGGTCCCTAAAGATCCACAGGCCACCCCTTGAGAACCAACAGCCTGGAAAGACAAGGTGGAAAATCTGTGCTTTGGAGTACATTCATTGGAGTTCCTTGGTTCTACAGGAAAGCCAGGAGGAGGAAAATCACGGACTTTGGGTCCATTGCAAAAAAAAAAAAAAAGAGCTGTTGTGCTGTGACAATGAAGGCTTTTCTTGAAACAAAAGCAGACAAGTCTGAAGTTGTTGTGCAGTGAGTTCAGTTCGCTGTGCTCACAGGGGAGAGCATCACGTGCTGCAAAGGCACCCAGTGCCCTTCGAGGCAAAGACTGTGCGGCCAACAGGCTCAGTCCGACCCTCCCAACAAGACCAGTCCAACAGGACTTGTCCATCATTCCCCATCATCCCCCTGGAGTAAGGGGAGGCAGCAAGGTGCAAGGATGTAGCATTAGCAAGGTCACCCTTCCCTTGACTTTTTCTTCTTTTTCCAGAAGAATGGATTCATTGATGGGAATAAACGTGTTGTTAAAACCGTCCTGCTTGGCACCCGTTCCTTCTGGCAAAGCTTGGTCCTCTGCACACTTTGTGCCATGCTACCCCTGCATTTTCCATGAAAAAAGTCGATCCCTGAACCACTGAAGGGAGGTGTTTTTGGTGAGGTTGAGTTACGTGGTGACCACACAGCTGAGGAATGCAGGTATTTGGGACTCCTCTGGAAAGACCCTGCTGAAAGATCTCCAGGGTGTACTGTACTAAGCATAAGCCTACCACCCCCAGGGTTTGGAAGAGAGCAAATTCCTTCTAGGATTATAGGATTAAGAAGTTGAAAAGTGATTCAAATTCTTCATTAAACAGGGAAAAAAAAAAAAAAGAGAGAGAGAGACATGAGGGGAAGCTCTTCAATGCATGCATCACTCGATGTGTTTTCCTTGTAATTAAAGGAAGTTATTGAAAAATATTTGAGGGGATTAAATGCTCAGAGTATATGTGCCGATCAAATAACACAAGAGTCTGCATTCTTCTGAGTAATCAATGGAGTGACTTGAATGGGGAGGTTGAAAAGAGCACAGTTATTGTTAAAGTGCCATTGTAGTAGTATTCACCATACTGTATGGCAGATGGACAGGCCCAAGGGTTTCCCAGCAGGGAAACCTTGCTATAGCTGATAAAAGCAAGGGTCTAGAACTCATATGTGGGTATTTCCACAGCTGTTAAAATTTCAGGCGGGCTTTACTTCCCATCGTGCTCCCCAAGCTGAACACGGAAAGAGATTATTTCAAATTTCTTAATTGAGGAAGGCTTCTTTTGGACTGAAACTATGTTTCTCTTTTATTCAAGGAAACAAGACATATGTCCGCAGACTATGTGGACAAGAAAGGTGTTTAAAGACTGAGCACAGGTCATAAGAAATGGGAGGTGCTCTTGTGGTAAGCAGGGAATTGTACTTACCATTATTCTTTCTTCTGTCTTCTGACAGCTTAATTGTTAGTGGTCATTATTTAGCCATTAATTAAGAGGTCATTATGTCCCAGACACCTGGTGTCTAGAGCAGCTGATGTGTCCTGCAGTTCGTACACAGCACCATGATCACTGTGGTGTTCTGTGAGTGTTCGCCCATGTGTGTGACAGAAATGTTTCTCTATCCGGAGATCTTTGCTTTACTCTCATTTTTCCTCTGGGTGGTTCAGTGCTGAAATGGGCACAAACAGCAGTGGGATAGAGAAGAAAGAGGTTCAAAGGGTGTTTGAAGACTGTGAGGCTATAGGATCCTTTCTCGTGTTACGGCAAAATGCTGGGAATCAAGTTTCCCTGAATTACCAGTGTCCTGTTTCCAATGGTTTTGGAGGAGGAAGAACCTGACTTCAGATAGAAATTGGCCCCTTGGTTGTACTTCCACCTGTGCTCCTGCTTTGCCATTACAGCCTGTGGACAAAACACCTCACCTTTTTAGCTTCCTTTGGATTTTATAAATGAGCAGATTATTGGCATCCCCTTCAGATCCTGGATTCAATTAAAAGTGCTTTCAGATGTTGCTATGAAAGATGCCATATAACTGTACAGAGAAAGATGATATTTATTCCCCCTTAATTGTCTCTTTATAAAACAGCCCTCGCACAGTGGAGGGAAGAGATGCCTTCCAACAGTTGGGCAGTCCCAACACATCCCATCCTCACCTACAAAGAATATCAGGTCATGGTAGTACCAAAAGTATGGTAATTCGGGCAGTGAAGCATGAGTCTGGTGCTGGTCACCTCAAGACGCTTTCTCCCTAGAGCTGTTCATGGCAGAATTCTTGCTAGACCAGGCTCAGGAGGTCACTGAATTCATCCTCCTTAAGGTAGGGCCAGCTCTACCCCAAACTCATTTGTTTGATTTGCTCCTGTGCAGGTCCAGCAAGGCTGGGTGCTTCAGCAACCTGCACCAACATGCAACTTCCCTCACCTTTTGCTTGTTTCCTTAAATGTCTCATCTATATTTCCTCCACCTCAGTTTAATTACATAATTTCTTATGCTATCTGCAGAAAACACTCCCACATTAGTTCTTTTCTCTATGCTTTGGCCACTTATATTAAATCAGTCTGGAATTTGATCCAGTCAGGAAACGAATAAATTTCAGACATCCCATTATCCTCATGCTTTTGCCTTTCCAGAAGTGTCCAAATCAGGATGGCTGTTTCTTAGCCAGTCACTTCAATCCTTTTTAGGCACTTAAAAGTAAACTTTCTTAGAGAGAGACTTAGCACAGCAAGTACCCAAATTGGAGTTAATGGATGCTTCTGAAAGCAAGTCCTGTTTATTTTGGCATCTCTCTGTGCAAATAAAAGTCTGATTATAGGTGTCTACATAAGAAAATAAAGACAGAAGGACTACAGGTTCTTTTCTTTTTTGCAAGTATTTTTATTTTATTTTAAATTATTTGGGCAAATCAACCATACATCTTCTCACTTCCTCCTAAAAGCTAACCAGAGGGCATATGCCAGCAGCAATATTTACCATTGATGGTTTGTTTATCATTCAGTCACCCTGAGCATGTAGTAGAAAGTTTGAGCTGACCCTCTGGTATGGTATTTTTTAATAACCAAAAGCATGATTTGACCAAGATGCCATTTAAAAAACTCAGAGTCTAATTGACTTTGTGTGATGCCTCACAGTATCAGTAGGTGCTGAAATTCAGCAGAACTGAGTACAAAATGGGCTTTGGAATCCTGTGTCTCATGCCCTAGGGGCTAATGGCATGGGTATTTTTCTAAACTTACAATTGTGGTTAATAAAATAATGGATGAGAAATGGGTGAAAGAAGTTTTTTTAAATTTTTTTTATTTATTTTCTTTTGGCTCTACAGATGTGCTTAAGCAAACACAATCTCCTGTTCCTGCAAACAGCAGTTCCCTTGGCAAAATGGTTTGGGAAGGCTTTGGATAACTTTAGTTAAAAAACACACTTGCAAAAAAATAAGCTGTCAGAGACTAAATATTTAACTTTTCCATTTGTTGTCTTCTTTTCATGGAGTGTACATGACAAACCTTATTCATAGCTGCTAATGTTGTAGTTAATGTCAACAGAGTTATAGTTGGAAAGGAAATTACCCGGACTGTCATGATTTCACATCCTTTTTGTAATTCCTTCTCTGGACAAATTGGTTGTTCATGACGACAGACACTGAAACATTAACCTGCCAGCCAGCTCATAGTGACACACACTAAAATGCAAGTCCTGGACCTCTGTATGAGAAAAATTGCCCATGGAAAATAACCACCACAATGAGAAAAACAGAACCAACCCACTGACCAGAAGTTAAAAACAGCACAAGTTGCAATGAAGAGGCCAAGGTTTAACAGATTAAACCAAGATGATTCCTGGAAACTGGTTGTCTTGGGACACGATAGGAGATTTTTGAAGGACATGTGATTTATTTAAACTTTACAAGACTTGAATGAGGTTGTTCTGCCCCTGTGCCCGGTGCTCAGGTGAGAGCCCACCTGCAGAGCTGCCCCAGCCCTGGGCTCCAGCAGCACAAGGACGTGGAGCTGCTGCAGCCAGGCCAGAGGAGGCACCAAGGTGATCAGAGGGATGGAGCAGCTCTGCTGAGAGAACTGGGATTGTTCAGGTGGCAGAAGAGGCAGCTTTGGGGTGACCTACCTGCAGCCTTCCAGTATCCGGAGGGAGCCAAACAGAAAGAAGGAGAAGGACAATTTACAGGAGTCTGGAGTGATAGGACAAAGGGGAGTGGCTTCACACTGGCAGAAAGTAAGTTTAGCTTAGATGAGGAAAAAATTCTTGGATATAAGAGTGATGAGGAACTCACATGGTTTGCCCAGAGAAGCTGTGGCTGCCCCATCCCTGGAAGTGTCCAAGGCCCCACTGAATGGGATTTGAAGCAACCTTGGACAGTGAAAGTTGTCCCTGCCATGACAGGGGTAGAGCTGGATGAGTTTTTCCCCTCTCAACCCACACCATTCTGTGCCTTTGTGATTCTATGATTCTGTGACGCAGGCTATTGTGGTGTGTAATCTACAGGTGGTAAGGATAAATGAAGTCTCTCTCACTTTTCGGATCTGTGATTCACAAAGAGACTAATTTCAGTTTTCTGTCAGCCTCAGCTTGGCTCACACAAACTGGGGTCCTGGGGACATTGCCCTACTTATTGCAAGCATGGACACTGTAGAAAATGCACACGTTTTGCAAGCAAGGCATCTCTTTTTCACTGTTTTTTTTTGCACCGGAATGAGGCAGTGTTGAATTAAGCCAGGTGCAAAGTGTATGTGAAAACTATTAGGCAAAGGCTGCTTTAAACAATGAGACTTATCATGGTAATAAGTGTTAAACTCGGTAGTCAGTAATAACAGGGTCAGCGCCTTGGAGAGCAACTCATTGCAGAGTGTCAAGAAAAGGGAAAGTGATTAGCTTGAGTTTCCAAGGGAAAATGAGCAGTCCACAAGTTCAGTGCTAGATTGTCTGTAGTCATGTTAAGAGCCTTTGTCTCTCCTCCCTTCAGCAGTGGGATCAAACTCCCTGCTTTGGGTATGTGCCTTCCCTGTTTCTAAATCCATTTACACTGGGATTTGCTGGAATATAGAGGAAACTCAGTGATCTGAGCAGGCAAGAGACCCAGGATGTCCCGAGTTCTCGTGCTAAGGCTTGGCAAAAAAATTGGCTCCTGCCATTTCCTCTTTTCCCTGCAAAGAGTTTAATTCAGTAATTATTCTAAGAAACAAGATCTCTGCATGCTTGGCGAGAGGCCAGAGATTCATCCAAACTTGTGGGCTTACTTCACTGATGTTCAGGCCAATTGGTGCACTGAGGCTGCACAATGAGTTGCAGATGTAGTGATCTCATGTACTTCATCGGTAAAAAGCACAGAAATGTTTACCCTGTAGTCGAATGTAAATGTAAAAAGATGGTTGCCTGAGACTGCAATCTGAACATCCCAAAACGGCATCGCACCAGCCCTCCCCCAATTTAATCCTTTTCTTTGTTGCCTCATCTCTCCCATCTGTGAAATGGAAACAATTCCGCTTCACTTTGTCCTGCTTTGCCCCGAGGAACTGGAATGAGCTAGACCTTTCAAAAGGACTTTGAAGACAGATTATTGTTTTTCATTACTGTGTGCAGCACTTCTCACCATGAAGTGATATTTCAGAATAAAGGTACAATTCTGCTCTGCCAATAAAGTAATGTTAACCTTCCACCAAAAACATCACTGCTTTGTTAGATGAAAATCAGCTGTGTTTGACAGAGTGATTTGTAAACTTCACCAGTGGTGTGTGGTTCTGCATGACCAGCCTGGACCTGGTGTATGTTTTTTTTCCCTTACTTTCTGAGGGGGATTATATGCTGCGACTTTGACCTGGGACATTTCCTTTCTTCAGGAGGATTAAGCTTCAGCTGTTTTCTGCTAGCAGTGAGTATCATTTGCAGACTAAGAAATATGATTTCCTTGTTTTAAAATGGGTCAGACCCTTTTGGTGTTTTAACCACAAACAATGGAGTTCAGAGAAAAATCCAGAGGCATACGGACTTGGGAGCCTTTGTGGCTTCAGATGTGAAACAGGCCTGTCTAATGCGTTCAGTTCCTAGTCAGTTGTGAAAGAAATGTCTAAAGTTTCATAATATCATATCAGTTGTGCAAGCAGCTTGCTCTTTTAAAGTAGGTGCTTAAATCTGCACTTGGTTTTAGTAAAGCTTAGTCTATTTTTATGCCTGAAGAAGTTTCATTTTCTAGGGGTGGTGGAAGGAAGGTAAAAGACTAATTTAAGGGTTTTTTTAGATATGAGACAAGTAACTCCTTTTCAGATGTCTGTGTCTCATTCAGGGCAATTAAGGATTTCATGTCATTTGATATTCTCTTTGAGAAGCACAGGAATTGGTTACGAGTTTCTACCCTTGTTAGATTTAAACTCTATTTCATTTTAACCCTGGGGAATTAGTCTGGGTTGGAGTGCATGCATGAATTAAATCACAGCAACATTACTGGGTCTCCTTTTAGCGCAGAGCTCTCAAAGCTCTTAATCATGTGTTCATTTCTCAGACCTGCCCTGTGATATGGGTACAGTAGCTGTATTATTTCCAGAACTGCAGAATCCGTGTGCAGTAAAGCACACCTCTTTCCTTCCTTCTCCTGCAAGGGCTGTTACCTTGAGCAGGCTTCTACCTCCACTGTGCAGTCTCCAGCTTGATGTGCTTTGTTTATAGCTCAAGCAGAGGGGTTCGAGTGAGGCTGTTGCCTGATAAAGGACATTTTTAGCTGGTTGAGCAGTTGTAATTCCTGTTTAAATGCTTACGATCCCATTGATTTAATCTGGCACAGTTTCAGCAGGCTAGACGGGTGAATGTCTGCTGCTCAGAGTCATCAGTGGCCTTAGGGCTTTCTCCAGTGAGGTGTGAGATGCGGATTTGGGAGACAAAGAGCTTCAACTCTGGCTTTTCTGTGCCATCTAGCCTTGTGTAAGAGGTGAGGTTTGCAAGGGGACAGCCCTGTGTTTGCAAAGAGGACAACCTTGCTCAGTTTACCAAATGAAAGGCTGAGATCCTCATGCTCAGGCTGCATCAGTCCTGAGCGGTGCCGCCTTTCATCAGCTTTTTTTTTTTTTTTTTTTAGCACCTTCATATGCCACAGGCACAAGAAAAAGCACAAAACAATCCAGGAGAGGGTGAATGACTCTGCAGAGCTCAGAATTTAAATTAACTGACATCTCTCTCCCTTTGCTGGTAAGAGCCTTAATGGGCCAGCTCGGGTCCCTCAGCAAAAGCTGCAGCCCATTACCAGACAGAGCTGGCTGCTAAAATCTGGAGAGATGAGCAGCATGACAGCCGTGGTAGGTCACCTCCTGCAGCAGGGACAACACAATGTTTGCGTATCTTAGGCAGATGGAGGGACAAGCACAGAAGCACGTGGGGGAGCAGGTAGGTTTGTAATTACCCGGACAGGCAGCTCACCTTCACAGACCAGCAGAGCTGGCTTAATGTGGCAACAGCAGCTATTGCACCAGTTGAGGGAACAGCAAAGCTGCCATGGCAACGTCTTCTCCTCAGGGGATCGCAGGCGGAATCCTGGCCAAGCCAGGCCAAATTTCTCCTGTGCTTTCCACTGGAAAAGTGCCCCTCCAGCTGGCTACAAAAGACAAAATCCAGCCCACAAGCTGAAATAGCGTAAATATTAGTTAAACAGTAACAGCTCTCAGGCTCTTACAAGCAGTAGGAGCAGCTGTCAAGTTGGGAGACACCTCCTCCAGTGCATGGCGTAGTCCAGGATGTGTGTTAAGGATGCTGATGGTGGGACTGGCTGGAAGCACAGCTTCAGAGTGTGGCTCTAGTGATCCAGTCCAAAATGAGTTCCCACCCAGGTGACTCAGAGATGAGAAGAGCCACAGAGCACCGTAGATGGACAATTTTGCTACAGGTTTCTACCTGGCGAAGGCCTTTTCTCCCATGTAGTCCATGAAACACCATAAGAAAAAGGTTCAGCAACTTCCTTGGTGGAAGTACAAAGAGTGCAGAAAAAGGCTTTGGACTTCTTTTTCCCCCCTAAATTGGTGCTCAAACTTCTTCCATTTAATGAAGACATCAGGCACTGCTCAGTTTCATGGGTTCCCCCCTTTCTTTAAAAAAATCTATGCCTGTTTTCATTAATCATTAATAGCTTTGGCTGGAACACAGACCTTCAGTGTGGACACTCATAACAGAACACAGCAGAAAAAGGCAGCAATCTTTTCTCTTGTTTAATGCTGCCTCTCAAGGAACTGCAGGTATTGATTGATGCTTCTCATGTTTCAGATATTCTCTGTGATGAGAAAAAAAGTCATATTCCCCTCAAGTGTCAGTTGTGTTACATATCAGAAAATATATCTCTTTAATGAACTCAAAGCATCACTTTTTTTTTTTTGAAGTGTCTCTTTCCATGTTGTCATATAAAAAGATAGATGATATGCATCACATTTTTTTCCTCTCCTAATGTAATTGAGTTATAGCATTAAAAATTTTCCTTTCCCCCCTCTCAATTCACACAATAAAGTATATCACAGCTGTAGACACAGGGTAACACCCTGGATTGCTCTACCTTAAGTGATTGCTTCTCATGTATCCATAAACATGAATAAATATGGTAGTCATGGCTGTCAATGATCCTTTGTTTCAACAAGTTGGCCATAATTAAGCATTGTATAAACATAATTTAGAAAATGAATGTCTCTGAATATCCCTGGAAGTTTTAAATCCTTCAAATTGCAATTACATAGCTTGTGGCTAATTTTATAAAAGAGGTAAAAGAGAGATATGAGTATTTTATATGAATCTTAATCTTCAAAACTGGGTCTCCAAAGATCAGGCTGCTTTTTAAAAAATTTGGGAATAATTTACTAATGACTTTGCTAATCAATATGCAGGGTAAAGCACCACTCATTCCTTGAATAAAATAAAATATATGTTCTAGAGTTTTACTTGTGTAAATTTTGAGTCAGGAATTGCAGAAGTATTATTCATCTTTTCCAAGGAAAACTAGCTTTAAACCAAGGCAAAAATGGGATATAAGTATTTGGGAAATATTTCAAAGAAAGACTGATTTAAGGAACCAGAGCACCAACTGTAAAGAAAAAAGAGCAGACAGTACTTCTGGAAATT
>VXBU01018487.1:2962-44735 GCA_013400315.1 Bombycilla garrulus | reverse complement strand
TCTAAATAAAACTAAAATCTCTATCAGTAGTCCTGGCAGATAAAGTCTTATCCTAAAAACAGCTCCCACTGTAACCAAGTCCATGAATTACAGCACTTAAGCCTGAAGAGTCACATTCCATGTTGACACAGACCTTCAGTAGTCCCATTAAATGTAATGGGGTTGCACAAGATGTAAATCACTGTAAAATATGAACCCTGATCTAATTTCTTTCTCTGAGATGAATTACTTCAAAGCCATTGTTTCTTATTTCCTCCTCCTCTAAAATCCTAGAGCAAGAGATTTTTTGAGGGGAAATTATTTTAACCATCAGTACTCTTGAAAGAAAAGCTGCCGTTGGCTGTCTGGTGTGCTTTGAAATTTTAACTTTAAAACACAGGAAGAGACTTTTGGTCTGAGACTTTGTGTCAGCTGTGGGGTTTATTGGACAACATACCAGTGGCTGGGAATACTTTGGCAGTGAACTAAACAGGCAAGTACAATTTATATGTCCATGTATTGGAGCATACCAGGAAATAATGTATGTGTTGTGGTGAAGACCTAGTGGTCCGTTGCACTATTTCCATGGTAATTAGGAGGCAAATGACCCTTCTGATGACAAAATTGAATTATACTTGTGAATATATAGGAGGGAACATTGTACCTATTGAAGAGGGTGACTTGAATGGCCCGAAAGGCCTCTCCAAATGTGATATTTATGACCTCGTGAGTGGTAGATTTCAAGCCACTACCAAAAAAGGATAACACCAATCATTGGAACAACCTGTACACATGTTTCTGTATGACAAATACAAATTAAACACAGTAAATCTACTTGTCTTTGTCTTCTCATCTACTTCATCTACTGTTCCTAGGGAGACATCCTTGTACCCAGTACCAAACATCTAAAAAAGATAACAAGCAAACAGACAAACCAGACTTCAGATCTTGACCATCTCATCTGTACACTGCAATGAGTAACATCCTGCCTTGCACTACAGAGATTTTTTTCAACCATATTATATTGTGAGAGAGCTTATCTTTTTTAAAATTAATCACAAAGGGGTTTTGTAACGCCACACAAAGAGTTAACTACAAAGTGCTTATAAAGTGTGTTTAAACATATTATGATAGGGTTGTTTTTCCATGCAGAATATTGCCCTAGGTCACCACTTGAAGGCATTTGATGTTGGACCATCATATTTTTCCTTACTGAGACTCTCAATAAATGACCACATGGAAGCTGAGGCAGGCACATTATATTATGGGGATGGTGGGTCAAAGATCCCTGTGCTACTCAAAAGAAAAGCTCTAAATATCCTTAGAACTGTTTAAAACAATCCCAAAATAGTTCATCTATAAGAGAGGTGGATAATCAGAATATGGGTGGTGGGTGGTGATGGCTTACAGATTTCATCAGTATGTATTTGGGATGACTTGCATAACTGATTCATGGCCTCATCACCCATGATTAATGTGCTATAAAGTTACGGGAATTAAAACCTCTCACTGGCACTTGGTGAAGCTGGGGCCTTGCAGAAAAGAGCAGTATGTAATTAAAGCCTGTACCATTAATCTGTTTGCAGAAATGGTCTGAGCTGAGGCCACACTCACAAACTCATCAAGTCATGAGACCTTTCAGGTTCTTGTCTTTGCTATGTGCAATGGTTTTATGACAGGCTTTTAAGTCATGTATTATATATACTTATTATAATGTTCTGTAAACCAGTGTGATTACTTAAAAGTTCACATGCATAAAAATTTGGGGAAATAATGACAGCTAATGCACAGCTCCTCCTGCACGCTGGTTTTCTCTTCTTATATAAGTGATACTACTTTAGCTACTTTTATGATGTTATTGCCGTTTCCTTTAGTCCTCGGATGCAAGGCGTTAAAGCAGCTAATTCCTGTAAATTTGTGTATCTCTGCCATACCCAGTCTGAAAAGGCCTGGACCAAACCCGACCTGTGTTGTGGTGGGGACTGTGAGAGACAGGTCTTGCTCCTCTGAGCTTATAGGCTAAAGCAAAAATAGAGGTGTGCAGCAAGAGAGGAGAAGGATTATTATTTCTGTCCTTTTTGGACAGAAAGCCACAGAATTTGGGACAACATTCTTCAAAGTTTTATCTTCTTTAGAGAACAGATTTTATCCTTGTAGTCCAGCTAGAGTCCATGGACATCCAGAGCACAAATTAGATTTTGCACTGGCCTAGTCATCACCATAGTCCCTTCTTCCCTCTTACCAAACACTGAGGCACCTCTGGACGACCACTGACTGTGTTCCTGGATCAGGCATTTTGGCTAGGGGGTGAGCACAGCTCCTATTAAATCCATTTCTAAATGTCTAAGTAGGAGATGATCTCTGGTGTTTTGGCTGGTAATGATAAAGTTCCCTGCTCAAAGTCAAAGAGGGTACAAGAAAATAAGAGGAAACAAGAGGTTTTGTAAATACCTATCCAGTGTCTTAATCACAAAATCTTCTTTCTTCTGAATAAGCTTTTCCTTATCCTTTGGGCTTGATTTTCCAGTGGGTTAAATAAGCTCCTTTATCAATACTTAAACAGGGCTTGCCAGTAGTAGATCCACTCTGGCAGAGAGCAACAGTTCACTTACTTTTAATGGAGATTCCTTCATTTTCCCTTGACAGGGAGGGTGGCAGCTAGCATGCAACTGTTTTAAACTTTTAAGCATTTAAAGTATTGCAAGCACATGAGAGTAGGTGGGGAGGGGACAATGGCAGTGAGAAGAAAGCCGCATGCTGGCTCACAGTCAAGAGCCCCTTCTCTGATTTCAGATAGATCCAGAGGACTGCCCTACCATAGCTGGAAGAAAGGCTAATCCCTGGGATCATTATATTCACAATCCTGCCTTGTGATCTTTATAAATCTCCCTCTGAACACAGAGGATGAGCATCCTAGTGGGATTGTCAAAACGCTTTTTTGTATGAATGCTGGGTTCAAAAGGAAAAAGAGAACTGTGAAGTGTCCATGAAGAAGCAACTATCTGAAGGTTTGCCTTATGAAAGATTAATTTGCATCCTACATCACAATATCATTTAGGCTGGAAAAAAAACCAAACCTGAGATAATTGAGTCCAACCTTCAAATCTATTTTGGACAAGGAACTTCACGTTCAAAATATAAGTAAACTTCTATGAAGTAAGATTTTGCATGACAATAGTCGTAGCTGGTCCAAAACAAGTTTAAGAGCCTAGGCGAAGCGCAAAGTGTAGGCAAGCCTTAATTTAGAGTTTCCCAGATTAGATTTCTTCCCACTCCTGCATAGTGTGTGCACCTAGAGAAAGGACATGGCACAGCAGCTGCCAGGGTAGTATCAAATAGAGAATGCTTCTGCACCAGCGTGACTTGAATGCAGTTTCCCTTGGAATATTCCATTGTAAATCCACCAGCCCCTACAGAGTACACTGGTGGAGAGATAAAGGTCTGTCTCCTACACACATTAGTTTCTGCATGAAACAGAAGTGACTTTATAAGTTTATTTTTTTCTTCCTTTCCTATGGAAACTCCTGAGTGGGAGTGGGCCTTGTGCAATGCATTTCAGGTGAGAAACATGCTTGTAGTCCTCCTTTGAAATTACAGTTACTAAATATCCCATAGAATTATTTATGTATTCAGTCTGAAGTATTGTTGGAGTGTTCTTCCATTTTAAGAATGGTTTCTAAATGGTGTCCAGCAGTTTACACTCCAAGACAGGAAATTTGTATATGGAACAAAGCAGTAAGTGCTTCTTGTAGTTTATAAGGTGCTACAAACTCTAATAAAAATAGAAGAGAAACATTAAATATTCATTATATTATCACAACCCTCCTGGTTAATGGCAAAAGGCACCAAAATTATTTCATTCAATAGTGTTTTGGATTTATGCCTGCAGTCTATTGTTTCAACAATGTCAAAAGCCGTGTAGCAACTCTGGTTCATCTGCAGTAGTAACTCAATATTATAAACCTTNGTTTTGGTTTTGTTTTGGTTTTATATTTTCCCCCCCCACAAAGGCTGTTTTAATGGTTCATGTTTTAAATGCACACTGTTTAATTATTTACCATCTTGAGCCGTATTCTCTGTGTTTGGAACTTTTGCCGTGGCACCAACCTTTTTATTTCACACCACTGAAAGCTCATGCTACACTGCGTACAAAAGAGTCTCTAAAGGTCCCCTGGAGAATGCACACAGTAAGTGTGTAAGGATTGTTTAAGCGTGTGTGTGAGATGGGTTATTTGCTTGATTGCTCTCACTGGTGAGTCAGGGAGTGTGGCAAACCCAGCATTGTCCCTGCAAAGCAGTTCTAGACCCCAAAATTAAATTTTACCTTGTGACAGTTTTTAATTATGCCTTCAAAAGAAGTATCTTCAGATGGGTTTGCTAGTGTACATGTCCCAAAAATTATGCATGGATAGGAGTGACTTTAAAAGCACTTGGAGTTAAATAAGCGACTAGGGAGAAAAGAATCACATAGNTATAAAATCCTGCCTCCCTTAGCCTTGGTCTGTAGTTTCCACTTGCAGGCAGTACTGCTCCCTTCTGAATGTTTTCTGTTCTATATGATGTACAATAAAGAGCTGTGCCATCAAAAAAACATGACACTGTGCATGCCAAGAGTCCAGGCACTCCCATTAGGATAAGCATGACAGTAAAAGATGTGAAATATGGGCATCTGGTGAACTGGTTAATCCCCCTGNCATTTCTAATGCAAGGAAGTTCAGGAATGAGACTCTTAAAAAAGCTTACCTCTGCTTGAAACTTTGTAAATGTGAACTCACACACTCACTGAAGTGTGCAGCTCGGTGCAGTTGCTGAAAATCACCCTTGCTCAGCATCCTTGGTTTTGGACATTCTGACCATGAGAGATTTCTCCAACCTGTGTCAGAGTAGCCTTGTTTCCACTCTATACAGTAAAATTCTGTGATGGAATTAAAATAAAATTCTCCAGGAATTTGTGGAAACATGGGAGTGAAAAATGGGAAAGATGTGGATAGATAACCTTTATGTCTCCCTTCTTATCATTACACAATTGCTCTCTGTAGCACTTTCTCCATTCTTTAA
Organism: Bombycilla garrulus; assembly: GCA_013400315.1. Taxonomy (NCBI): domain Eukaryota; kingdom Metazoa; phylum Chordata; class Aves; order Passeriformes; family Bombycillidae; genus Bombycilla; species Bombycilla garrulus. Next base: position 39,698 of record VXBU01018487.1, on the reverse strand, counting down.
TAATTTTTCTAGTCTTAACTGTTCAAAAAGTGGGTTTCCTGTTGAATTTGTGGGCTGCCCTATAACTTAATACATCTTGCTGTCAGCAGGTTCTAATATTAAGTGTGAACTTCCTTTTGTTTCATCCCTTTTCTCCTATTTACGTTGCGGAGTCAGCCATTTCTTCAGATGTTGATAGCACAGACCTGGGACTGAGAAGAAGGATTTTGCTCAGCCTTTTGACATTCAGTGGGCTTTGTTTTACTATGGAGATTGCACTGATGTTATTGATTGCACTTGCACTTGAATATAAAGATTAGCTTAGGGAAGGATAGATGCCTTCAGAGTTCAGTGTTGGCCTCCTGTGGAGCGAAAATTTCTAGATCAAGCCAAAATTGACTTTATCTGAGTGTGTATTGCAATCAGACATTGTCCCTTTTCCATCTGCAAAGCAATCTGCAGAATCTGAGCAAGTTTTCTCCAAGGGAGATGTCACGGCCTATTGCGAAATAACTCTTCATTTTCCAAAACACTCTTGTAGCTCAATCTTTTCCCATACATGGAGTCTCCTCTCTACAGCACACAGCAGTAATGATACCCATTCTGTATACAGTGTTTGTGGGAGATTTTTAAAGTTTTTCTTTCTTTCTTGTTTTTTGGTTTTGTTTTTTTTCTTTTCAATCTTCTTTTGCAAGAAAATGGGATCAGGCACTTTGAAAGCCCTGTTGTTTATTCCGGGAGAAATCCATCCAAGACAAGTGAACCGTCAACACCTACTTCTCAATAAACAACTGTCAGGGTTTTGAGTAAATGAGGGCTGTGTGTGTGGGTGTGTGTGTCTGTTGGTTATTTAATTGCTCGGTGAGTCTCCCTAGTAACCTTAGTGTTTTCAATTGAGTTACACCACAGCTCTGCAGCGATATTCCTCAAAACTGTTCCTGCTCCCAAGACAGGATTGTTAGAAAGCAGCCTGGCTTTGTTTGCCGCTCGTGTTACTGTGGCATGGGCAGAAAATTTAAACAGGCACCTATGACCCTTCCTGTGTGCTGCAGAAAGGATTTTGTGCTGCTCTGATGCCTCTGAGGCTCCCTCGCTAACACCTGTGCTAAGCCTTGCTCTCCTGAACTGGCCACGCTTTAAATCTTTACTATCAGGATAAATTGGTTGGAAGGGAATAAATTTAGTTCTTTTTTTGAGTTCGCTAGCAAAAAAAAGGCACTGTTTCATTAGCTCTTGCTGATGGCCCAACAAACAAGCTGGGGTAGTGCACACTTCAGGTAAAATTTGCATCTTGCCTGCTGCTTACCTAACCTGCCAGAGTGGGACAGATTTCTCATCTGTGTCCTGAGGTTGCTGCCCTAATAGGACAGGACATCAGAATAAGGAGCTTGAGCTAGGTGACCTGCTGCCCTTACTTCATGGGAAACTTGTACTTTTTGTTTTTAGCAATTAGACGGGGTTATCAGAGGAGGTGGTGAGCTAAGATGGTCAAAATTGTATGAGTTTCATCCAAAGTTTTGTTCTTTCAATGTTTTCAAGTCTGTTTTCCTTTGAGGAGATTGTGCAGATGTCCTCACTTCAGCAGGGCCTCTTCCAGAGTGGGAAGACACACTATCTGAAACATTTTCTTTACTAAAATCATGACTTATATAATGCTAGTAGAAGCCTGTGCCAAATTTGTGGTTGAGTGTTGCCCAACAATCACTGAGGAAAACTGTCCCTGGACTCATCAAAGAGCAGGGAATGCTGGACTCAGAGGCAGATACAAGACCACAAGAATGATCTCCAAAATCCCAGATCAGTTAGACCATGTTGACTACCACAGCCCTGACAATTTTTCCTGGTGAAACAGAAAGAAGGGAGAAGAATGATAAATTGGTGACGGAAAGAAGAGGGTGTGTTGGTCCTCCAAAGGGTGCCCAAGCAAGGGCCAAGCATCAGTGTGGGCAAAATCCACTGACCATATGTGTGGGGAGACTCCTGCTCCCCATGCCCAGATATCTGACATCAGGCACTGTGCTCTTCCTAGAACTTTTCACAGTGATAAGTTGCTTTTTTCCCCCTCTTCTGAGCCTGTAAGCCTGGAGAGGAGGGACCAAGAGTCGAGAATATGTCTACAGCAGATAGCACCTCAAACCACATTTAATCTCAGCAGAGGAAAGCCTTTCTAATCTCACAGCCCTCATCTGCACTTGTCTTAGAGGACTGAGTAATGAACTGCTCATTAGAGGTGTGGTAATGGGATGAGGCCTCTCTGGAAGCGCCATAAATAGTCAGAGATGCTCTTGTGAGAAATAACCTACTGAAGAAGCAGAAGGAAAGGGTGCCCAGACGCACGTGGTGGTGCTCTGTGGGCAGCAGGAAGCTGTTTGAGTTGCATTCTTCCTGTGGTCAGCTGAGTTGCATCCTACCCTGTGGTTAACAGAATATTGAGATTTTACTGATGAGTAAACCTCAAAACACTGAGTGAAGGTTTGATCAAGGAGACAGAAGTGTGGTCATCTGAACAGCATGACCAGCTTGAATCCTGGTAACAGATTTGTTCTGCTTCCAAATGCCTGTTTGTACAACGTGGCATTTTCAGAGGGACTACAAGGAAATGCGACATCTTACAAAAAAAGACGGAGTTTAAATTAATTTGTGTGCATAACTTTGTTCTTTGGATTAGTTTTCAAAATACTTCCTTATCTAGTAGCAGTGAAGAAAGGCACAGACACTGAGCTGTATTTGGTATTATCTCTGCTTTTCCATGGTTTGTCTCAAAAAAAAAGAAAATGAGAAGACCAATTCATATTAAGACTTTGTGATATTATGAGTTGATGGTGAGGAATGAAAAATTCTCCGCTTCAGGTAGGAGGGACAACATTAAACAACCCCATAATAAGCCACAATTTTAATGAAAATATGTTTTCAAAAAACTTCAAGGACCTCTATGCCAAAAAAAAGAATAAAAAAGAAAGTTTTAAAACTTCAATATTTTGCCATAAACTGGTTGGGCCTCAGTATATTTTATCGAGAAACGCTTCCTAAAGACTTTTTTAAGAATGTAGTTCGGCCCATTTGAGTCTGACCAGGAGCAGCAGGAATGGGATTAAAAGTCTACTACAAGACACTGAGGTCAGTTAGGCTATCTGCATCCTACCTCCCACTGGATATCTAGTTGGGTGACTGAATTAGTTTCTCAGGTGGCCTAAACTGCCAGCAGAATGAGTCAGAGTGCCTGATGTCCACTCTGGAGGTCTCATGGGCTGTAGAGGGAAGCCAATTTTCTAGACCAGGTGTTGGTGACAGTTTGGTGGCAGAGCCACGCTCTGAGAATTCTCTGCTCCAACAGATGAGCTGCACCAAGCATTACTACAGATGGGGCTCAAGGGAAAATTCCTCAGTTTTAAAATTCCAGCATTTTAAAAAGTGCCATTCCAAATCTGAGGACAGTCGAATATCATTCCATACCTGACCAGGATGCTCCAAACTATACCTTGGTAACAAACCACTCAGTCATGTGGAGGAAACATAGTAGAACACCAGCCTGAATTTCTTATTTTTCCTCCAATTCTAAGATTCACTTTCTCTGGTTCCTGAGTTAAAATTCTATTTCTGGAGGGCAGGAGCCCCGAAAGCATGAAGGCTTTGTTTTAATCAGCGCCTTTCCTCTGTCTTGCTCAAGGCAAAGCCCTGGTGAGCAGCAGACAGCCCTGCTGAGCTGAAGTGACCCCTCCTTTTCAGACAGGAGGTGCACAACAAATCTGGATGGGAAGAAAACCTAATTATATCACACATGTTCTAATTTAAGTTGCTGTACATTGCTGGGAGTTTGAGTGTAAGAAACACAAGGCCACTTTTTGCCTGTCACAGTATCTTCTACTTGGTGAGAAGATGATAGACCTGACAGCTTTTCCTGGTGTAATTACCTGAAGGATGGGTGACTGGGGATCTTACCCAGGTTTTATCTTGTGAGACTAAAACCCATTCTTTAAAATTAAATGCCCACCAACACGCTTATTCACACGCACACACCACGGCAGGTCGAGAACTGCAGGTGTGCTGCAACAGCAGGTGCGTGGATAATCCATTTAACTACCTCCACAAAGTTAAGGTCTTAAAAAAAGAACACTCTCATGGTTTTGCAGCACAGAAATCATAGTTCAGTAGGTATGGGACTTCCTGGAATCCCGGCTGACAGGCTGTGAAAGGGTGCCGCTGTGCTGAAACACAGATCCATGCTATTCCTCCTCTGGCAAACAGGGATTCCAGCTGTGTCTGTAACAGGCACTTTAGATGGCACGTTCAGACTCATACAACAAACTGATTTGTGCAAAAAGATCCGTTTGTTTGCACTCCAGCCACATATTTATTCAAAGTCGTGTTCATCCAGATTGTAGAGTGCCATGGAAATGTGAACTTGTGGCCTTGGCCATGGGAATCTTCATGGTCATCAGCAAAAATGAGTGTGAGGAATACCGAATAAATTCTCCTTTTTTGCACTAGTCAAGGAATATGAAATACCTTGGGTAAATCTCTGACCCTTAGCATTTTCATTTGTAGTGGGATAATGATTGCTACTTCTTTCATGAAGTGCTTTGAGATTTATTTAAGATTGACTTTAGGCACCAACCAGGTATTTTTGCTTTGTATGAATGATGCAGAGATGTAGTAAACTTTTCTTGCTTGTTCTCTCATTGGTTTGTAGCCCTCTGCTCCACACAAACATACTAGAACACTGATTTTACTCAGTGAAGTAATTTTATAAAATGTAGGTTCATGGCTCTGTATAGAGAATAGCATGCAAATCAATAGGAAAAAAAATGCATTCTCTGGATATATTTAGTAGTAGATGCCACCAGATGGGAATATAGATGATGAGGAAACTAGAAGCTTAGTTTTTAATATCTGCTGCAGTCCATCCACCTGGGTGTTTGCCAGTATTTTTTTTTTTTTTTTGCCATACCTCCTGTACCAAAACCTAGCAGAACACTGCCTTCTCTTTAAATATTCCGTTTGTCAGTAAAAGTAAATGCAAAATATGCTGCATGTGGGGAAAGGAGTGTCAGGAAGCTCTATTTCTCTTCTCTCTTCATCTCTGGAAATATTATACATGCAAGAAAGCTGGCACCCTCAATTATATTTTACTTATTCCAGAAATTAAAATAAAAGAGTGCAAAAAATTTTGCTGTAATAAATCTCACGACCTCTAGTCAGGGAAAAAAAAGCAAGTCCTTAGATATCCATAACAAGCTGAGCAGTCTGCAGTAGCAGAAATTACAAGTGCTGCACACTGAACTAAATTCCCTGGCACTTTAAAGTGCACATTTCCCAGCCTTGCCCTTTCCACAGTATTCCACAGGGGCCACCCGTAGCAACTGCTGATAAGGTCGTGTGCAGGGTGGGTGATGAATCTGCCCTGATTTCACAAGGTTGCTGTGTCTGGTACCAGAAAACAGATATCTGTGTATCCTTGAGAGAAATCCTTAAAGGGGGATTGTGCAGAACTGTGTGTTCTATCTAGTGGAAAGCGAAACAAAAGGGCAAAAACACAGAGAAAGAAAGATAATAACTACTGAGAATTAGGTAAATACTTTGAATAAAATAGATATTTATTTTTCCTGAGAATGTTTAAAGCAATCACTGAACAGTTTTTGCAACAGTGACTTCAACATCTGTATTCCTTTTGTACAGTGGTTTGGGATTCAGCTTTTGCTCTTTCTTCTCCCCTCACACTCAAAAATCTCCCCAAAACACCCTTCCCCAGAACACCAAGTGTGACATTCGGATTGAGGCAGGGGTCTCCAGCTGTTTAGAGCTCTGCATTTGGGCTCATGTTTTGAGGCTCTGATGCAGCATGCAGAACAGCAGAAAAATTTAAACCAGAAAATACCAAATAGATATGTTATTCTGTATTTAAAACTGGGGGGAATTAAAGGATTAAAACAAAACAAACAAACAAACAAACAAAAACCCACAAAGCACCCAATGTCTAAAACTCACTCCAGGATTCTTCACTCTTCTAGTCCAGGATGTGTTGGTTTTGCAATGTTTTAGAGACATCCTTGAGGCTTAGATCAGGTGATACTTAGTGCATTCTTTTAAAGCTCAGAGCCAAATCTCAGCTCTTTGGTGAGGACAGAATCAGTCTGGAGGAATATTTCACACAGATTTGCCTCTCAAAAGTCTAAGCTCAGCCAGGTTACAGGAATGGTAACAGAAATTACAGTAGCTTTCCCTGTGCCAGGTTGGTAGCCTGAGAGTGTTGAACTGGTGGATTTTGGCATCTCTCATCATTGCAGGACCAAGTGTGCTACAGCACTGCCCATCTGTTTTTCCAGAGGGAACCAAATCTCACTGGGTTTGTCAAGACAGAAAGGCCCTTCCTAGTAAATCAACTCTGTCTTACCCGTGGGACACACTGCTTTACAGCAGCAGGGAATATGGCAAGCAAAATGAATTGTTTAAAAATGTGAAATATTCTTTTTGGTCCAAGGATGAGGAGGAATTGTTCGGATGAATCCAGAACTGAGGTATGTCTAGGGATGGAAATGGTTCCAGGGGAAGGGAGAAGAGACTCTGAACAGTGAGATTTATTGTGCTGGGATATAGACTCCCAGAAGAAAGGGCTGAAGACACATTGCTGGAATTGCTTAACACCAGGTTGGACAAAACACTGGAGGATTTAGAGAGGTTATGTAGTCACAGATTCTTAAAGCTAGAAAGAACCACTTAGTCAAACCTCCTGCATGATTCATATCAGGGGATTTGCCTAAATGTATTCCTGTTCCAAGTCCAAGAGCTGTCAGAAAAACACCCAGCCTAGTTTTAAAAGAAACTCCCAGTTCTAGAGAGCCCATTGATTTCTGTGATAAGGTGTTCTCGTGATTATTTACACCCTCTTAAAGTGTGAGCCATGTTTCTCATGTCAGTTTTCCGAACTGCAGACCCTGTGTATCTGCTTAACTAAGGACCTTCTTTGGCAGCACTGTCCCCATGTATTTTTATTCACTTTGATGTGTACCTCAGATGCTTTTAACACCAGGTTCACCTCTGCTTTAGCCAATCTCCCTCTTTCCTCAACCAGCTCTTAGAAACACTTATGTTCTGCCAACTCTTCCAATTCTAGTCCTTCAAAATAAGTACATGTTGAAAAGAAAGAGGCATTGCTTCCCTCCCTTAGCAATAGGCAAGTGCACTTTGAAATCTAAAATGAGTCCTGCTGCTTGTGCTTTACCCCGTTTGCCAAGCCCCTTGGATAGAAGACTGTTCCTTCAGTGCCAGTATTTTTATAGAGTTATTCAACTTGAGCACGCAGTCAGCATTTAAGAGGAAGCAATAGCAGGGCTGGGAAGGTTTTGCTTTGTCAACATGTATAGAGAAAAGAAATGCAACTAAGTGAGTTACTAGAAAAAGGGCAATTAAAAGGGTAATGCTCTGAAGTGCTGGTGGAACCACACCCTGGTTCTATCTGGTCTGACCCCAATCCCAGGTGGAATGCGTGCATATAAATCACCGCATTTCCACACAGGTTCAGGGCTGTAAGGGGTTCTCCAGAGCAGATTCTCAGCATGGGATAGGCCACTTCTTACCTAGATGCTCTCCTAGATTGCAATCCTGTTCTGGATGCTAACCCCAGGCCTGAATTTATATTAAAACATTGCATATTCAGCCTCATGGGTGTGAGACTCAGGACTTCATTTTACACCTGATTTGTTGGGTGAGAAGATAGAGAAGTTTGGGAGGTCATTTTGGCACTAAACTGTGCTCAGGGTGTTTTGCAAACTTCCTTTCCAGACCACAGCTCACTCCCCTTTCTTTCTCTGGTCTGCTCTGCTGTGGATTTATATGTGTGGAAGACAAAGCTAAACTTGACCAGGGCCTAGAAGTGATGCTCTTGTACCTTAATAAAATTGTATTTAGCTTGGTGATATTGTGGAAACTCTTGAAAATATCTTGAAAGTATAAAAGCAAAGGACAATTAAATCTTGGGATCAGCTCCCAAATGGATTTGCACTGGAGATTTGCACTTAATAAAATACAAAAACTGTATTTTATTTTGGTACATAAATACTGGTAGTGGGGGACTGTGGCATTTAGAAGAGAGAATCACTCCACCAGAAAACTCACTTCAGCAAAATGATGCAGTCCAGTTGAGCTCTTTTTATGATCTGAGAAATGACTGTTTTTATAGCACACTAAATAAAACCTGCTATTTGAGCTGAAAGTGATTTTGTCATAACTGGGGAGGGAGGGGAGGAAGAAGAGGTAAAGGATGAAAATCAAAGCAGAGATAGGTGTCATTCAGGAAAAGCACAGCAATGTCCCAAAAATGCAGTGCCTGTCATCATCATCTCATCTAGCACCGCCAGAGAGACATTTTATGTCACCATTTCGTTGTTTTTGTTGCTCCAGTACATTATTACAAGCCTGGTTAAACTTCCCCCACTGGGAAACACTTAGCTGTGGGTGTGGTGAGGAACCTGCAGAAACATCTGCTTGGAAGAGTTTTCTTCAGGGAGCCAAATCCCTGAAGGGAATGGTAAAATTGGTTCTTCTAGGAGAACAGTCAGATTTAGCCACGGCAGCTTGTGATTTTGCAGCTGCCTAAAATCACCCCTTCTATGATCTTGAAAGACGACTTGCAGCTGAGCATTTTTATTCTGACAGCACATGTCCATGCCCCAGGAATCCCAGTGCACTGATGGACATTCTTCTCTAAACCTCACATCATTCCTTAAAGGCCCTATGGATTTAAAATCCCCTGATTGAAGACAAAAATCTTCAACAACTGTGTCACAGAGGCATCATCTCTAGCCCAGAAACAGAGGTGTATGCCATGCTTTGGGCTCTTCAAGATGTGCAAGGAAATTTCCCCAGCTGTCACTTCCTTGGGTTGCTACTGGTTCTAGGCAAAAGGGGAAAGAGATCACTTTTTATATGATAACAATGGTGAGAAATTGTCATGTGTTATGGGGAAACTGGATCATAAATCTCCTGAAGCCCCACTCATCCTGCTGCCTTTTGCAAATGGAACAGGTTCCACTGCCTGTCTGCTCGGACTGTTGTGAGGCCTGCACTCAGTGTGAAAGGGAAGATGAGAGTGTTCCTATTCCCTTCTGCCAGAAGTATTATTTTACTGGTGAAAGCAAAGCAGAATTCCACTTTGCAGTCTGATCCAAGACCAGTTTTTTGGGAGAGTCCAGACCACATCCTGTCTCTGGATGTGTGCACCTCACAGCACCCACTGGCTTTGCACAAAGTGCAATGGCTCTCTGGTGTGTACCCAATGGAGCCAGAAATTCACCATGTATGACCTCTCTAGGCAGATTTTGCAAGGGGAACAAACCTCCCACATTTTGGTTCAGGTCACTGGAGTTCATATTTTTGCAGTGAATTTGCTGAAGTGATGCTCTCACTGAATTCACAGTACAGGACTCAGGTCCTCATTCAGGGAAACGAGAAGATGCTGTATATTTGACCTGTCCTGCAAATTTTCGAAGGGTTTATAGCCCAGCTGTGCCTGATAGATGTTCTGGCAGATTTCTGGACTTTTTGCTAATGCTGTTGCACATTTAATACTTCATGCTAGACCTTAGCTGCAATCAGGATGCTTTGAAAGAATTAATCTGGTGGTCAGTAACTGCTAAATGAAGTGCATGCTAAAAGAATGATGAGCTAACTGACTGCAGCTCACAGCTTTTATGAGCTTCCCTAAATGCCTGTTTTCAGGTGAATTCAGCATCTCCTTGACATTTAAGGACTCAATTTATAATCAAATTATTTAACTCTAGTGGAAAGAATCACTGGCCTCAATGGAAAAGCCATTTATATTTCTCCCATCCCTCGGAAGAAAAAAAAATGTTCAAAGTAATGCTGCAATTCCTATATTAAATGAAGGATAAAAGAAACCTTTCAATGCAAATTAAGAACTGCAGGCTTTTAAAAATTATAGCAGAAACTTAAAGTGCACAGCTGTTCATATCCTTATTTCCAATTTAGCAACCTCAAACATGCTGAGGGCAACTNCTGGAGCAGAGTCAGGGGAGGGTTAGGCTGGATATCAGGAAAAAAGTTCTTCACACAGTGGGTGGTTGGGCGCTGAAACCGGCTTTCCAGGGAATGGGCACAGTACCAAACTTGACAGAGCTCAAGAAGAGTTTCAGAAATGGTCTCAGCACGGGGCGGGGGGGGATTGTTGGGGTGTCCTGTGCAGCCGTGTGAGTTAAACTCCATGATCCTTGTGAGTCTCTTCCAGCTCACCCTATTCTGTCATTCTGGGATTCTGGGATTAATATCCTAGAAAACACCACGAGTCTTTCAGAGATTAGCACCCCTTACTCCTCCCATTTCTGCAGGTCCCAGTCTGTCTTGGGATCCTTCTACTGTTTTATTTTGGCTGAGCCACTGTACACATGTGCAGCTTGAAATACACCTCTACAGCTTGAAATTACAGAGGAAAATAGAAGAGCAAGATGAGGCAGAAACTTGGACAAGGAATGTCATAGCTACGCACCGGTGAGAGCAGGTTGATCTCCACAGAACAAACCATTCCTGAAGGGAAGGAAGTGTGTTTTATATATGAATAATGAAGTCTTAATGTCACTCCTGCAGTTAAGTTCATTAGCAAGGATTTTGAACAAATGAAAGCTCGGCTCTGCAAGCACTGGCTTTGTGGATGTAAGGTCTGAAGCATTTGCCTAAAAATCCTTGCACTGTCTTGAGGCCAAACAAGGACCAAACCAGGGTTATTTCAGCAGTTGAATGGGGAAAATTGTATGAGTCCCATTGTAGTCCACCTTAGCTGGTGCCAAATTGTTCTCTCCCAGCTGCCTAGACCAAGGCGGCAAACAGTGTTATGGTTAAACACGATATTTAAACTGCATTGTTATGTCGGTGATGATAGGCTCTTTGTTGGAGATGACAGAAAAATCCCATTGTTTAGAGTTTTCCCAGACTCGGTGCTTAATACAAAGCTCTGAAAAGAACAGGGTTGTTTAAACATTTGAAAAAGAAAATATGTGCAGCAGTGGGTCTATTCCATCAGTAAGGAGCAGATCAGCCTGCAGCGCCAAATCCTACGTTTATAAATTCAACATGTTGTTGCAATTTGACGAAATAAAATCCTCAATCCCTCTATGTGGAAAATAGAACTGTTCTGAAAAGCAGCAGAAGATTGAAACAGTGTGCAAATTATTCAGTTTAAAGCTGGTAGCAAAATGAATTTGGAATAACTTTGGAATTTCTGAATTATTTAGGAAATCAAGACACTTTACCAGGAATGCATGAAAAATTACAATTCAAAACCATGTGAGCATCTTTGGACTGTTCAGTAATCTCTGCATTGATTTTTCTTTTTCTTGGATAAGTGCTTTAGACAAGGTATTCTCAAAACAATCATGATGCCAAAGCCTGAACTTCAGCTTCTCTGTGCTGACACAATCACACAAACACACTCTACAGCCTGGGATGCTTAGTTTGGTGAATGGACACAAAGAGGTGTTGCTTGGCTTTTAATTAACCCACTCCTACCCCATGCTGTGTTGTGCTCTCATGGGCATTTTTGCGTTAATTCCCGCCCTTCTTTGTCAAATGAATGTTCTGGGATTGGAACTAGATTATCTTTAAGGACCCTTCTAAGACAAACCATTCTATGATTTTGTGATCCACTCTCCTGTGAGTGTGATGTTGGTTGGGCTTTGTGCACTTTGAGACCCAGGGGGCTGTAGGAGGAGTAAATTCTGGGAGTGATAAATTTGCAACAGTACTCTGGAAAATCTCCTATTTTGGAGCCATAGCAATGAATTTTATGTTAGTGTTGCTGATGTGTTTCCTATTGGCATTTCACTTTTAATTAAAGCCCCTACATCAATTTTGAGCTAGATTCAGTGGAGCTCCTCAGAAGACACCACTGTTTGTACTTTCAGCAAGTGACGTTTTCCTGTTTGTATCCCTCATCCATGGCTAGAGTCACTGAGGACCCGAAGAAATTCCTAAAATCACTTCAGGGACTTGCAATTATGAACTGACTTGACTTGATCACAGGCTCCTCACACCTCATGTCCATGACTGCTCAACCTGTAAGTCATCAGGCCAAAGTTATATTTGCCTAAGCCTGTTGTCTGCTCCACTTGCCATCTTTTATTTACGGAGTAATTCTGCCCTGGGAAAGCTCAGTGCACTCACCAAAAGACATGAAATATCTCCAACCTGTAGCTCTGATTAGAGCCTGCAAGTGAGCAGTTTACAGCCATCCCATTGGGACTCAAGGGGAAATGCTCAATTTTGAGCAAAAGTATGAGCTGAGCCAGGATTATTTATTCATGTGTTGGAGCTAGAAATATCTTTTTTTCTCTTTCTTTCAAAGGGTTTTTCTCTAGTAACATGTGTTCATGCATGTCTAGGAAGAAGAAACTAAAGAGAAAGCTCTTTCAAGGGGAACAAATAGCTTGGAGATTCTCCAGTTTTTAGGAACTCAGAGCAAGAACAGAGACTGATTTTTGAGAAGGCAGGTGCCCATTGCATTTTCAGTCAGTGCCTGCAGATTTATTCATTCAGCCTGGAACATCTCAGGCTGACAGTTTGCTAGACACCAAAGTTCTGTTATAAGGATTGTCTGCAGTACTTTTGGGTACGAAGTACCAAGTTAAACAGGTCTGAATTCAGGCCTGCCTTCCCTCTGAGCTGGCTGGGTACTAGGAAGGTCCACTCTGCACGAAGCATCTCTAACATAGCAGACTGCTGTGCCTGAGCTCATACCCTCCTCTGCATGGCTGGGGGACAACACCTGGGGATCCATCCAGCGCCTCGCCAGCTCAGGAGGCAAAGCAGAGCAAGTGCTCACATGCATCACAGCTTCACCCCATGGGTTTCCAGTGAGATGCCAGCCCTTCAGTGGCAAAACTGGTACCAAAAAATGCTTCCAAGTTCCTGGACCACTCAGAGGTTTTATATGTTGTTTTGATGAGATTTGCTCTTACTGGTGAGGGGTGGCCCTGAGATAAAAGAAAACACTTCCAATACCCTGATTTTAAGTGACATTATGCATTTAGGGAAGACTTTCCTCTTTTTCTTTTCCTTTTTCTTTTTCTTTTTCTTTTTCTTTTTTCTTTTTCCTTTTCATCTTTTTTTGCTTTTTTCAGTTTTGTTTCCATCCCTATGAAGAAGATAACAAAGGATGGTATGTCCCCAGAGCACACTGATGTGTCACTCTGGATGCCAATCCCCACAGACGCTCCTGATGTTATTAATTTTTAAAACAAACTTGCTGATTGAGGTTCTGACTGCCTTTAAATTGTCTCTACAAGGAGACTGTGTACTAATTAACCCACAGAAACAATCAATGATGTACCTTTTTCAAGTTTCAGGGTGATTAGAATATGAAAATGAAGAGCACAATGGTGCAGATGTTTTAAAATCACAGCAGACAGCAATTAGTGACATGGGAACCAGCTGCTTATCTCTCCAGATAAAGCCTCTTAATAGGGAATTACACTTGAGGAGCCATTACACAGATGGATCTGCGAATGATTTAAAGAGGGGGCGTTGTAGTATTAACTTTGATTTGTAAGCCAGATTCTTGACAAGCTTTATGTGTGTTACCTCCTAAAAAAAGGTGCTTTTGGAATAGGAAAGGACCATCCCTTTAAGCACTCAGAATTTTTTTTTTTTGTTTTCAGGTGTTGTCTTTCTCTAAATGTATATTAGATAGTTTTTGTTTTTCTTTTTTTTTAATTTAGGGTTGTTTTTTTTTTTAATAATCATTATTATTCTTTTACTAGGCCATTTATTTTATTGCTGTCATCTCCTCCCAGTTTTTGCATTTGGATTGGGAGCAGCATGTGGTTTTAGATGGAAGCTCAGTCAAGAGAACGAGTATGCAGACTGAAGCATCCTAAAAGAATCTCTGGGCTGGATTCTGCTGCTGGGCACTACTTGCAGAGTAGGGACTGGTACAGTATCATCTCCTCAGCTGCAAGGGCTGCCAACCAGAATAAAACTGTTTTGGGGAGTAATCACCTCTGCAGGTGCAGGGGTGCACAGGAGCAGAGGGACGGGTATAAACATAAAGCATAAAGCCTCTTCCTGTCTGTGATCTGTGACCTCCAGTGTATGGGATCTACCCTGCTCACAGGTCCACCCACCTATGCCAAAGCTGATGCCTGAAACTCATGAGTTTGTCATTCAGATCTTGTTCTGCTAGTAAGAGGATTCTAACCATATCCTTATAGCATGTGAATCAGGTTGCTCAAGCCTTTTTGCAGTTACAAAGGCTATTATCTCCTTTATGTGTATTTTATTTCCTTTAAAAGAAAGTTGGGATTATTTAACCTACTAAAAACATCCAGTAAACTGTATATGAAGAGAAATATTGACCAAGTATGCTGAGTTGTAATAAAATTACAGGAGTTAATTTACACTTCTACTTCCACAAAAGGAGAAGGAGCAGGCTCTCAGCGCAGAATAGTTGGCTGTGGAAGAAAATCCCATTTAATGAAAGGGCAAAAGACAAACCTCTGCCAGCACTGAAGCTTGAAGCATTTTTAGGGTCTCATAAACCAAAAAGTAAATAAAGATAAATCCTTCTGTTTTCATGAGAGAAAGCCCACTTTTCTTTATGCGGGTCTCAACTGGCTGCCATAGGAACTCTCTTCAAGTCAACAGCCCCATGGAGCTGAGGTATATTAGATACTTGCTAACAAATAAAGTAAAGAATTTAGGTGAAAGGTATCAAGATATAGGTTTTTTAAGATTCTCTCACCATCCTGACAGGTCTGACATCTGACATCTCTATCAGCTTAGCAGAGTCTTGGTTTAGCTGAGCTAGGCCTCATCGGCATTTTGGGATGGTGCTCGCACAGCAGGGAAAATTGAAGCCTAAACATTAGGACCAATGGGATCAAACAGCAGCCCAGATAAATACATGGTGAATAAAATACACTTGGCCCCATTGCTCTTAACTAAATTTAGTAGTGCTTTTAGGTGAACAGTCCCCACATATCCATTACAGCTACTGAAACCCAACCTGCTGCAGCCAAATCATCTCTAGTCACTATGCTGCAGAAGAATTATTTTTGGGTGGTATGGATGTGTCTGGCAAGGTAGAGCCAATAAATGTTACGCTGGAAGAAGTTTCATGAGGAAACCCAGCAGACTGTAATGTGCTTGGGCAGATATATAGTTCTGACATCCTGCTTAGGAAATGGAGTCCCCTGATCCTGCAGACCGGTTATTTTTTGAAGGCCTGTTGAAATTGGAGTGCTTATCTGCATGATTAAATGCCTCCAGAGCTGGCACCTTTGATGACATAGGCATATCTTTCTCATGGATTTTAAGATCGATGTGGTGGTGGCCTGTGCTGCTGGAGCAATGACAGCGCTATCATTAGGGATGTGCTGGGAGTTGCATCATCACTATGCAATGTACAGGCCAAGGAAATGAGGCTGGAGGAGCCAAGCCATATATCAGCATTCATCTCTGATCTATAGCTGGCCTCTCCATTCTGAGCCCTTATTAACTGCCTTAAAATACAGATCAGAGATTATTGCTCCTTCTAGACCACAGATCTCTGTGTGTGTGATAGATGTGGAGGGACTAGGGTGTTGCCAGAGTGCGATGTTTTTGTTCCCTGCTGTAACGCTCCTTCTTATTTTTATTTTTTTTTCTCCCCTTCCAAATGAAATGTTTCAGGACATTTAGTTTCACAGCTCAGCACTTGGAAGTAATGGGGGTGTAAGAAGCTGGTTTGGCTGCAGCCAGCAGGCTGGGATCAGTTCAGAAACAGCCTGGCCCTGACTCAGAGTAAGTGCTGGGGCCCTAGAGAGGCCTCAGCCCAGCATTTCCAGGGCTTCTTCACATCACAAATTGTGATACCTCGGGAAGATAAAGTTTTATGTGAGGCTGGAGTGAAGTGCAGCCTTCTCCCTCTAGGACGTCACCAGGGGATGGCCTGCCCATCTCCTTGTGCCAGGACACCCAGCCTAGTGGCTGGGCAGCAGGGGAAGCCCAAATAGCCCAGGCAAAATGGATCTCAGCAGCTTTGGGATCAGTTTAAAGTAATTAAAATAAAACAAGCTGTAAAACTCCAGTGCTGATGCTGCTGGTTTCTGCCTCCCTGGACCCATCCCAAGATATGGGTGTGGATGAGCCCCCTTTTCTGAAGGGGGGCATCATTGTGGGCTGTGGCCTCTGTGTGCTGCAGGGCTTGTGTGTGGGAGGCCACTGTGAGGAAGAGGAGGAGAAGGATTCATTCCCCAAGGGCTGTTTATGCTTTCAGCTCTTTTCTCAGGCTAAGGAAACCGGGTGTCGCTCACCCACGACATCTGCAGCTCCACCACAGCTGCATACTTTCGTTCTCTCACTCCACAATTCCTGGAAATCTCTGTTTTCCCTGAGCATGGCTAGTCCATGTGCACAACAGCTGAACTATCCACAGGATTTAAGAGTCCCTGATTGCTATGCAGACAATGGACCAGAACAACTTCATCGTTATTGTCCATTCCAGGAAAGCCACATGTCTATATTTATATGGGCATTGAAGATAGCTCAGCATCAATTTGTCAATAATGTGCGTGTTTAGTGGCCACTAAATAATGTGCCTTGGCTTTAGGGCTGTCTGGTCCTTTTCAAACTTCTCTGAAGTTGCTCAGAACTAGGGACACCTCATTTCCTAACTAGAACCCTCTCATTCCCTTTTGCCTGCTTGCCCCAGAATTTCTCTTGCAAACACCCCAAAGGGAGATCTAATGGGCTACTGATAGCAGCTTAATTGCAACAAGGTGTTTGCAGGAATGCAAGACACACAGAAATTATTATCTACTTTTCTTTCCTTGGTTTGTTTTTATTTTAAGTCTCATCATTTATTAGACATTCAAAACCAGGGTCAGTAGTTTGTACACCTAGTAGTGCCTGCAGTACTTGTACAAAAGTATGGTATGACCCAGAGCTTTACAAAATAAAAGCTGCAAAATAAAAAAAACAAAAAACAAACAAAAAAAAAAACCTACCAAAAGCAACAAAACAACAAAGCAAAACAAAACAAAACAAAAACCAACAAAACCCAACCAAACAAAAACAAACTAAAAAACCCACCCCCAGATCAACTAAAGAAAGTAAAAAACAAATAGATAGATACTTTTGCTTTAAAAGGAAAAAGTTACAGCTGAAGTCAACAAGTTTTTTTAGCTGGAGGCCCACCAAGAGAAAAACAGTAGAGTTTCTTTTGCTCTGTAAGAGTCTTCAGAATAATTCTGCCCTTGCTGTAACCTCTGCAGCTTGAAGAGCTCCTGTCAGAGTAGAATTCATGTTGAAAATATCTCTCACCAACATTGCAAATAGCAGAGTTTTAAAATGGAAAGGGAGTAATGCAAATCTTGAACCTGCCAAGTGTGCCTCACACACTTGACGCTCTGCATATGATTTTAAGCACTAAGTATGCGGGGATGGCTTCCATGTGGAAATTCAAGTAAATCTTTGCAGAATCTGCCTTCACAGGGAAGTGAACCCATGGGTTTTCCTCTTGTTTGTTACAACTTCCAAGATAATTTTTCAGTTTTCTTGTTTACAATAATGAGTTTAATTGCTGCTGCTGAGCCTCAAGTTCTGTGAGCGATTATTTTTCAGGAAAAAGGCATTCTCACCAGGAGGCTGAGTTGCACCATTCATCCATTGAAAGGGAATATTTCACTTGTGTTTTAAATTAAAAATCAATAGAATATGTTCCCTTAGCAGTTTTGCATTTATAGAAATATTTCCACTCTTTTTAGAGCAGGGAAACCAAACAAAACTTGTTTACTGTGCATGAAATCTAAATGCAAATTTGGCTTAAGTATAGGAAGATTTTATAAAGGTTCCTAACTCTTACAAAGGCATTGTTGTTATTCACTGCTTAAATAAAGAGCTGCAACCAGTGGGTATAAATGGACTGCTAAATTAATTCTTTTTTTCCTGTTTATTTTCTGCTCCCTTCCAGGTTTATGACAGGCCACAAAAACATTCTGCTCTGCACTATGATCCGGGCCTCCAACAAGACTTCACCAGTGACACCTTAAAATCAAAGCACCAGCAGAAAAGTAGCAACCAGCACCACATTGACTGGTCAGCGAGCTCCGACACTGGACCCACTTCTCAGAGTTGCTTCATCAATGCAGAGCCCAGTAGAGAAGCAATTAGTGCCACCAAGGTCTCTGCTCTGGAGCCAGGAGTTTCCTACAGCAAATCCCAGGCCAAGAAGTCCTGCAGCAGCAGCAGCAGCACGTGGGGGCAGCTGTCAGTCAGCAGTAAAGAGCTGGCGATTTGCAGCGCAGTGCCGTCACCCAACGGCATCAGCACGGCTGCCCAGCCAAGCAGTGCCTCCGAGTGCAATGGGCTTCTGCCTCTTGGAGATCCAGAGGCAGGTGTGCAGCTGGAGGCCCCTGATCAGCCTGCTGGAAGTACGAAGAAGAAGTCCAGCAAAAAGGACTTGATGAGCCAAACCATCCAAACCACAGATATCGAGTGGGTAAAGAGTGCTCAGAAAGCATTTGACAGCAAATCCCATGACAGCATGGAAGGGAAAAAGGAGTCTTACTCGATGGACAGCATGTTGGATACATCACCCTCGAAGCAGAATCCCATTTCTGCCAGCACTAGTGAAAATGACACCAATCACGTACGAATTACTATCCCAATAAAGTCTCCGACAACAGATGCATCTGGCCACAAAAGAAAAAAGAGGCAATCCATGAAATCTTCCATAGAGAAAACTATCCAGGAGAAAAGCCTGCCTTCCGTGCTTGCTTTGAGCAGTGAAATGGCAAACAGGACCAGCTCTCAGCCAGAGGGGAGTAAAAAAGATCTTCGAGCCACAAAGCCAGGGAAAGTGATT
This sequence comes from Bombycilla garrulus, assembly GCA_013400315.1. Lineage (NCBI taxonomy): Eukaryota > Metazoa > Chordata > Aves > Passeriformes > Bombycillidae > Bombycilla > Bombycilla garrulus. Next base: position 20,872 of record VXBU01018487.1, on the reverse strand, counting down.
GAAAATGAGTCCCCCTTAATAGCTATTGACAGTGGTGTGTTCACGGACAAAGCGTCCCCCAACAGTGCCGCCCGACTCAGAAAACCTCTACCTGTGACATCCACTCTCCTACCCACCAATCTTTCCACAGCTGGAAAACTACCCGATGTCCAGCACCCCAAACATGCAGCTAAGCGTCGGTGGACCTGCAGCAAACCTAAATCTATTCTTCGGGAGACCTCCCTGACCACATCTGAGAAGCTGATGGTGGAGCCTCCTTCAGCCTATCCCATCACACCATCCAGCCCTCTGTATACCAATACAGACAGTCTTACTGTGATCACACCTGTCAAGAAAAAAAGAGGACGACCAAAGAAACAGCCTTTGCTCACTGTTGAAACCATTCATGAGGGGACCTCCACCAGCCCAGTGAGTCCAATCAATCGTGAATTTCCAGGAACGAAGAAAAGGAAGAGGAGAAGGAATCTGGCCAAGTTTGCCCAGATGGTTCCAGGAGAGGACAAGTCCGTCAGTGAACTGAAATTTCACAAAAAGGTCGGGAAACTTGGGGTCTTGGATAAGAAGACCATCAAGACTATTAATAAAATGAAAACCCTCAAGAGGAAGAACATTCTCAATCAGATCTTGTCCTCCTGCTCCAGCAGCATAGCTCTGAAAGCAAAAGTCCAGCCACCATCCAGTGCTGGGCCAACCACCATTGATGCCAGACTAGGGAAGCAAATCAATGTCAGCAAGAGGGGGACTATCTACATTGGTAAAAAACGGGGCAGAAAGCCAAGGGCAGAGCTGCAGCCTCAGCCAGAAGAACCTAAGACAGCCATCAAGCACTCAAGGCCTGTTTCCAGCCAGCCAGAAAACCCAGCAGTGCCTTCCAACCTGCAGTCACTTGTGGCATCGTCACCAGCAGCTATTCATCCGCTTTCAACACAATTAGTGGGGATCAACGGCAACCTCAGCCCTGCAAGCACTGAAACTAACTTTTCAGAGTTAAAAACTATGCCAAATCTTCAACCTATCAGTGCTCTTCCTACAAAAACCCAGAAAGGAATGCACAGTGGAACTTGGAAGCTGTCTCCACCCAGGCTAATGGCTAATTCACCTTCTCACCTCTGTGAAATAGGTTCTCTGAAGGAAGTCACCCTGTCACCAGTGAGCGAGTCTCACAGCGAGGAAACCATTCCGAGCGACAGTGGGATAGGTACAGACAACAACAGCACCTCTGACCAAGCCGAGAAAAGCTCAGAATCCCGCCGGAGATACTCCTTCGATTTCTGCACCCTGGACAATCCAGAGGCTATCCCATCTGACACCAGCACAAAGAACAGGCATGGTCACCGGCAGAAGCATCTCATTGTGGATAACTTTCTCTCTCACGAAAGTATTAAAAAGCCAAAGCACAAGAGGAAAAGGAAAAGCCTGCAGAACAGAGATGACCTCCAGTTTCTGGCAGACCTTGAGGAACTCATCAATAAGTTTCAAGTGTTCAGGATTTCCCATAGAAGTTATACATTTTATCATGAAAATCCATATCCCAGCATCTTCAGGATTAATTTTGATCACTACTACCCTGTGCCATATATCCAGTATGACCCATTGCTCTATCTTCGCAGGACCTCTGATATGAAGTCTAAGAAGAAGCGTGGTAGACCTGCCAAAACCAATGACACCATGACAAAGGTGCCTTTTTTACAAGGGTTCGGTTACCCTATTCCCAGTGGGAGTTACTATGCACCCTATGGAATGCCTTACACATCAATGCCTATGATGAATCTTGGTTACTACGGTCAGTACCCAGCTCCTTTGTACCTGTCTCACACGCTTGGAGCGGCTTCCCCATTTATGAGACCTACCGTGCCCCCACCCCAGTTCCATGCAAGCTCTCATATGAAGATGTCCACCACTGCCAAACACAAAGCAAAACACGGAGTGCACCTACAAACCCCTGTGGGAATGGGCCTTGGAGACATGCAGTCCTCTTTGGCTCCTCCGAAGGTTGGAGGAACAAGCCTTTCAAGTGGCCGACTTCACAAACGGAAACACAAACATAAGCACAAGCATAAGGATGAGCGGATATTGGGGACTCACGAAGATCTGAGCGGTCTCTTTGCTAGCAAGTCCACTGGCTTCTCCAGCCACGCCATCAATGAGAGGCTGAGTGGCTCTGACAAAGACCTGTCCTTGCTCAATGAGAAGAGCAAGCATAAGGAGAAGCAGAAGCACCAGCATTGTGAAACCGGGCACAAAGGCTCAAAGAGTAACTTTGAAGTGGATACGCTGTCTACGCTATCACTTTCTGATGCCCAGCAGTGGTCACAGAGTAAAGATAAAAGTGACTCAAGCAGTGACCCCATTGACTCTTGCACAAAGAGATACTCTGGTAATACTGAGAGTAATGGACGGTCAGAGTCCCTGGACATGTTTGGTGAAATAAATTCCTCGAGTGAGAAGCGGGACAATGATGCAAGTGGGAATAAAAGAAGAAGCTTTGAAGGCTTTGGAACGTACAGGGAAAAGGACATTCAGCCCTTCAAGACAAATAGGAAGGACAGAAGTACTTTTGATTCTTCAGCCTCTTCAGGTAAACTTTGTTTTATCCTATTTTACTTTTAGTATTTACTGCACTTAAATTTAAATGCTGAACAAAGAGGAGTCACCATTTACAGCAAATATATTTATGACTTAATAACTTCTCTGGCTTTTGTAACTGACTGTCACTCTTCATCCAAACTTAGGGGAGATCAACAAGAAGGCTGGCCACATCTTAAACCCAAAGTGTTAAAAGTCTTCAAGTTGTTACACAGCACTTTTATAAGTATTTGTCCTGTCTTCACCTGTTTCTCATGGCTTGTTGCACTTCTTCCTAAAATCTGACCATTGCATTCTGCAACAGCAGCAGTTGTAATATCAGTTGGCAAGGTCAGATCAGTGTCTAACATCACTTTATCAAAGTCACTGTCCAGCCTTTGGCAGAAGAGCAGAGAGTCTCTGCTCTGGCCCATAAGGTCACCAACACCCATTTCTTGATGGGATGGACCAGACAGGTAGGAAGGTATGAAGCTGTGTCCGTGTCCCATTAATGTGTTCTACTGCTGATCCAGAGGCACCCACCATGATAATGGCTGGGCTGAATATTTGGAGATCCTGGGTATAGTCCTAATGTTACATCTGTCACTTCCAGGCCGCATGTGACATGTAAAATAATTATCCTGAACATCAAGTGGCTATGGGAAAGATCAGTGTCATGGAAACAAACCCTCACCAATGGACTCTGAAGAGTTTTAGGTCTCATGTCTTGGAAACAAAAGCTGGGTAGATGAAGAGGGAGGAAGCTCCTTTTGGCTGCTAAGGACATCTGTTCCTCTCCTGCAGAGTGGGGAAAAAGGGAATCTGAATCTTGCCTGAGAGACTGAATAGTACTTTACAATAGGGAGCTGCTTTTGTGATGACACAGAGGCAGGTGTTTTGGTGCATTATAAATGAATTTAGCTTGGGAGCAAGCCCAGTGCTTCTACACCATCAGATATTTATCACAAAGCAGATGTCACACTTAGTTCTGGAAAGGGGTGAGCTTTGCTGAACCAATCAGTGGTGGATGAGATTATGATGTGCTAAATAAGATCCTCAAAGAAAAGTAGCTGATAGCCTTCAAAATTAAAACAAAATTAACTGAGAACACAGGAGTAGAGAGTTTGTATAACTTGCCAATATAAGGCTCTAAAGTTTTTTACTGTCTTGTAACTGATCAAGTTCCAAAGACTGATCATGCTTAAGCCACCTAAACCTTTCCAATTCCTTCACCAAGACCAGAATCTGAACTACAGTAGTGAAAAGTGGTCTGAAATGACAGATTACCCCATGAAAACATTCCCATTCATGATATCACATTATATTAGACTAGTTGTGGCATCAAAAAATGATACATCCAAAAATATAGGAAAAGAGAGTTTTCTTTCTTTTTTTTTTAAATGGAATTCACAGTTTTCACAGTTTGATAACAGCGTTTGCATTGGTAGCCTTTTTGTTCTTTGAACAGAAGATGTTTGCTAAATCTGTAATTTTCAATACATTTCACAAAGGCATAGCAAAATGTCAAAATTCCCAATGGTTCTGAACTCAAATTAGTTTCCAAAGTAGGGGCATGGTCCCCACCAGGCTCACTTGAAGATGGAATTAGCAAAGAAGTTGATATCATGTTGTTTTCCTTCAGTTTATTCCCCACGATGACCAAAGCATAAGATAGAGGGCTAGAACTTGCCATGGGAGTGCCATTAGGTTTGTTGTTCAAACATTTTAAACTGCTTCTTGCTTAAACTGAAATTATTATTTTTATTTATTTTTGCTCTTCACAATTACAGCCACACAGCATTCCCTATGACCTAACCCATCAAGTCTCAGATTATTAATTTATTTCTTCATTGTCGTGCTATTATTTAGATGGAAAAATCATCAGCAGTTAGCTAAGCAGAGCCAGATAACCAGAGCCATACCTTGCACTACAAGGAAAAACACTAAAACTAAACAGCTCTGCCAAGAAAGGCCTGGAGCCAAGACTGCTCATTAAAGCCTAGGAACATCTGTCTGCTTATGACTGCCTAAGATCCCAGTGCAGCTTTTTTTTCCTCTCTGCCTTTGACCTTCACTGGGATTCCCAGCAGAGGTCTGCGCTTGAGTCTAGCCATAAGTGTTTAACCAGCTCCCACAGAGGTAGGATTACTCTCTTCCATGATAACCTTCACCTTCTTCCTCCTAACTCGCCTTGCACTTCCCTGAGGAGGTTAAACAGGGATTGACTAATCAGAAAAATAAAAGGTAAAAGGAAAAAAAAAAAGCCCTATGAGGACATATATGTCTGTCCCGGGAGGCAACTTCCATAGCCTGATTGCTCTTTCAGTATTTGTCATCTTTCACAAGTTAAAAATAATAGATATAACAGGAGACATCCTGAATATTCTGATGAAAGCTAAAATTATATTTATATCACAATTTCAGTGTTATCTCTACTGCATTGGCATTTTGGTGTGTTCAGTACTGCCATTTGCAACTTCTTTGCGTTCTTCTGGAGATAAAATACGTAGCAAACCCTACCCACACTCAGTGGATAGATCTGTGATGAGAGGGAGAGAGAGAACCATTTCTTGTTCTCTGGTGATTCAGGCACTGCAATTTGTTTTAGTGTGGTGTGCAGCTGCAGGTAGCGTTGTATGGTTGTTAATTTATGTTTTTGTCTGTGTTGTGACAGCGCTTAGCCATTTCTGAGAAGTTTGGTGTTCCTTGGTGATAGAGGGTGATGGTCCTGCTTATGGTAGAGAACAGTCCTGTTGTACAATCTTGAGGCCTATATATGATTTTACTTTCTAGAAAGATACAGACCATAAAGGGGAGAGTTGTCCTTCTTACCTTTTGGAGAAGCTGGTTGCAGTCCTGGCACAAGAAAGGTGCCTGGCATAGATTGCCCAGAGAAATTATGGATGCCTCATTCCTGGAATTCTTCATGGACTGGGTTGAGGTTTGAGTACCTTGGCTAGTGAAAGGTGTCCCAGCTCAACCAGAAGGTCCAGAAATAGATGACCCTTAAAGGTCCCTTCCAGCCAAACTATTCCATGATTCTGTGATTTGATGTAAAAAATCTGTGCCCAAAGTGATTGGACCAGTGAGGGAGTGTCACCAGTTACTTTGGTTGGTCACAACAAAAGTCTGTTTCTTGTTCTGCACCAGCCTGGACTATCACTGGCCATTCTTTAGTGGAGACCTTGTGAGCTTTGAGTCAGTGTGCATCTTTTGGGACAGCCTTGGGTTAAACGTGCTGTGTTAGTGCATATTGCTAATTTCCCAGTGGCCCGACTGTTTCCACATAATTGTTTTGGAGAAGCTGGTGTTCCTTCTATAATAACAGGTTAATAACACTTCCCACCCACTTCTCATGACCTGTTGCATCCTGGTGCCTTTTTCTTAAAGTGTTATTTTTGCTAAATTTCTTGTGCTCATCTAACACTCCTGTCTTTAGAAAGACTAATTAATCAAAACTAATTTAACAACTCTTCACTATTCAGCTGAAGACTATTCCAGTGGCATTAGCCTGGCCTACAGGCAAGAATACAGCAGAAAGTGTTTCAGAACCTGCCTTGCCACAGATATTTGGGCACATCCTAGACTGAACTGTTGTGTTCACCAAGCATTGGCTCAGTTGATTCCTCCCTTCCCACAGTCAGAGGTTCCTCAACACACTTCCAAAAGAGTCTTGGAGTCCCTGTGGCACTGTGTGACCTGAGGCACTGTGCACAGCTGGATGGCTGAGCCTTTCATCTGCTTTCCAGGAGTTACTAAAGCACCAGGTGAGGGACCCAGGGAGAGGCCACAGATTGGTGCTGCAGCTGGGCTGGGGAGTCTGAGAGCAGAACTGTTTTAAAGAGGCCCTTGTGGCAAACTCCACACCTCCTTGTCATGTGTCTGCGTGTTTCATGATGCTGGAGAAGAGACTTCCATTGCTGACGAACAGTCTTGATGCCATAGCTTGTGCCACAGGGAAAAAAAAAGCAAGATTGTTTGTCTCTTACCTTTTTCCTTAGGTGGAATAATGAGGAAAATCACATTTAACCTTTTAAGCTACATAGATAAGATGGCAATTTGCATGTACAGCCTATCTGATTATGTCCTAGTTACAGTCAGTGCAGGCCAGGATGTAGCTGGAGGTGAAGCAGAGGTTGAGAGTTGCTATGTGCAGGGCTACATTTCTGCTTTTCTTTGTAGTGAGACTAATCAAGGTCTGTGCTACCTTACTGTCACACTATTTCTGCCTCTTGGTTGTTTTTTTTAATCAATGATTATATGAACAAAGATAGCCTTGCTTGCGTGTTGGATATCATGGCTCAAAGATCAGCTGGGAAGTACATGGGTTTTATCAGATACAGCACGGACACCACGCATAGTATATTTACAGGAGTATAAAGTTAATCATATGCAGCTATTAGGAAAGCAGTAGTCATCAGACTCTGAATGCTGAATAGCTAGCATGACAAACATGCTTTATAAATTAATGCTTAACTTACCTACAAGCCTCCCAAGGCCTTCCTCCCTCAATGACCAGCAGTGCTACAAGCTGAATTTCTTCTGAGTTGGATTTCTGACTTGACCTTTCCTCCTCCCTTGTTTTGTATGGTGCTGGTTTTACTCTTGAAGGTCTCAGTATCAGCTTTAGCCCTGATCAGTCACAGTTTTACACTGAGGAGGGATCAGTACCTCAGTAGTAGATAAGCATATTTGTTCTAAATGTATGTGACAGATGTAGGTAAATACTGTTAGCCAATCACCTTATTAATTAAACTTTGCTGATTTTTTTGTATAATAATACATTCCACAAATAATATTTTATTTTACGTAAGTCTGGAATCACAATGTTGGTTCATTATTCTTCAGTGAACGCACTGTTTCAGTGATAGTAGAAACTGTAGCACCATACAGTTGGACCCACTGTTTTGGGTGCCTTATGGCAAGAATGATTTTGAGGTGCTGGAGTGTGTCTAGAGAAAGGCAGCAGACCTGGAGAAGTGTCTGGAGCACAAGTCTGATGAGCAGGAGCTGAGGCAGAAGGTGGGGGGGGGCTCAGGCTGGAGAAAAGGAGGCTCAGGGGGGATCTTGTGGCTCTGCACAACTCCCTGCCAGGAGGGGACAGCCGGGGGTGTTGTTCTCCTCTCAGGTAATAAATAATAGAAAAAGAGGAAATGGTCTTAAGTTGCTCTAGAAGATATTTAGATTGGATATTAGGGAATATTTCTTCACTGAAAATGTTGTCAAGAATTGGAACAGGCTGCCCTGTGAAGTGGTAGAGTTATTGTCCCTGGAAGTGTCCAAAACATGTGAAAGTGATGAACCTTGTGAGTGCTGGAGGAATGATTGGACTGGGTGATCTTAGGGGCCTTCTCCAACTCTAATGCTTCTGTGTTTCTATGAACATCACGTGTGGTGAACATTCTCTCATCTGACCAGCTTAAAGACATTAAAATGAATGCCTTTTTCTGGCTGGGTCTTGCATTTATACTTGTGGATGTGCCTTTACACACTGAAACAAGAGAGAAGTGAATATTGGGTGATGCAGGAAGTTGAAGTGGTATCCAGCAAAATACATAAATAAGTCACCAGGCTTTCTTCAATAGCAAAGTTTTGACTCAACAGGACCTGTGCTTTGTATGGCACTGTGTGCACAAATTCAGAGACAGAAGGTCTAGGATTTGCAGGCCCATCTTCCTTTTCTTAGTTTTCTCATGTAACTGCAGAAAAAAAGGTCCTAATTGCAGTTAACCTCAGTGTTTGAGCAGGTAGAGGGGATAAAAGCAGTTTCCTGCCATCCACTGCCACACTGAGCTCTGATACTCACCAATGCCCAGTGAATGCAGCTTTAGACCCATGGCAGTGCTTGGAGTGGATGGGAGAAGAGCCAGGTAAGAACTTCACTGACTGAGGATGTATGGGCTATGAGTCACTCTCCCTTTCCCCAGCTCTGCCTCTGCTGTGTTTCCTCGGACACTCTAGGCTCCTACATAGCTTCCAGCAGCTGCAAAAGTTTTCCAAGCCCCAGTTTTAGGAGGGGGTTGTTCCCTCCCGCTGTGTCCTGTGGTGAGGGACAAGCCCTGTACAGTTACAGGGTGAATGTTTGTGCCATCTGGCTCATAAAAGTTACCATCAGAGCTTTTAAAAAACCCCCATTATTTGTAAATACATTTACATTCATCAAAACAGCTGTTTAGGACCCTGAATGTTTAGAGAACCAAGCAAACCAAACAAACCCAAACTACTGAAACTACTTCCAAAGGCATTATGTGGCCCCTTTAGAATAAATGTCCTTCTTGTTTTCCACTAAGTTTTCTATCAGCCCTGTGGAGAGGAGACTGAGCAGCATGACTGTTGCTCCTTTCTGCCTATGGTGTATCCTAAGGGTGCACGCTGCTGATGGGGAAAGTGAAGCAAAGCTTTCCTTGAAAGTGTTTTGACTAAGGCAATTTAAATACAGTGAGTTTTGTCATTGTTGTTGTTGTTTTAAGGCTACCTCTTGATTTACTGTGTTGCTTCCGATGTCTGCACTGACCAAGGAGAGAAGGAACAAGAGGGAAGATGGAGTGGGAGAGGGAGCAGGACTATTTATCACCCAACCTAACTTTTATTTCCTCTCTTAATGATTGTATGTTTATTGCGCTGCCTGAGGCTCAGTACAAAGTCCTTTAGACCAGCGATGAATTAATCAAATTAAATTCTGTGACCCTTTTGCTTTTTGGGAGTGTTACAAGCCTCGCAGCACCCTGCCTAATTTCTGCTTCTTACTTTGCTTTCTGTCCAACAGTGAAGCAGTTCTTCCTTCGCAACTTGGCGTCTCCCAGCTATTTATCTTCACGCTCCCTGGCCAATGCCAGAATGTCTTGTTTGAAGTTTTTATTCAGACCACTGTTAGTTTATGAAGTTGTGCAGATTCCACGTTGGGTGTGCAGCTGCTTCACGTCAGACACAATTGGCCTCTGCTGGGCTCTTGGCTTTAAAAGGCGATAAAGAATCACGGCCAGATTCCCATCTTGGCTCAGCATAAATCAAGCATCCCCCATTGAAATTAGTGAGGTTGACTTCAGGAGTGAAGTATCTACTGAGGCAAAAGGACAGTGTGGGGCTGGAAAGTTCCATCCACGGCTACAGTGACACACCAGAGGTGGACACTGGCCATGCCAGGGTCCTTCTGCCTGTGTTCAGCTTGCCAAGGTGCTGAAAACAACCTTGGTCCAACATTTGTAAGATTATCTTAGCTTAGAGGGAATGGGTCTGTTAAGACTTTGATGATGACAGCCTGGACACCTGTATAAGCGTCAGTTTAGAAAGAGTTTGAGGGAAGAGTGTTTGCTTTAGCTCTGGGCTGTATACAATGGCATTTCTTGCCCCCATAATGTGGGTGCAAGGCAAGAGGTCTGTTTGGATGCATAGAGGAGGTGAAACACAACAATGGCTGCACCTTCTCTACAAACCTGCTGATCAGTGTGACTCAAAGCTGGGCGTAGGAAAATCTGAGTTTAAGGCATCTGTCAGTGAGAGGGATCCTGATGCACTCAGAGCAACCTACATCCTGTCCTACTCAGCTGCAAAAGTGAGAGTTGAGGTCTGACCTCCAGAACATGATCTGAGGCTGTGCCTCCATTCCCACTGCCTTCTAGGAGTTTTATATCCATGTGAAACAGCAAGAGAAAACTTAAAAGGGTTCAGTCTGCCTGATTGCAATAATGATGTTGAACAACAGAAGGAGAAAGAATGTCTTGTCTTAAGGTTTCAACAAGAAGGAAGTCAGAATAATTCCCCTGTAGATCAAGGGCTGAGGGGAGGGGTGGGAAAGGAAAGCTTTGACTGTCCATGGAGGAGCCTTTATACAGCCTCAATGACTTGAAAAGACTCAAGGACTCATAATAAGAATCATTAGTGATTTGTCATTGAAAACATGCACCTGGGCATAGATCCCCACAGGCTTTTGCAGCTGCACTCAGTCTGACTGAGCTTTCTCATGGCGCAGTGCAGCCTTCAGGAGGCTTCAGGACTATGTGCAGTGCAGAGTTAACTGTCAAGCAAGGGCAGGACTGGATGGCTCGAAGGGATTTGCTAATGAGCTATCAAGCTGTGGGTCACTGGTTGAAATTTAATCTGTAAGAACAGTGACAGAAAATCAAATCAAAGTGCTGACGTCAGAGTGATGCTGGAGCAGCGGCGAAAGCCTTTTGCTGGAGCCTTATGCAGCACACAGAGGCAGCTTAAATAAACGGGGAAAAAAATGTGAGGAGCTTGGTATCCCAACTGCAGAATACAGCTCAGCCAATTTGTGTTACACCTGTCAGTAGCTCACTTGTCTCAGTGCAGTTTCTTGTGAATGACAGCAGACTATCTCCTCAGAGAATCTGACCCAAACCCAGCCTTACATAGAACAGAAAACACTTGCGGAGACACCTGGGTAGAGTTTGCTCAGCAGAGTGCCACAGAATGTGAATCAGCAATGTACCACAAAGCTCAGTAGCTTGTGGTGATGCTGCTGAAGTTTTTATTGTGATTAGGTCCTACATGGAGGTCAGTAGTAATAACATTCCCATCCCCATATCACGAGGAAACTTGGTGGTTTCACCATAGCTTTCTCAGGGTTTGGGAGGGCCCACATTACTGCAGGCTATTAAACCAGCCCTTGTGGTTTTCATGGTTACCAGAGGGAAGCTTGAGGAAGGAAGGAAGAGGGGCACCAGATGCCCTCAGCAGTGGTAGTGGGACTGTGTATGTGGGTCAGTGTATTGACTCAGGAAGGCTTATTCTGGTGCCTTTTACCCCTCTGGTGTTCTCCTCTTCCCTGTTTTATTTTTAAGGGAGTTTGTGGTTCTTCCTCTGGTCCCAAGCAGCTGAGCTGAGGATACAGAATTTCTCCAGATGGCACAGACTTTGCCATTACAGCTCTGTGTTTCTGGCCTTCCCCGCCTCCACTGTAGACAGAAAAGGGAGCAATAGTCAGCATTGTTTTTTGTGCCAGCTATGATTAGTTGGCATAAAGAGCACTTAAGTAAGTTGACACAGCCTTTGAGTTGCTTGGTTTGCTAAAAAAAGGAAAGGAAAAAAAAAATCTCTGGACTACTCCAGGGTGTCTTTGCTGCCTGAAGTCTCATCTGCACCAGTAAAAACAAGGGATGAGGTCAACTGCAGAAAGTTTGTCATCCAGATATTTATTTAACTTCTCTTAAAAAAAAAAAAAAAANAACAAAACCTCAAAACCACTTTGAACAAGTTTCCCACCTCAGCTGAGGGTGGAGTTGTGTACGCCCTACACGTGGCCTCCAGGAGTGCATGCAGGGAGAGCAGTGCACCTCCTCTGGCACGGTGGGGCCGAGTTTACTGCTCGCAGGGCAGTCAATGTGTGCCTGTGCTTGGCTGCCCACAGGAGCTTCTGACCCAGCCAGTTATGGTGGAAAACTTTAACTTTCCTATTTCCAGCAGAGCAGACAGAACAGTAGAGATGTTTCGGGCCAAAACTGGAAGGAGTTGATAAAGGGATGCCTCCCCAAGATATTAGGCAGATATTGGCTGCTGTCAGAGCACTGCTGTAATTTCATTGATTTGATCTACTGAGACAACATCTCGGTAAATAAGAGCAGGGAAATATATTGCACTGAAATTAATGGTTTGCCGCCTGATCTCCTCTTAAATGAGTTCATTGCAATCTGAAGCAATGTGTGTGTTTTGCAAACCCAGCATTCCTTGGCTCCTACACTGCATCATGACATTACTTTAGGCGGTGAGGAAGATCTTATTTGTGATATAGTGGTGTAGCCTGGGAACTCTGGATGGAGTTATGGCATTTGGGTGTGTAACTCTAAGTAACAATAAGCAGTGCTTAACATTTCCTCCCACATGAGAAGCGCACCCATTAAAAGTTTAGCCAAGTCAGCTGTGCAAGTTCTTGCACAAAAAGACAAACTGCTGAAGAGCTAATAGGAGACACTCTTATGTTAAAGAGTGGGTAGAGTATGCATTAACCCAAATTTCCCTTCTCTGCTGCTAATCAGTGAAGAGTCTTGCTGAGATCAAAGAAACCCCTAGCAGGTAAAAATGGTAATAAATCAGGCTCAAGCCCAGGTTCAGAATTCATGAGTCGTTTTCTCAGGTCTGTTCCTGAGATACTGCATAGCTTGAAGAAGTCAGTGAATGTGATTTAGACCATTCATGAGTCAACTCCCTGTGAGAATGAACTAGATGTGTCTAAGTCTCAGGGAATGGCTCAGTCTGTTTCATCTGAAGAACTTACCTCCCAGAGAAACTGAGTGTTACATGTAGATCTGGACAGTGTGTTTTAGACCTAAGAGGAACTTAGACACATAAGCATATGGTTTCATTTGTGTTCAGTGTCTGACAGCCTGTGACAGTCTATCGTGACTCACAGGTGGGTAAGAGGCTGCTAATATCTCCCAAGGTGTTGAAAACGGCCCACCTTATTAAGCCACAGTTTGACCGAAGCCACTACTTTCAGGTGGTTTCAAGCTAGCAGAGAAAACTTCAGCAAGAGAAATTTGGAGCACGTTCATATTCTTTATGTGGCCCAAAGCTGAAAAACAGTCTCTGTCTCTGAGCTGCTTGATGCAGGCTGGTTTATGTTCATACAGCTAAGAGCCACTAGCAGCTGGAGCCGGCAGATCATCCACACTGCACAACACTTGACCCTGATCTCCACTGGACAACATCTCCCTGTAGACCTGGTGCAAAATTCTAACTATTTCTGGGCCTGCAGGTTTGGGGGTTTGTGTTTGAGTTGTGTTTGATTGTTTCCTAATACAGATGCCAATTTTTTTTTCTTTTTTCTGCAGCCATGTGTTTTCTGTGTGCTCTGGGGAGTGACAGGAGGGTTATTGGGGTTTGAGGCTTCAGGCTAGCACTGCAATATTGCACCAGGTAAAGAGGCAAAAGTGTGTGGTGCTTGTCCAGGCTGTGGAACAGAACCTGCAGCACACAGGTCAGCTTTGCCATGACCAGCTTTCCTCTCAGATGGAACAAATGGCTCCCTGATGGCCAGCTAATAACTGCAGAGTGTGGAGGAGCTGGGTACCAGGATACAGGAGACATGCCAGACATGTCAGTCTGGCAATGTGGAAGCATCCAGGCATTCCTAAGTGGTAGCTAAGTCTGGGTCACCAGACTGTTCCCCAGACTAACTCAATCCATGCCAGTTAGCTGATAGAGCTCTTCAATAGAAGCCTTACAAGCAAAAGACCTCTCCATTTACTGGGTTGATCTCCCTAGTTCCTGCATCCCACTCTGCTGGTTGTTGAGTGGTTGACCTTAGTGTGTCCATTCCAGCCTTACCTGTCTCCTGGAATAGTTGGGGCAATGGGAAATGCTGGGGCCAGGAGCCCCTTAGCCTGGACAGCCTAGATCTCTGGGTTTCTGTTTTCAGCATAAGTGCTCAAATCGTTAATGTATGTGCTTCCTCCCACTTATCCCACAACCCAGATGCTTACCCTTCAGAGGGAAATTTTTATTTTTGATTCCCACATAAGCAGGTTTGCACACTGTTGAGCCTTGAATTAAGCAATTACCCTGCCACACTTGTGAGAATAATACTTCCTAGTGCTTATACCTGGAGTGGCTGCTTGCAACCATGTTAATTCACCCCATGAAGGGCCTACAGCTCTCTGTTCTGTTGATGGAGAAATGTGTGAACATCACTTGGGTCCTACTTCAGAGGCATCTGTCACTGCCTTGCCTGTATGGTTCGCATAGGTACCTGGCCTAAGAGATCTGAGTCATTCTGCTGGAGCCAAGCGCCCGTTTTATTTCAGGTGTTGCAATGAGTAAATTGAGTGCCTAAAGCAGACAGTCTCGGTGTGGCCTCCAGGGTCTCCATGTTCACTAGCTGATAGAATGAGATAATAGTCCTTGCCCAACTCATAGATGCTGTGGCAAGGTTTTAATTAATTCATACGGGTAAAGCTTTGAAACACCGGGAATGAGATGGGGTTTACAAACCAAGTGTATTATTAGGACTTGATGGTACTTTCCACTTCACTTTCACGCCATACCTGAGCAGAGTACAGGGAGGTTGCATCCTCTGATTCATCACGAATCATGAAGCAGAATACTTAAAATGTGGATGGTATTGATGTATTCACACTAGTTAAAATGTTACAGGGAAGAGAGCTTAATTCTCACTCCAAGAATGCTGTCCAAAGTGCTGGCAGCTCTCCCCTTTTTATTAACTCTCAGTATTAAACCATCTCTAGTGGAGTCCTCAGTCAGCTCGTACTCAGTGTTTAAGCAAGATGTGCCAGAACGTAGCTGGAGATCTGAGACTCCTACTAGGATTTGCAGAGGACCTAATTACTCCCCAGTGACAGTGTTGACTAGCACAGGTTCCCATTGTCAGCGCTGTAGTCCTCCAGGCAGCTTTTGGTCTTCCATTTTTCTGGCATGATTGATGTTAATTATAGCCATGCAGTGGCAACGGTGGGCAAGACACCCAGGAGAAGCTGATATCCCTGAAGTCCTCCTCGTGCTTAGCATCAGATTAGCACACAAAACTCCTTGGGCTAAGTCCCTTGGCAGGTCACGCCGTTTCATCAAATTACAGAGCAGCTCATTAGGTTCCCAGTCATATTCCACCTATATTTAAATTCTTAATGAAAAAAAATATTGTCAACTTACTCACCGGGCACTTTGCCTCCGCTGCTATATGAAACAAAGGTGAAGGCTACAGGGTAAAGACAGGAGAGGGAGCATCTGCAACTGAGCTGTACAATTGCAGGAGATGTCACTAAATGCCCAAGGGATGCTGTCACTCCTCTGGTCATCAGGAAGAAATAGAGATGGCTGAAGGGCCATTCAGATGGCTGGTGTGATCCTATCAGTAGATCTGCACCAAGGACACCTCTTTTCTTGTGCATTACATGGTTTTGCCAGATGTTTTTGCTCCTGACAGTGTGCAAGAGGAATCCCAGCACTGCTGGCTGGCCCTCATGCATTTGTCCTGGCAGTGTTCTGTCCACTAAACTGCACCCAATAAAGGACCCTTTTGTATTGACCTTCCACACAGAAGGATATTCATTTTTCCAACATGTTTTTGTAACTGGAAAACATCATACTTTCTATTATTATCCCATAGCAGATGTGACTGCCTCTGGATCCCTGGAAGTGTCCCAGCCCAGGCTGAGCAGGGCTTGGAGCATCCCAGGACAGTGGAAGGTGTCCCTGCCCATGGTAGGGGGTGAGACTGGATGATCTTTAAGGTCCCTTGCAACCAAAGTCATCCTATGATTCTGTGATTATCATCCTTTTGTCTTGTGACATTCTCAAAGTAGAATTTACATTTTCCCCCAGGGGCAGTGTCTAATTCAGGGAATAAGCAATGTCCTGAAAACCAGGTAAAATTTTAATTTCTCTGGCAGTCAGTGGAGCCTCAGGTAAAATGACCACTTTTAGTCAAGTTCAGACAGGAGTGAATGTCACAAGAGTGCATCTCCCAGTGAGACTTTACAAGCCAGTGGAGTTTGTGCTCTTGTTACATATGCTATTAAATATTCTGCCTAATTTGTAGGTAGCTGCTTTTCAGCAGTAAATCTCAGACTAGTTTTACAAGAGAGGTCAGTATCTTTCCCCTCATTTCACGGGTGGATAAACCAAGGTGCAGGGAGGTCTAATGCCAGAAGTTTGGTGTCAGAGCGCGAAACAGCTAATTGCAACAGACTTAAATGCATCATTGTCCATGAGTGTCATCACTGTTATTTATAATAATTCTTATTGCACCATCAGCCATAGAGCTATGCAGGCAAACCAAAGACAGGAATAGAGCAGTACTGACCTCTTCTCTACAGATAAGGATGTTCTATCCAGAGTTTTTTGTTTGGTTTTCTTTTTTTCTTTTTTTCCTTCCTTTCTTTTTTTTTTTTTTTCCCACAGAAATGATAAATGACTTAAAGAGGAGCAGGTGCCATTTCTCCACCTGGGTGATTATGCCCAGAGGCAATAGAAGTAATTTTTAGGAAATGGCTTTCCTCCTATTTACATCAACCTAGTAGCAATACTTATTTTAACACAATTGTCAAGAGACTTTATTTTTAGATCTTATCCACATAGTATCATTCTGAGATTCTTGCTTTGCTCAAAAAAAGTGAAAACATTTCAATGGGAACATGAAATTCACTGGAAGAATTATTGCTGCCTCACAAATATATGTTGATAGCCAAAGAAGACAGTGATCCTTTCTTTCCCATGATGAGAAATGCTTCAAATCTATAAAGCTGCCCTAATATTTTATTTTAAAAGACAAAATCACAAGTTGGGTTACCTTTCAGTAGGAAGTTTATAGGTTTTCTAGCTCTTAAGGGACTCTTATTTCATCCAAATGATATTGTTCTCTTGATGACTATCACATTCCTATAGGAAAATTTGTCAGTGGGGCATAATATTGGTTTAAAAGGTCCCAGAAAACAATACAAAACTGAATAGGAAAAAAAAAAAATAAAAAAAGAAGAAGAAGAAAAGAAATGAAGACGGAAAATGCAGTTGGTGAAATTCAGACAAATAAGAAAAGTCCAGTTGCCATGAAGACTGGTCAGCCACATGTATTTCTATAAGCATATGTCACCTTCATGTGCTACACTTCTCTGTTTTATTTAATTACCATATTTCAGATGAACCTAATAATTGCTGTACTGCGTTTACCTCATTGGGTATCCCACCCAAAGAATATGGAAGAGAAGGCATGTAGAAATAAAAAATGGCATGATGTGTCCATGAAATGTATCTTTTCCTCCTTCCCCTGAATAACAGATTTCTTTTTGTCCTTTTGAATCACTTTTTATATCTCTCTTGTTTCTTTCCCAACATAATAATAAATACTGTTGCTACCTACACTTTGGAAACTCATGGGGTATTTTCTGTCTTCATAATACTTTTGCAAAATCCTTCCCCAGGAAGCAGAAGTTGAAATGTGACCATTCTATTAGGAACAAAAACATTAATGAAGAGAAACCAATGGAAACCAATTTGAGAGTAATAGCAATGATTCATGAAGCATGAGACTTTGCAGAGAAAAACTGTGAGCAGTGCTGAGATTTTAATAAGGATACATCTTCATTTATACTAAGTTAAACCTTGAGAAAAGTACTTTTATATTTCCTGAATGCCTTCAGCACTGGGTATTGCCAAAGGAGATGAAGTTTACAAACAACATTAATTTATTCATTAAGGGGCAGCCACATCTCAGGAAGAGAGCGACAGTAGTGTAGTGGTGTTCTTAAGTCCCACACACATTTTAGGGTTTGGAGGACTATGCCTAGCACTAGGACAGATATCTGTAATTGCTCTGTCAGGATTTTTTTTGCTTCCTTAATTTATGTTGTTCTAACTAAGATTATATATGTATTTTTA
>VXBU01018480.1:62585-87101 GCA_013400315.1 Bombycilla garrulus | reverse complement strand
CCCAGCCCCGTTTACAACACTAACTTAACCAGATTTTCTGTATTAAATCTACCCAACATCTCAAACACACAATTTTACTGTAATTAAGACATGACAACACTGCTGCAAATAATTGAGTTTTCTCTACTTCACACTCATTTAAACTCTGAAGGGTCAGTGCTTTATTGACATTAAGTTCCAGCATATCCATTTCCTTTTAAGAGAAACAGAAAAATATCTGCATATATAAGACAAGTGTCTTTCAGAACATCTAGAGCCTGTTAAAGAATGCTTGCCTGGTTAATCTCCAAAAGGCTGAGCAAGTCTTTTCCCCAGTTTCAATAACGGCCATAGTACAATCCTGCCTCTTGAAATAAGCACTCATTTTCAACCAAAAATAATCACCCTCCCCCATCATCACCATTTAAAAGCAAAACTTTTGGCTTCTATTCATTTGCTGAACTTTTCCTTGACTATTGAGTCTATTCCTTTGGTCCCTGAAGCTGTCTTTGTTTCATTTTATTTATTCCTTAAAATCTAGAGACTCTTTGCCACCCTCATCTCATTTTTTTCCAGAACTGTGGGCGTGGCTGACTTGTGAGTTTCCAATTTACCCAGCAGACCTCTCATCTTTGTTCAGGCTCTCCCTGTGCACAAAGATAAAAAAACCAAATACAGTTTCACAGATGACAATCATTTCTCCTTCATGACATATCTACCTTAAAGCATAGGATTTCTTTTAAGTATTCATGCCAAGAAGAGACTGTTTCCTTGTTTATGCAACTGTTTTAAAAGATGAATATGTTTGAGAAAAAAATTCTTCAAACTTCTAATTTCATTTCCTTCTTATTCCACATCATAAGTATTTAGGAACTACGATATTTTAAAATTAATCTTCGTTCACTTGCCTAAAGCTTTCAATTTATTATGACCTAGATTCTCAGAAAAGTTTATGAAGAAGTCCACTTTTTTCAGAGCAAAAAGCCCCAAACCTTAAGTATTCACCTAAGCACGCCAGGCCCAAATCAGTCAGTCAACAAGCAGGTTATCATTAAATCTGATGTATGTTGGGCTGGGCCTACTGCACATGAAAAATTTCCTGTACTAAATGATAAAGAAGCAAATATTAAAGATATAAATGAAATACTTCTCTTTTTTTGAACTAGCATTAGGCAGACCTTCAGTAATCTTAACCATGATAAGCAGTTGGATTTGGCACATACTTAAATCATCTCTACACAGAACAATTTACACAACCAAAATTGTACCCATAGGATCACACACGTGGACCAAAATGCCAGACTATTTATCTGAAGACTGGTTTTAATTCTGCTCTTGCTATTTTTTCAATATGATGGGTTTAGTAATTTGGCTCTTCTAAAGGATTAGTTATCAGGAAAACAAAGATATAATACAAGAACCAAAAATATTCTGTTCTGATATACTTTTTGCCTTTCACAACTTGGCTTTATAGGTCTACAGTACACTTAAAATTCTCATTTCTTTGGAGGAAGGAAGGGGAGCAAAGCTTTGAGTGGTATCAATAAGGTACTACAGTTCACTCTGTCTTATCACAAAATATGAAACAGGATCACCACCACAGCAGAATTTGCTGTACAAAGGCTTCATACAAGATTACCACTGCAGAATTCAGTGGTAATCCCATTGACATTGCTAACGGGATGAAACTAGAACAGTATTAATAATACATTACACACAACAATCAAAGTAACACTAAAAGACTGATGGAAAATAAATACTGTTCATGAACACCAAGAAAGAACTTCCAAACACAAATATTTTATGAGTATTCATTTATTATCTTTACTAGATGAAAAAAGATCAACTGAGTGACAGAAGTGTAAAAGTTGCTCTCTCTTTACCAAATATTTATTACTACTTTGAAGAATGACTAGCTTCTGTACTTGCTGGGAATTTTCCCCCTCACCCCTGCTTTCCCTCCCGATCACAACACACAACATCTAAATGCCCAATCCTGCTTTAAATAATTTCTAGGTCTCCACAGATGATTTGGATTTAAAAACTAAGATGAAGTTCTATGTGTAAAAATAATTTGTCTCATTTTGTCCGAAAGTTCCAAATTCTCTTCCTCTCTTCAGTGTCACCTTATCCATCTTTTATCCCAAATGCAATTCCTACCACATTTCTCTGGTTTTCAGTCTTTCTAAATTATTTTCTTACCCAAAAGTAACAACCTTTCACACATATGTACCTCCCTTGAGCTAAGATCAATCTTTGCTAGTCTCACTAGCACTGAGAACTATAGGTAGAAAGCACTTTCCTACACAATACCTTACTTTTAAATTGTCTGCACCCACGACTCCCGCGGGCTTCACAAATCCATCCAAGGTTCAGATCTCCTTCTCTTGCCCCACAGCCTCAAGAACAATCAGACTCTGTGCAGATCATAAATACCCCCTACTAGTTGCAGTGCTTGGAAAAGTAAAAAGAAGGCTGCAAAGGTTCTCATATCATGATAACAAAGACAGGACCTTGAAACTCTACTCTTTCCCTGCATCTAGTTCACATGCTATAGTCAGTCCAGGAGCATATAGTTTGTATTATCATTAAAGCAAAAAAACATGGGCACATCATATTCTCTTCAAGTTATCATTCCACCTTCTATTTTCCTATTTCAAAAAAGCCAAACAGTGAGTATATTCTTTGTAGGCACTTTCTTGGAACATTCTTCCCATTTGCTCAATTTTTGAAATCTTCATTTCACTTACAGAAAGTGGTTCTCAAAGACTAAAGACTGTCATATATTAATTTCAGAACCAACCTACCAAATCCCATCATGATAATTATCAAGGGGTAATGATTGACTCCCAAAGACTCCTCAAAACAAAAGGTTTTTATTGCTATGTTCAGGCTTATTATAGTACTGTTGTTGCTATATCTTTTCAACAATACATCTACATCAGCCGCCTGTAAAGTCTGCAAGATTTTCAAATTGTGATTTAGTAACTATAAGTGGTCTTCCTGGCAGAATTCATGAAGCAAGCAGCACCTGAAAATACAAATAAAAACTACCTACACAGAAAGCCCATTCTGCTGGTAGATATACAGATAAGCGTGCCAGAAGACAAAGTCAGAGGCCAGCTCCTGACTGCAATCAATGCCACTTCACAAATATTCATTTTTATATTATTAAATCTATGTTTCTGTAAAACAACAAGGTATTTTTTGTCTCCATTCAAACACCTTATTTTATATCTTTCCTTCTTTCCAAACTCCAATCAGTTAGAAAGTAAAAAAGAAGTAAAAATTCATCAGCGTGAAGGTACCCATTATGCTACAAAAAGAGAAATATTTTATTAGACTGTAAAGTATTTGAGGCAATGATTGGTAATTTAAGTTTGGACTGCCCACAGAGAAAGATTCCAACTTGAGTGTGGCCACAGTGTGCTACCACAAAAGAAATGTTAAGAGCAAAATAATACTGTTGGGCAGGCCTAAAATTAGTCATTGCCACATGTCTCACACTATTTGGAGAGAATTTTAAACTTTTCTTTGTGAACCTTGTGGCCTGTATTTGTTGACCACCTTTTCTTTACTTTAACAAAACTAACCATGTGCTTTTTAAAATTAAGTATTACTTTCACAGGAATACTGGTCATTCCAACAATCACATTTTCTCTTTAGAGAGTGATTCTTAAACATATTCCAACTTGTCTTCTTGTAAATGAAATCTTTACAAAGCTAAGGCCAGAAAAATACCAGATGAGCTTTGCACCATTCTTGCTCTCTTAAGTTTTTCTGGTATGGGAAAGGTCAGTAACTAATTCCCTTCAGACTACAGATTGAGACAGATCCAAAAATTTAAACAAAAAACAGTACTAAAAGCCAATAAATGAACAAGATTCATTTTATTGTGTAACAGCTTTCCTAAATACCTCCATGTTCTTATGATTCTGGCCTCCATCCTTACCCCAAGTTAGTAGATCTGTTAAATTCAAAACTTACTTAGGATTTGGTGAACTGAAATGGTGAGATCTTCAGAGAAAAAAACAAAACAAACAAAATATAACAAAAAACAACAAACCCCAAACAACTTTATTCTGTGCTTGCTGAACATGCAATATACTGAACACCTTGAGACTAACTGGAGCCTGTAGGTACTACAAAAATTTAATGACTTCACTGTATTGAACAACCTGATCAGAAACAAACACAGGAATTTTCAAATTTAACAGAAACTTTTTTTTACTGCCACCAGTGAGATCCAAAGTCACAGCAGAAGAAAATCATTCAGCATATCTCAGAGACTGTTACCAACAGCTGTTAGAGCTGGAGGACATAGGAGAACTAGGGAACTGTTGATTGCAGCAGACTGAAATGTTGAGATAGCCTCCTAAAAGCCCTGATCTGATTTCTCTCCAAACATCGCTGTCCCTTCAGCATGTGAATGCCACTTTCTCCATACACTACTTCTCCCACTGTGCCCTGGGGAATTGTTCCCATCTGACCAGCAAGGAGGAGGGAGAAGAACTGGTGCAACAAATCCTGACTTCTACTGGGCAAAAGTGTTAGGCAAGGGCTACTGGTGGCAAGAGGGGAAGGGGACCCACTGACAGATGGGAGGCAGGCTGGGGCAGGTGATGGGTCACCAGTGCCCACAAATGACTGGATGGGGATCCCAGCAGACTCCCTCAGTCTCTCATTTGACCTGCTCATGTTGATTAATGAGCTGAGAATGAACTCTCTGGGAACAGTTCCCACTTTAACTTTGGCAGTTCAAGGCATTTTGAAACCCAGGATCAGGAGGACCAGAGGATCAGGCTGCAACCCAAAGAGTGAAAACATAATCCTGTTTATGGCTCTAAATCCAGATTCTGACATGGGAACAACACTAGAAACTATTAGTAAAAAACTATGGCTTGATTTAAATTATATGAATTTAAACTGACAGGTTAAAGAAAACTGCATTCCTTTGAGATTTCTTACAAAATATTTTATACATCCATTTTAATTTTCAATTTTTGACTATACATATTTAAGTAAGAAAATACTGAATACATGTCGCTCTTAGACCCATCAATGTGTTCTCAGGCTCAATTTCTCTCTTTCAGTTTCTGAAAAGTACTACTGGGTCCAGTGTTATAAAAAACGATATTTTTAGATTTTGTCTTCGCTTCTTCTATATTGCTGCTATCCAGTAATGTTTTGCCTATATGAAGAAAATGCATCCTTAAGTGAGTTCAGACATGCAGACAGAGGGAATATGCAAGAATCCTTTGGCATCATTGGGAACTTCTCCTCAAGATTTCTCAAAGACTGACTCAAATCGTATATATTATCCAGGTAGTTCTATTTGTATACTACTCTTACTTACATTTTGGAGGGTCACAGCAACTATATAGTATTTTCTTAATGGGGTCAATTAAGTCTTCAAAAGGCTAAAGAAACATGTTTGAATGTTTTGGTGAAACAAAGACCAAAACCATCAGACTTGCAAACTTCTAAGCAATTACACAGGTTAAAAAAAGAAAAAATAAACACCAAAAACCACCAAAGAAACAAATATTAGCAGCTAAAATCTAAAAGACAGGGGAGGTGAATAGCTTAAGTATGGGGAAGAAGGCAAGAATGCTGAATTACAGTCTCAGATCTTCCATCAGTTTGTGGTCCAGCCTCAGAGAAAGTACTAACCAGTACATTTAGCTACCCACTGCTCTAAGTTCTGCTTTTACTTATCAGGAATCTTTGAGAGAACTTAGAATTTACCTAATTATATATTTACACTTATTTAATGATAATTGTCCTAGTAAATTCTATGGATGTTTCAGAAGGAAAAAAATAGCAGAAAAAATTTAACTAGACTGCAATCTTCTTATACATTTCCTCCATAATTTGATATTTTCTGTACGATGAGCTCCTTAGCTAAGTTCTTTTTTTACAACATACCAACTCTTGACAGAAAAGCCAAACATATTTACAATATTTGTCTTTTGCTGCACTCTGCTGGAACAATCCATTTTTCCACTGAAAGCATATCTGTTCCAAACACAATGCAAAAGTTAATAAAAAGAGAGAGGCAAAAACCTGGGTAATTTATTTCTAGTAAAAAGTGTGCTCTTTTGAAGCACATATTGTCAAACCAGAATTTAGACATTTAAAGCCATATTTAGTTGGCCTAATAAAGTGGCCAATTTTCAGTGTTAGACATCTAAAACACTCCTAGATGGAACAGAATTAAAGAGAGCTCCCCAAGTTCAGAATCAAACTACAATAAATTAAGTGCCTCAAACAGGCACATAAAAGCCTCGTGAAACAGAGACTGGAAGAGTCTGGATTTGCAAATGCATCATTTCACCTATCCTTCACCTGATACACATNCCAAGGGCAATGAGGAAAAGCCTTCACTGTTAGACCTAACTTGGCTGTTGCAAACAAATGCTGGCATCAGTCCCCAAACACAAAGCATGCTTTTCAATTTTACTAATACCTGCTAAAACTGAATCTTGGCATTTTTGCTAGTAAAGAAAATTAAGGAATGACCGTTCTTAATACTTTGTAATGCACATAAATCTTAAAAACTCTTCTCAAGGAAGGGTTTCCACAGAGCATTTTTTTAGTNAAAGTGGCCAATTTTCAGTGTTAGACATCTAAAACACTCCTAGATGGAACAGAATTAAAGAGAGCTCCCCAAGTTCAGAATCAAACTACAATAAATTAAGTGCCTCAAACAGGCACATAAAAGCCTCGTGAAACAGAGACTGGAAGAGTCTGGATTTGCAAATGCATCATTTCACCTATCCTTCACCTGATACACATGCTATTCTGAAAAAGCAACATATGCACAGACACCTAGCCCCCTCCACAATGATGATCCACAATCAACATACCAAAAAAAATTGAGAGACTAAATAGGTTATTATAACTTTCAAGAAAATGTGACAAGACTTTGACTCTCTTTTAAAAAGATACTACAAATTTTTATTAAATGTTACAATTCAGTCGCGTAAATAAAAAATAATAAAAAAAAAAACAAACTTACCTGGGCTAGAGAACAGAACCCAGCTTGTGCTAACAGTCAGAGCTATTAACTCCCACAATAATTCATTCCGGCTGAGGATTTTCTCCAGAACCACCAAAACATGCTACACAAATTAAATGTGACCTCCTACTAGAAAAATGCACCTGTGATCAAAACAGTGTTCTGACTTTTTTTTTTCCCCTTCGCCACTCTCTCCCTTCCTCTCTCTCTCCAGTAAGTAAAAACTCCTTTGCAGTGGCCATTAATTAAAAATAAAAAAAAAAATTAAAGGGAAGTAAGTATCACAGAGACAACTGAACAGAAATATCACAGGCATGTTTCTGCACTCTTCCAAGGGCAATGAGGAAAAGCCTTCACTGTTAGACCTAACTTGGCTGTTGCAAACAAATGCTGGCATCAGTCCCCAAACACAAAGCATGCTTTTCAATTTTACTAATACCTGCTAAAACTGAATCTTGGCATTTTTGCTAGTAAAGAAAATTAAGGAATGACCGTTCTTAANAATTCAACCCCAAGAATAAATACAGACAATAAACAACAAATCATTCAAACCTTTGCATGAATAGTGAAGTAATGGTTTCAGAGCTTATGGATACAGAATGCATAAACAGTGACATAAAATATCAACACACAAGAAGTTTTCAGAGAAACTACTTATTTCAAAGGTTGAAGTACTTAGCCTAGAACTGGACCAGCCAACAAGTTTCCCTGTAAATGCATGGGTGCTATTCCCCCTACTATTTAACTTTTTTGAGAAAAAGTTAAATATTTTTCAGGAATTAANACTGATTTTTAGAGGAACAAAAGTACATGTTAGAGGGCAAGCGTTTATCTGTTCCATAGATGGGTTTCCCACAGAATCAAAAACACATGAACAAGATGGAGATTTGCATCAATATGTTTTCTTCATTAGCCCATGTTGCCTTTGTTAAATAAAGTCAGTAGTATTACAACCATACACATAAATGGAGAGTTATACTTCAAAGTATAACCATGCCAGTCTGCAGTTTTTAATCTGCAATGTAAGAAAATATATGGGAAGAATGGGTGAAGGAACTTTTTGGAGATACTGGCTTCCAAAAGCAAATGAACAGTGCAGACAAGAATTTAATAACTAGATAAGAAGGGTAGTAGTTAGGTACTGGATAGGAATCAAGTCAGATAGACAAAACTGCTGTAAACAAGCTTCCACTACTGCAGATCTTGACGGAAAAAAAAAAAAAAAGGCAGACAGAAAAAAGTAAAATAGGAAACCAAGCAGGATACCTTTGCATATGACAAAGAGTTTAACATTATGGAATTCTAACTGATTGCAATTATATATTATAATCTCTTCACATGGTTTTATCCAAATTAAAAATAGCAAAAGACTGAACAAAAAAAAGAAAAAGAAAAAATAGTCTAGTGGATGTGACTAAAATACTGAAGATTAAGTCATCCTGCAAGCTGTTAATAACTTCTGCAGCATAATTTCTGCATACAATTAAAAGACCAAAGAGAAATCATCTTTAAATTCGTCAGAAAAGACAACTCATCAAATGTTTTAATGAATATTATTCCTTGTGATTCTGATCAAACAATACAGCCTTCCTCCCAAGAGGAGGTAAAAATCTGAAATACAGCTATTAGAAGCCAACAAATAATCTGCTTCATATTTGCTTCCATGATAAAAACAGAAATTCACTGTATGAGATGCTTACAAAATGTAAAACGAATAAATGTAACTGGAAGACAGACTGTGTTGAAATAGAACCTTTTTTTCAAAATACTTATTTTAGGACAGATTTTCAATTACCTATTGAAATGCAACAGACAGCTAATGAAGTATTCATTAAGGAGAAATGAAAAAAATCAGGAAAATTCAAAGAAGTTAAAGCACATGAAACACGTCTTTTCTCAAAATTCAGAAATACTAAGCACATCACAACCAAAGCAAGGGCTACTGTTTTTTTTAACATGACAAATCTATTAAGCTAGCAAATATTTAACCAGTAGCTAGAGGTTGCTGTTTAAGTACTAAATAATGAGATGTAATTAAGGTAGCAAAGGCAAAAGGTTACTAGTTTAGAGCATTTCTGTGGAGTAGTGTTTAAATTATAGCTTTTATACAAAATGCATGGGCCAGTGCACAAGAAAAAAATCCAATTTTAACGGAATGCAGAACAAATTAACATTTTAACATTATAATACTACTCAATTGTATAATGGGATTTTGCTAAGTGTCACAGAACAGAAAATAAAAGTAACACTCCAAGGTATGCTTGTTAACCTCTTCAAGCTAAATATATTACAAGCCTACTGACAGCAGTAAATAGACTCATTGTAACATGAAAGACTGAATTCAAAGGCCTTGAGTAGGTGTTGCTTTTTTTTTAAGTAGACTAGTCTTAATAATATAAACAATGAGCAAGATAAAAATTATGTTATCCATTCCAAATACTTTCAAGTTTCCTAAAGGGAAATGGAATGATTCCTTTAAAAACACCATTAAAAAAAAAATCCAGTTCCTGTGATATATAATGCCTTTTTCCATACATCTCCTTCCCATATTACAGGAATTTAACTGGCAAGTATAGCCTTCAGCAGCCATACATCGAATTTTCTAGGCTAACCAAGAGGCCTTCTGGAAAAAGGATTACAGTTGTTATGGTCAAACTCTGGTAACTCAACATTTCAGGGTCCTTGTTGTCCATCCAACAAGAAATTCAAGCAAACACTTAGTTTTAAGATTTCTAAACAACTAAGTGTGTATCCAAAACAAATTGCTACTATTAAACAAAGAAATTGGCAGTCACAAAACTTTGCCAAAGAACTCAAGGCAAGCAGAATGGGCAGAACATTCTATTTAATAAAAACCTGAAAATATTATGTCCGTAGTTATGATACTCATCATTACTGTCTTTTTCATCCCTGACTTCTGAACCCTGCAGTTCATTATGTCAAATTTTCCTTCATTAACTGACTTTCTCCTTTTCATACTGGTTTAAAATATCCACAACAGAATAATTAAAGGCTTCACAATGTAGAAATACTTACTCTGTAGAAATTAGTAGTTAAGCAAAACTGAGACATAAAATAGACCTGTTGAGATGCCAACTGGCAGGAAGAAATGGAGAAGAAAGTTCTTTTCTCTTTTGTTTTCATCAGTTTACAGATTTAAGCAACAGTTTAGCTCCAACATAAACTGAACCTTTCATAAAAAATATCTAAATTGGGAGAATGACCACATAAGTTACATTTTTCCACAGAAAGGTAGGGGCTAAAGCAGCAGGTCTGAGCTGACTGCAAAGGACACACACACAAGAAAACAGATTTTTATTTTTTATTGAAAAACCACCTATTATTTTTGATTTCTTTTTCTTCAGGAATCCACAGTCTACTACTGTACTGCCTCGAGTGAGTAATACCACACAGAATCTTAACTGAGCTGAACAGGAGTGTGCAAAGCAGGGTACTGATAATGTAAGATCTTATTTCCACCCCTCACAGTTCTATACAACTCACTTTGGGCCAGCCATCACCAGTGACTAAATCAAATTTCACACCTGCATGACTACCCAAGAACAACAAAACATTTAGATACTCATTCTCTATAGGTAATGGAAATAAGTAATTGTACAGACTGATGTCAAGCATTTTTAGCTTAAATTTGCAGACAAAAATAGCTTGTTATTGCTGGGTTTACAATACAGTTACAACAGTAACCAAATCCACTTCAATACTCAACTCATATCAAGATCTGCAAGCATTAGATGAGTAGATAATTTAGTTAATTTGGCCATTAAATATTTATTTCTTGTGTGGTTTTTGGTTTTGTTTTGGGGGAAGGGAGATCTTTTTGTTTGGTTTTAATTCCAAGTTTGGGATAAAATGCATTGTATTACGTGAATTTTGTAGCTCTCCCCATTAGTATTTATTGTTGGTATAATGAATGTATAACCAGGCATTTCACTGAATCCAAGTACAAAAGTCTGCGAAGTGCTCATATTACTGCATGTAGAAATCAACCAAAATTGATCATCATAGCTGTCCTATTCAATTAAAATGAGAAATTTCACAAAGATCATATAGAAAAACTCCCAAAGTAAACACTGACTTCTACCAGATATGCTCACCAGTTCTTAGCTGTATATTTTTTATGCCTCAAATGCTTCCATACTATACAATTACAGGGATGATACAGAAAACTTCCTAGGGGGCATGAAATAAAAGGGTTTTCCTCCATCTGTGAAGATGGTATCAATTTTTTTATTCAAGTTTTGATTACACTACTCCATAGCACTCCTTCCCTTGCCTATGGAGTACACTTCTCTCAGTGAGAGAGACTGACAATGATTTAAACTTCAATAAGGGTATCCAATAATTCAGATTACCTGATATGGTATTTCTTTCAAAGAAATAAATCTTATCAGTATTCCTTTCTTCGGGGAATTGTAGCCAAGCAGTTCCATTTTCACACGTTCAAATGTACACAGGCTCTTTCAGTCCCTATAGAAAGCCCTCATACATCATCTGGTGACCTCATATTAGGCTGGGGATACAAGATCTTCCACTACAATGGAAAATTATTTCTTGCCCTTCAAAAAGTTATAAGCCAATGAACTAAATGTCACAGAAAGTGCCAGAGAATGTTATGTCACAAGAAGCAACAAAAAATCACTTCTTACCCTTGCCTTTATATACCAGGGGGTACCATCTGCCCATGCCCCTGAGGAATGAACCTAAGTCCAGGGAATCCTTCAGTAGGTCACAATGGTGCTATAGGTCTCAAGTGGAAATCCCATCCCAAGAGGAGTGGCGGAGGCGGGGGGGAACGGACTAATAAAAATCACACCTCTCATCCTTTACTGATTCAAATGGAGCAGTGGGTGTTCAAAGCCAGCTACTCACAGGTTCAAGGGGAGTAATTCAGTAGACAGGGCTGTAGGATATAGCACAGTGTAGCTGGAACCCTCCTATGAGGAAAATGTGACAGACCAGACTGAATGCAGTCCAGCAGACTCCAGTTGAAGCACTCTCTGCCATATCTACCCACACAAGAACATTCTACCGCCAATCTTTTTCTCTTGTGATGGCTGTGCTGTTTACTGTGTTTCCTGCTTTTACATGTGTATAACTCCCTCCACAAAAAAAAAAAACCCAAACAAACCTTATTGATAATGCAAATCATTTTACCTATTTGTCCCACAAACTTACTAACCTGTCAGTAGACTGTCCCACAATGAAATAAGTAATTGTTACCACAGGCCAAAATACAGAAGAGTTCTGCCAGTAATCCTAAAATACACTTCCCAAGCACAGCTAACTACTTTCAGACATTTTTGGAATACATCTTCTAGTAAAAAGGGGCTTTGATGATATTGTAAGTATTCCACTGTTGAAGTTAAATAAGTCTTAAGGAAACAGAAACATAACACTATTTGAACACAGTAAAATTGAGAATTTCAGTTATATGTAATAGCCAACAAGCTGTTTTTAGTGGCTATGAAAAAACTACATTTAGCAGAAACAGCAATAAAACAAGAGAACTTAAATATAACTCCTCCAAGGAACAGCATATTTATTCAAGCCAAAAAGAGCTAATTTATACTATGGGTGTAGTTCTCACTGACATTATCTGGGGAAAATGACTATTACAGGAGAGAGTGTGATATATAGCCTTTGAGTCATGCATGATAAACCCTAATAGTTTTGCTTTGAGGTAAAAGTCCTTACTAATCAAGTAATGAATCATTCCCAAAATGTCAAGTTCCTGAGGCCTTGTGTGTCAGAAGTGCCACTGGAGAGAGAATACTCAATCATTAACAATCACTTTTGAGATTTTTATCAGCTGATTAATAAGCAAGGAAAAGAGTTAAGAGGCTTGAACAAAGAGATAATGGACCTTTAATGACATTCCCTGTGTTGTAATGAACAGAACATATTGAGTTTCATTTGCCACTGACTACAAACCATCAATGATCCAATGGCTCCACACACTGCAAGTGTTAAAATACTGCAAGGAACAGTACTCCATCTTTCAAAACATTAGAAAATTATATTTACTTTAAAAATTGTAATGAAAATACTTAGTTTGTATAACTAACAGTCTGTATTACCTAACAGTGTAATAAATTACAGATGAGATAAGAGACGGTTTCCTAATTAGTAGATGAAAGAGATTGAAAAAAAGTAGGAGATTATCTTTTTTTCTGCAGTATTTCAGGTGCTGAACCTGTTAGCACCAACTATCATAGAAGTAGAAATCTGGATTTTATATAGGCAATACTAAAAAGACACCCAGGAACAACTCTGAAGACTATAATGAAGATATGATGAACTAAGAGTAGCTATAGATATGTTAATGCACATGCACACAAACACTGACATCTAAGGAGAGCAAAGGCATTTCCCTTCAATATATTTTCCATCTTTGTGCTGAAATAATTATGGAAATATCAAAAGAAATTACTTTATCTAACAGTCTGAAGCCACTCAGGATTACTAACCAAGAGTATTCCCAGCTCTCTTGAACAAAAAAACTCTCTAGCCAGAAGTCAGCTCAATCATTTGAGTCTCCAACCAAGAACCAGAAATGACAGACTCAAAAATCAAACATAAGGGTGCCATTTGATAGCTGGGGGAATCTCACTCTCAGAGCTAAGAAAAATGAGAAACAAACAGAAACAAAAAGGGGAGAAAGAAAGCACAAACAAAGCAACAAGATCCAAAGCTCTTGCTGAACAGATGAAAATAACTTTAGACCTTCCATTTGGAGTGGCTTTCTTTTCCACACATCTGTCTGTATTTTTCATGATAACAAGAAAATTCATGTACACATGCACATTTAAAAATTCCTTCACAGAATTATAAAGTACTGTAAGTGTCAAATACAAAGTGCCAAATATACATTCTTTCAGTAGAGTGGGAATTCAGTACCAGGAACGGGACAAAGCTTGAAGAGTTGTCACCAGTTTGAGTTAATTTGACTCCAGGAAACTCAGAGCAGGAGAGATACAAGATCAAACCTAGAGTATATGCCTAACGACAGAAGGACAGAGCTCCTGAAGTACTGCTTGGTACAGCACTCAACAGCACAGCAAAAGAATAAAATAGAGCTGCAGAGAATGGTGCAGGTGGTCACAAAAGTGATTATTCCAAACCAGCTGAAGAACAGGAGATGGAGAACCATCCACACAGAGAGCCACATAGCTATATTAGAGCAGTGTTATGGGACTTTTTGATTGACTTTGGTCAGAGGTGTAAAGCCTCCAGAAGGCATCACATTGACATCTAGCTGAGGCTGAACACAGGTGAACCAGATGTGTGATAATACCCCAGAAAAGGTAAGCCCTTGGACACTGGGCCAGAACCTCATGTCTTATAACCAGGCTCACAGGAAAAATGAGAGCTTAAATCAGCTAATGATCTGTTCTGAAAAGTAATCACAAGTGTTCAGCAAGGAAGACAAAATATGCTAACCTTTAGATATTTGTCAACCGTTAATTGGTTTTTATATGAAGTGTGAAATTTAAGAGAATAAATCATACATTTGGAAGATACAATTCAGAACCAAGTAGTTCTCTCAAACATGTAATGATTTACACCTAAAACTAACTTTGCCTGATAGTGTCAAATACTCTATCATGGACAAGAACCAGCACACAATAATTTAATACATAAAATACTGCTTGACAAGGTTTCAACAGTCTTGCTTAATCACAAACCACAAGGAAAGAGACATAACATGCATGATCAGTAACACCGGGCTAAAAATTCCTCACAGTTGTCTGGTTAAGTAAGATGTGCTCAGAGGGATTCTAAGTAAGTCCCTTTAAGTTCTGTCCAGAATTTAGTTTCATTACACATTCTGCTGAAATCTCAAGAAAGATAAATATTTAGTGCACTTCCCTTGGCCTTCTAAGTTTGCTCAGGGATGAAAAAGATTTTCTTTTTCTCCATACATTTAGTTTGGAAAGTCTGTTGTATCACAGCTTCCTTTTTTTGGAGGCTTTAAAAAAAAAAATCAGTTAACTGTTTAACATGAGCTGCATGTTCTTTGAGCTGCAAATCTGATCTTACATGCTTTAAATGTGTGCTGTTCTAAATATTCTTCTTTCTTTGGAAAAAAGTATGCCACAAAGGTAGCTTTAGATTTGATTACCTAAACATCAGCCTTTAAAACCAGAGACCAGAAAAGATCCTGTCATGTAGTAACAGCTACTCAGTGTCATTCTGAAAATGACCTGGTATTGAAGAGTTCCAACAGGATCAACATAGTTCAAAATAAAAACAAAAAAACCACCAACCCCACACAAAAGCCCCCCACAAAAAAAAAAAAAAATAAAGCCACACCACCAAACAAACAACCACACCAACAACAAAGAAACAAAAAAAGCTGTGGGCCATTTCTAAGTTTTTGCAGCCGGCATTCATAGCGCAGTTGCTTAAATTTCATCTCAAAAACATGAGATAGTCCATCTCTCTGTTTAAATCAGGCTATGTCAAAGAAACAGCTGTGTAATGAAGTTCACAAAGTTCTGATCCAAGTCTTCCACATGAAAGAGAAAGGACAACTCCTGTGACATTACTGATTAAAAGAACCACTGCATTTCATTTAGAGACATCTGGCTTCCAAATCCTTCACAAAAATTAATTTGTTTCTTCAGAAATCTCTACTGAATGCTCCGAGATGCCCAACTAACATCTAGGGACAGGTCACATCACAGACCTCAAGGAAAAGGATTACCTTTATATGTAGACAAATATTTCTCAGTAACACCCAACAAATTCCTACACAGTTTACTGCCATGTAAGTAATTAAAATGGATCCTCCTAATGGAATTGTATTCTTTATTCTAAATGAGAAATTGTGGTGTCTCTACCTGGAAGCAAATGTGTTTGTTGACGACTTTTAACAGATCGATGGTAAAAAACTACACTTACTTTCCAGAGGGAAGAACAGATGAGGGAAGTCACACTGGAAAAAAAAGCTGTAGGAACTGTGTTATTTGCTACTACCTTAAAAGAAAAATCCATGAGCACCTGTTGAAACCAGGACTATTTGGAAGCTTTACCTCTTGTTTCAAGAAGAGTTTTTAAGGTGAAAAAATCCTATGTGTATTTATCTCCTCAAGATGCAGTTCATATACAGAACTTACAAGATGCAAGACCCAAGATAAGATAAATATAACCCATGTACTAAATACAGCTGAATAATCTGGACAGCTTCTAATTATTTAAGGAGTAGGATCAGGAAACCACATTGAAAACCACCTTATTACTACTTACAGCCAAGTACTCTGAGAGACATGTTATTCAATACTAATATAAATACGATGAACACAGAGGAATAGCTGATTTAGGAGAAAAATGCAGCAAATTTTCAGCATCAATTAGTTCTGGTTAGAAAAGTGTGTTAGGTCCTTTCACTAATGGTAGACTGTTTCAAAACTTACAAAGTACCTGAGGGAAAAGCTAAAATGTATCATTGATCTTTAAAATAAAGACCCAGTCTAGATGTCTAAAGTTATGGAACTGTGCTAGCCATTTATGTCAGATTTGTTCTGTCAGTCCATTCCTAGTAACTGTCACTTACAGTGACCACACAAAATTTTACAGCAACACAAAGAGCCAGAGATCATTCAGTTCCTCTATATGTTTCATTGCTTGGTTGGCTTTTTTTAATTAGCCGACTGGGAGGGGAGAAGCACTACTTAACTGCTCCTACTGAGACAGAGGGCATCATCCCTCTTGTCTGGGTAGGCGGCCACTGCCAGTCAGCACTGGCTTCAAAAGTGCACAAATAACCAACTGGGGTTACTGGGGCCACGGGTAAAAGATAAGATCTCACATTAGAAAGCACCAGAAAGTCATTGCTTTTACAGGGTGGGGATGAAGAAAACTCAGAATATGGGGAAACCTGAGGTACTGTGCAATAGTGCCACCAAAGAACAGGAAGGGAACTCTACTATATATGTTGAAAGTGTGAGGATACAGGAAAAAAATCACAATTTCTCTTTTTTTTTCCTGACTTTTTTTTAATACAAACAGAAGCAATGCAAGGTAGAAGTGATTGCTTTGTAATTTACACTCTTTTTTGTAAACTGGGACTGCTCAATCTTGTCTCAGATTCATGTTTTAAGTATCTAAAACTGGTTAAAGAACAGTCAGTGCCCTAAGAGAACTCCACTCGATATTTAAAATTCATCCTCCTCCTTCCCTAAAAGAATGTAATTGTGGTAGTCTTCCAAACAGGGTTAAACACAGCTTACAGCTAATGCTACTTATATTCAGTAGGATAAAATCCATATGGGTTGAAATAAGAAATTGAAGCATCTCATTTTTATGACATTAATTCCAGCTTGAACCTGGAAATCCAAGTAATGTTGGCCAAGAGGCAATGCATGAAAATTATGATTTCAGGGCAAGAAACTGCAGCTACTACTGAACTATGAATATTTTTCTCTATTATGACAGAAAACACATTGAAGACATAAAAGACCATTAAACTGCACTTTCAAGCAATAACATGTCTCTAGTAGAGGAGCATTATACAAAGTACATGGTGTTTACAACTGCTACCATAAAATTTGCTGCAGTCTCATTTCATATTTGAATCCCTTTAAACTACAAAACATATATGGAATCTCAACTACCATTCAACAGCTTTTAAATGTATTTAATTAAAATCCTTTATTGAGGCAAGTGCTAGCAGCAGGTCCAAGTGCACTGCTAAATTTTGTTTAACAGATCAAGAATTTCATAGGCATACAAATAGCATTTACTGTAAATTCATTTTTTCCATTCTTTTCATAGTACCTTCCTACAAATCCTCCTTAAAGATCATAAGAATAACATTTCCTATTTCAAATGTACAAGACTACTATGTACATAACAGCTTTCCTTTTCCTTCAGAATGGAACACCTGATGTCACTATTTGGTAACTGTTGTTAACAAGCACTTGAATCTATTTAGATCTAAAATACTACTTCAGAAAGTCAAATTCAAGAAGAAAATGTAAACAGGACTACAAAACTAAAAGTAAGCTTTTCCTCATTGCACACACTGATGCCTGTTTACACATTTCACTACTGTCAAGACAGAAGGTAAAGCTAAAGTTTTCTTATAATAGACCAATCAGTGATTTTATTGGGGCACTAAATATAGCCTGCCTTGTTGGAAATGTACAAGGATTAATGCAAAAAATTACTCAGAAATGCTTTTTACCAGTGAATGGAATGCAGCTTGATTCATTTTCTCCAGTTTGACATCTATAACTTTCACGTGCATTGTACATTTTTATCTACCTATCACACAAACACAACTGTTACTTGAAGCTGAAAATCTGAAAATTCACAATTACAGCCTACCTTAGTTGTAAAATTTGAATCACTTCAGAAATTCATAACAATTTGCAAGTGGGCAAAGAAACCATACAGAATATGTTTAAAGTAGGTATTTATCACACCTAGGCAATGAAACTACATGCGTTGAATATTCATTATTTGATTTGTATTTAAAAGGTTGTTCATAAAAAGGTTATAAATCTGCAAGGAAATACAGGCAGCAATACAAGGCATCTTTATATCCCTGTGGATTTGCAAAGGTTATAATACTAAAGCTTCAATTTAAAAAAAAATCCTACACTATAATAGTTATTTTACTAAGAATTTAATTCATATAGCGCCCAAGTCCTGGAGATTCTGTGTTAAAAAGACTAATAAAAATCACACACTCACCAACTGGAAGCCCCTTTATGCTCTACATGAAAAGTTTTGGAATAAGCTATAAAACCAAAATACAGACATTTCCCTTCTGAGTACAAAACACAATGCGAGAAATAACAAACCCTTGCTTTGCACATAACAATTACTTTAGTGAAAAATGAGGGAATACAACGAGGCAATTTTTTCTTCTCATTATAAACCTAAGAAAGAAGATGAGATTCTCAGACAATTATAAGAAAATAAAAGGCATCTTTTTTTCAATGTCAAAAAGCTACATGCCAAAAGGAATTTTTGGAGTGAGACTTCATACTGTTCATATTTAAACAGCCTCGTTACTCTTTTTCAGAAAACACATTTATCATATTTTGAACACCTCAACTACTTGCATTAGACATTCTTGATCAAATAAAGACAGAATATGATACCGAATTAAAGAAAACAAGCTCTTTTCTAATACAGAAAATGCAACATTGAGCAATGTCATTTCACCCCCAGAGAAGAGTCAATATTAAATCCTACCACAACTCTCACTTTCAAAAAAACACATGCAGCAGTGGGGTCTCCTATGCAACGGGATGGCAATCACCATTTTACTACACTTTGATCATAGTAACAATAACAACATTTCTTTTCTGGAAGGGGATTTCCACCAAAAAAAAAAAGAAATTACAAAGGAAATCTACCAAGAAATCTACCAAGTTTAAACAATTATGAAACTGTAAACATTTGTCCTTTGAAAAGAAATCTTATTCCTCATTCTTCTTTCAACTATACTAACTCCAAAAAGCCTACAACAGTAATGTTAAGAAAAGTGCCCATCTAATGTTGGTTTGAAGGACTTTATAAAATAAGCTTTGGCAATATGCATCCATTTCAACAACCAGACTTGTGCCATATTCTCAGAATTCAGCTTTCAAATCAACTACATAAGAAAACACATTGCAATTCTCATAAGTTTAAAGGCAAAAGGTTCTACACTGCAAAAGCAGACTCAAGAAACTCACTTATGCCAATCTTTCAGACTTATTTAGCCATGTCATTTTGAAGTGTTAAAGAGTAACCCATCCAGCATAATACCTAGTATTTATTAAAGCAACCAGAAGATCACCACTTTCAAAATTAAATCATCTCATCTGAACTCAGTAAAGACCAGAATATTACTGTGAACTTAGTACAGACTGGAATAAAAGCAAATCTGACTTACACATAAGCACACATGGAAAGGCAGTTTTCTCCAATTTAAAGAAATGTTTTCCTAGATGAAACGGTAGGGAGAAATACTTTTCCTTAACACCCTCAGATTTTAGTTGTTGTGATATACAACACTGCAAAGGTAAGTCTTTTTTTCCAGTAAGGACTCTAATTGTGACTGAGCTTCTCAAACAAGGCATGTCAGAAAGTAAAATCAGATCTTCCAACAGAAAAGCAAAAAACACATAAAATAACTTCTTAACAAAGGGGCCACATCATGAAAAAGTTATCCTAACTAATGCAGAGCTGAGGCAGGAAGTAAAATTGGTTTATTCTTTGTCCAGTACAGGGATGGTTTGGGAAGGATTTCTTTTTTAAAAAAAACTGTTCTTCTGCAGATATCGCATTCCAAAATGATTAGAACGTAAATCCCCATAGGAAGGACATGGTCAGTCTCAGACAATTTTGTTGTGAATGTTACACCAGCCAAACCATCCCACCAGTTTACAGAGCACCATAAAATATTTACACAAGCTATGAACTATAAAATATTTTCACATGAACTATAAAATATTTACACTATCAACATCAGTTAGGAAAGAATGATGTGCTGTCAAGCTGGTATGACACAAGAGTAAAGATTTTGTGGTCACAGATTAAATAAAACTATTGCAAATCATCTGGAAAGTTACAGGGACTATTAGGTTAAACAAATTACTGCTTCCTGGTCTCTTGGATGGTAAATGTAACCAGGAAAGCATAGCTTATGTGCTTTAAGCTGGGTTTTACCAATAAGATAAAGAAAGGTTAGGTTCATAATCAAACAGTACTAACCTCTCTGAATGTTCCTTCTAGCAAGGTGTCCAGATGTTGAAGAGGAGCTGGAGTTTTGTCTTTGAATCGTGTCAGCAGTCGCCGCTCAATAGCTCGAAACTGTACAGCCCTTTCAGATAACAGCTCCTGATATTTCTCAGCATTCAAACGCAGCTGCAATTTAAGGGTTTTCAAGAATTCGGGTTAAGGGTCATATACATTCATATATGCACATTCCAAATGAAATGGGAGAAGGATAGGAAAATTTTTGAGACAGAGTGTAATACTGAAATACGGTGTCATTTATGCCAGTTTCATACTTTATACACTCTGTAAAGCCAAACACTTCGAAGAATTATCATTTGCCATCAAAACCAGTTTTGGCTATTTGGGCTGCACTAGCAGCCCCAATAACCTGTGAAAATGTGTAACTATGTCATTAATAAACCTATAAACAAGAATGAAATTTCACCACCAAGACATGAAGGCTTCTTGGTTTGGTGTGCTATTTACGACACGTATACAATATACTGGAGCTGATATTCACTGCAGTCGAAAGCAAATGGTTATTCCCTTCTCATGAGTAGAAGTACTGAATTCTGTACTGTTTGAACAATTGTCTTTTTCTGAAGTTAAATCCTTTTTCCCTTTATTTATACTGACTGGCTAACACCAACAAAATTCCTTGAAGTGTACACTAAAGAACAATTAAAAGATAAAATGATTAAAAGATAAAATAGGAATTTTAATTATCTGGGCACTTGATGTACACTTTCCAGTATATGCCTGGAAAATAAAAATTACTAAAGATAGATCTTTCAAAAAGCTGTGATACCTCTGTACAGCTGACATTATAACTAGCAAAAGAAACATCAAGACAAACAGCTTCCCAAATGCAAGCAAAAGTGCCCCACAATGAAGAGTTAAGTTTCTAACATTTAGATGTGACATTATATTTAAAAATAAGCAAATGTCATTCTGCCAGTACATTATTGCAAAAACCAGTTCAGAGGTGCTAAGGGAAAAAGAAACACTATGAAGTTTTACTAGAAGTAGTGGGGAAAAAAGGGACATCTCAGGTAAGGGATAACTCAGGTAACATTCTCCTAAGATTGCCAAAAAAACCACTGTGTTGAAACTAAGAGATGGAAGTGTAAGCATGCCTTTAATAGATCATTTGACATTTTTTAGACCAGAAAATTACAGTAAAAATGCAGACATTTCAAAAGAGCCAGCTGCAACGTAATTAGAGTCTAAATTAGCATCCCAAAAGTCACACCTGTATTTTAAGCTTGCTATACAACCTAAAGAAGCCTAGATTTAAGGTATTTCTACAATAAGGCACTTTAAAAAAACAACATTTTTTACTTGCAAATTAGTTGAAACACAAGAGAATAACTACTCAAGAGCTTGAAATATAGACCAGGTTCCAGGCTGACTACTCAAGAAATTCCAGAAAATCCCAATACCAACTTTCATCTTTCTGTGTGGTGACAGCTCCACCCCATAGAAAATTTGGCAGCATGAAAGAACATCCAATAGTATTTCTCATTTTTGCATAAATATGTTGTTGCTTTTGCCTAAATACATGAGTTTAATAAAAATTTTCAAATAGCAATACTCTTTTCTATTGGAAAGGTATGGGAGAAAGAATGCATATATTTTATTTTAATAGCTATTTCTACAAGGTAGCTGAACAACTGGAGATTTTTCATTGTCACCTATATGGCCAAACAGGAAAAATAACAACATTTCTTTTATTTCTGGTCTGGCAAACTGCCTTGATCCTCCAATGCTACTTCTACAAGGGCAGTTTAATAAAATCTGGAGGGACTTTCCCTTAGATACAACTTTGTACTTTCTGAAAGCCAAATGCCTGTGATACTACAGTTATAATCTGATTAATCATTGCACTAAAATCCAATTTTAAACTAGAAGACCAATAGCAATTCACATATTATGTAACATACCTCAAAATGTCGATCAATTAGTTCAAAATATTCTTGCAGGGGAATCGAACCAGAAAAGGTACATGTAAAATCTTTGCAGTTTTGCTTCTTGAAATGCTCTTCTAGACGGCGTATGAGCTCTTTTGTGACCAGCCAAAGGTCTTCCAACTGATCACTCTGAATCCTGTATCGTTCTTTGAGTACAAGAACAAATACAAACCAATAGACACAGTTTTCAGACACAAATTCACTATACAGTGGTTTAGCTAACACGCAAACAGAACTTGTTAACTGTATCAAAAGTCTATGCAAGATTTTCTTAATACATATACATTCACTAGTGTTAAAGAAATACTTGTATTTTATTGACTGTGCTATACTTCACTTTAAATACAACTAATATTAGAAGAATATGGTTCTTATCAAGCTACATATGATGACTTTGGAAAAACGGCTCAGTGTAGAAATAAAAAGTGTTAACATAAACTGAAGTGAAAAACCAAATCCTGATAGCTGGTGTTATCTGTCCCAGCAAATTCATCTAACTCATCAGATTTCAGTGAATTTCAAAATACCAGGCTAGTGGAATGAGATTTCATTTCTAGTTCATGTTTGTATAACCCTCTCACCACCTTCTAGGAAATCAGAATTAAATAATATTAATATTAGTTTAATTAACAGAATTAAGGGCTATTAACTAATAAATATTGAGAAAACCATTGTGGAAAATCATAGCAGCCTTGTAATTTTCAATTTTTTCAAATAAAGTATTTTCGAACATGAGTTCCTTACATCTTTTCATTACACAGCTGACAATAACAAAAAAAAGATAGCTGGAAATGCAGCTGAGGATTTGACAAAAAAAATTCATTTTTTTTGCCTTTGTTAAAAAGGGCCACAGTAAATCAAATTAACTAGAATTCTTTTAAACTTGAATGTACTTATTTTACATTTTCTCAACATTAGTAATTCAAGATTGTTTGACATTACCACTGGCATCATTCCCAGGATATGTATTTCACTGAATACAGAATGACAAATTCTGTTTACAGTGTAACAGGAAAGAAGCAAGTTTTATTTAAAAACATGCTTGTTAAAGAAAAGAACACCATCTGCTAATGATAGCATTCGACCTAATATCCATTTTTTAAACACTCACAATGCAATGGCTGGACTTATTTGGATGTATCATCATACTTTGCCTTAAGTGATTTTTCCTTGACGGAAATTAGCTCAGATGTTTTCAGGCCAAATCAACAGTCATTCCATTTATAACTGACATATCTAATACATTAATGGTTTAAAATGGACAAAACTAATTTCCTCCAAATTGCACATTTAGTTTCCATACACTGTTTGCTGGTCAATACAAATACAATCTAATTTTACCATGGCCTGAGTAGAGAACATTGCAATCATTTGCTTTACATGATCTTCCAAGTCTCAAAAAAGACAAATTACATTTAGAAACGTTACAAAACTGGGAATCTGTAGTTAAACTAAACACATGCTTTAAAACAGAAATACTGAGAAAAAGAAAAAAAAATAACTGTGCTTTTATTCTTCCCATGCTTTTATGACGATTAACCAACTTGTATTCGCTTTTTGTTAAAATAAGGTCCATTACGGAAAATTACAACACATTTTCAGAAAAGCAGGAAACTGAGGGGCACCAATAGATTAAATCAGCTATAAATTCTTTTCATACTGTAGCAGGTTGTCTAAGCAGCACAACCTGCCTTAGGAATAGCTGTTCTGCCAGTAGATGTTTAGCAGATTCAGTTGACATCCCAGCTAGGAAACCCACATCAGAAGGGAAAAAAAAAACCGACAAAAACCAAAAAACGCCAAAAC
>VXBU01018480.1:18740-62569 GCA_013400315.1 Bombycilla garrulus | reverse complement strand
CAAAAACCAAAAACCGACAAAAACCAAAAACCGACAAAAACCAAAAACCAAAAACCGACAAAAACCAAAAACCGACAAAAACCAAAAACCGACAAAAACCACAGTTAGCAGTCAAGTCTTCTTTACTCTTTGATTAAAAGTCCGTTTTTAAAATTTCAGTCAAAAAAAAAAAAAACAACCCTTAAATCTCAACTTAGTGCGAGCTACTTTTTGATATATATATATTCTGTCAAGATGTACTTCAGGCTGGGCTTCTTTGTAGAAGTCTTGACAAGTTGAAGTAATATCTTCAATTGTTACACCAGTCAAAGTGGACTAGGTAATAGAATTAAAAACTAGCATGAAAACAGATGTTGCTCCTGTTTGCAGCTTCAGCAATAAAACTCAACTGAACATGAAGACCTCCATTGCTACATGCAGCTCCCCCCATTCAGAACTTAAGGTCAATTTGATAAGGAATATTGGAAAAAGAGGTCTTCTTCCATTGTCCATTATAAACTCCTTTGATGGAAAACCAGAAAAGGCTTGATCTTATAAACTTCTTTCACTTTTCTGAAACACCATTACTCCTAGTCAAAAATTATCTACACATACAGGTTTCTTTTTGAAGAACATCTCCTCAATTGAAATGCTACATAAGCACTTTTACGAAGTATAAGCTCAGTGTTACATAGGAGACTAAGTACCTACCAAATAACACATTATTTTGTCTGCATTCATTAGTTTCACAGAAGATCTGTTCAGTCAACCATTATCATTTTAGTATCATTATATTCTACCAAGCAAAGCTTTTGTATTATTATTAGTCTCTGTTTATAAAAATATTCTGAATTATGCTTGACTATCAGAGTTTTTATAAATATTTACCTTTAAATAAGTTTGAGTTAGGTAGCATTTCAAATGAGCAAATTCCCCCTAAGACATTCTCTAACCAACTCAGTTCAATGCATGAAGTGGATGCTGGAAACAGGCTGCTAACATAGAAAGTGACACCATACTGTTCATTTGTCTTTTAAAGTTAGGATTCCCATATACAGTAAATAAGTTGCCACACTAAGAGAAACAGATATTGTGAAGCTCCTTTGTAAAGTGAACTTCACAAGTAAAGCAGTGTGGGAAAGTTTATTCTAGGACTGCAAGCGTCATTCCTAGCTGGTGAATAAACAAACCTGAGAGGAAAAGATTGAAGATTGGGGGTGGGGGATGTGTGACATTAAAAGTTATGGCCTTCAGTAGAAACTAAAATATATTCATTACATAGAAACAAATTTGTCCTTACAGCAATCAGGTTTAACAACTATGAAAGAAAAAGTCCAAATCAAAATTTAAGCTGCAATCCAGGAAAAAGTTATTTGTTTATCCTTTCAATTCTTTAGTTTTTAAAAACAATTATTTTAAAAACAATTATTGTACTTCCAGTTTAGTTAAAACTGTTTAAGATCTCCTGTTCAAAGAAATATTTTAAAAAGTAACAATAAAACAGCATGCCAATAATGCATACAAAAAAAACTGATTTGATCCTTAGAAAAGTAAAACAATTCTTGGTACAATGAAAATTACACTCCAGATGGTTTCTGGTTTTAACACATATGATTACATTAGAAAAGGTATTAAATACTATCTCACAGCTCACAGCTGACCCTATCAATATTTATATAGCCCACCACAAATACAGATTTCTGAAAACAGTAAGGAATATTCTCTCTGAAAAAATTTCACATTGACAAACCAAATTGTGATTTTTCACTCAAAGCAGTTTCCACAAAGGATTCACACAGTGTTCCAACTGAACCCTCTGCAGTGCACAGCTGCTTTTCTAGCTTTTCAATTTGTACTCTGCTATATTAAATGAAGACTTTGTGCTCTGCTGGCATGGAAAATGCTAAACACAATTGAACTTGTTTGGTTTCAAGGCACATGCCAAGAA
This sequence comes from Bombycilla garrulus, assembly GCA_013400315.1. Taxonomy (NCBI): domain Eukaryota; kingdom Metazoa; phylum Chordata; class Aves; order Passeriformes; family Bombycillidae; genus Bombycilla; species Bombycilla garrulus. The sequence continues at coordinate 60,642 of VXBU01018480.1, read as the reverse complement.
AGAGTTTAGCAAGTTGAGCAGTTGTACAGAGCAAGACCACAAACTCTTGAAAATTAAGAGAACCCTATCTCTTTCAAAGTGCCCAAAACTGAGGTAGTTGGAACAGGTCTATTTATATCACAAACTGCTCTATACAAGAGATACTGGACCAGGTAACAGCAAATCTGCCTCTATGTTCATAAACTCTGTAAGCATAATAAGAAGGATCTTGAATCTATAATNAATCAGTGTAAAACCAGCACACTTACAAAGATATACAGGCACTTAAAGAGAAAAGATGGGCATTTACTTAGATGTAGAGAAGCAAGCAGGGTCTGACGTCTAGCTTAAGTAAAAGATTACTCAAAGTCAGTGGGAAGTTAGAAATTTGCTTTTTAATCCCTTTCAAAAATTCCAGAAGGTGACTAATTCCAAACACAGATGTTGAAATTCCTTTAAGATGAGGGGTTTTTTCCATTATTATAATGACAGTATTAATTTATGAATAAAAACATTGCTAAAAGCTTTAAGAAAAATCCAATATCTTTAGAGAACTACCACTGTAATGTATTGTATTTTGAGCATAATTTTGTTTTGTTCTACAATTTCATACTTGAGAGGAGGTAAGGAACCATCAATTAACACTAGTTATCCTTCTTTGTATGACCCACATTCTCATTTTGTACATATTCTAACTGATGATCAGGCTTCTTTTACTCTGATACTGATAGAACTTACGTGATGTTTTTGAAGCAAGAAGAGTAGTTTTTGCACCAGTTAAAAACTGAAATCCCAGAGCATTTGCTTGGTCACCCTGAGACGGATCAACAAAGTCTGAAAAAGGAAGTTAAATACCATTTTCTGTAATTTGACACTGGCACTTGGCAAATCTCAATCCATAGCCAGGACTGTATCAATCTTTGCACAAGCAGAAGAATAAGATTGTTTCCCTTCTTAGGGTTCAAAAGCAACAAATATGAGCAGTTTGGTACACCCTCCCTTCATTCACAGGTGGAATGTGAGCCACACACTGCTTCCCTTCCCCAGCCTGAAAACATAAGGTTGATTTCCCAGAGGTTCAGTCTGTACCCTCTAAAAGAACTGCAACTAGTGTAGAGCCCAAAGACTAACACCTTTCACCACATGCAAGGTCACCTTTAATTCAGTTAGTCATGCAAAACATTTGCAGAAATTATTATTAGCATTAAAATGCTTAAGCCCACTCCTTTTAGCTTTCAGCACAGAGCAAAACAAACATCCAACTTGCTAAACCTAGCTGCTCTGCCAAGTCCATCCATGTCCACCTTTCTTTCCATGCAGTGTAGTGGATTATACTAATTTAAAAGGTTTAATTTTAGAATACCACATTTTAAAAAACTATTCTTTGTCGCCACTACTCCCACTACTTCTGAAAATAAGGCAAAACAGGGAGAAGAGATACAACTTTTACTGCATTCACCAATAATTCAAAAATTACAGCATAATAATAAACAAACATAATAAACAGCATACTTTTTTTATTTAACCACTGTAAACAGAATGAACAGAAACCAGAACATTTTAATGCCTTCTTGGTCCTCTGCTTTGTGTTGTATTCCCAATAATGCATCCCTATGTTAAAAATAAAATACAATGTTTCTATTCTGAAAGCATTACTGCTTTGCCATAATGGAAGCCCATTACTAAAACCTCAAAATAGAGACACTTTAAAAAAATGCTGCTATGTTTCAAGTATTACACAGAACATCCAGCTGAGAGAGTTATATTTACCCTTAAAATGAAGAGAATCATGCTCCAAGCTCCAAAAAAAGCCAAAAAAACCCACAACACGCCAGCAAAGCCTACCTCACTGTTCTCAGACAAATATATAATATAAGCTTTAAAAGAGATGAAGCTACTCCTTTAAAATACAATAGTAGAGTTGTTGGCCGATACAGCTCTCAGCAAATTGTTCCAAGAACTCTGAATTAATCACTGCCACACTGAACTTACTCACAATCACTTTATAAGCCCTGTTTATTAATTTCTTCTTGTGCTAATATGATCATCTAGACCTGTGATATAGCCACAAAATATTTACTGAAACCAACAGTATTATTTCTTTTGCCTGTGTGTTATTAAGCTAAATGAATAACTTTCTTTTAACTTTCTTGAACTCTCTCTATAACATTTTTCCATACCTTTGAGTTACATATATTATATTTTTATTTAACACCAGCAACTAGCATTCAGTTTGTCAGTGCACAGGAACATGATATCGGTTTCCTGCATGGAAACATTTTGTGTTAATGCATCCTCAATTTTTATTTGTTTGCTTATGATTACAACATATTGTACCACAGAGTATTCCTGTGGTAGCTTCCACTTCCTCTCTTTTCCAAATTGCCAGCACAAAATTACAGCAAAACTTATTTTCTTAATGTGACACTTCATAATACTTAATTTCATTCTTCTTTTTCCAGTCTTAAGAGGAACTAAACTTGTCTGTCATGCTACTTTAATGTAATGCTGAATAGAGAACATAGTTTGGGTTTGCACATCAGCAAATAATGCTATGTTCAAGTCTTCTTTTTGGTCCAAGAAGGCTACTGAAATTATTATATATAATCACTTCAGACTGATATATCAAATACTCAATGAGGCATCCTACAAAGCAACTGTACCCCTTACAAACAACATTTACCACTTCTGCTTTGGCTTGCTCACCTTTTTTAAATGAATGCCCATGTTTTCCCCATTACAACACCGCTTAAGCAATTTTATGTAAAATTATTGTCTGCATACATAAAAATTAGATCTATACCAAGTAAAGAAATCTGCAGTTTTACCAGAGGCAGGTATACTACCCCAGGTGTATTATTATTGAAATAATATACCATCATTTTTTTAAAAATAAATTTTTAATATACTAACATGAGCTTTTTAAATCACCTCATTACTTCACATGGAAAAACAATTCCTGTTGGGAGCTTCTAACACTTTTTACGTTTAAAAATCTACCTGGAAAAATGGTGACAAAACTGATGGGGGGTTTGTTGGTATCAATAGTTAGCTTGTGGTTTGCTGCTTTTGAAGGTTGACCTGGAAAGCAAACTAACTTCAGAGGCAGACTGAAGTTACACTGTGAAACTCTTGGTATTCCTAAAATGAAAGAACAAAAATGCATTTTTCATTTCCACATTCTGAATACGGGATATTTCATACCACTGTCCTCAAAAAGGTATAATAAGTTAATTAATGTGATTAAGGAATGCATTATAACCAAAACTATATAAAATCCTCATTTTCTTTAAATTTTCCATCTAAAATACCTTTAAATTTTAATACTTATAATTACCTTCTCAAGTGAACATTTTTATATGGATAGGAAAGCAAGAGTTATTAACAAAACTACTGCATACTGTATTTATACTAATTAACATGCAATAAAGATTAGTTTTATTTTATTCTCTAGACAAACAATACCACTTTAGCATAAACAACAGCTGTGTGATTACTCCTGATGCTTCAAATACAGAATTTAAGCATCAGCATTTTCATCAGGAATATCACAAACTAAATGTTTTCTATGAGCATATTTACTCCTTTTTTTATATATTCTTAAATAACACCTATGCAACTTTCATATTATCTGTCAGTGGTTTGTGGCTTAGAAAAATAATGTATCCAATGGAGGTTATTACCCAAATGTATATTAAATTCTATCTTTCAACTTATTGCATCATAATAAAGCAGAGCAGTAGAACAACTTGGCTACTGCCTTGAATATCAGGATCTACTATCACAAGCAATTTCATCAGAATGGTGCAGCAGAAAAGTGGAAGTTTTAACACTAATATTTAGAAAACACAATTGAATTTCCTCAGGTATAAATACTGTTTCCAATTGCTGGCATGTCAGCAAATGTCTAGTATGCTCTTTTCAAAAAGCAAAAGTGTATATTGCTATGAAATATGCTCTGTTGAGGAGACAGATTGTGGGGTTTTTAAGGACAATTTTTGGATGAAGCATCTACAGGAAAACTTTGTGTAACAAAATAGATTTTCAGAGACAAAGTAAGTTACTGTCAGAAAAGTCATGAAATTGATAGCTACACAGAGGTATATACAGAGTATAAAATCTGAGCTCAAACATTCAATGGCCATCCAAGCAACCCTTTTTTGCTAAGGGGTTGATTTTGTTTGCTGCCTCTTAGATCTCTTCCAACGAAAAAGTTACTTCTAAGACATCTCAGGGAAAAAATGCTACTACTCAGATTATTCCCTGTGGTCATCAATTCACAAGCAGTTTTGGCTGGCTGATAATGCCTCCAAGTAACTATTCCGCAGCAGCTTATAAATACCAAATCATAAAAAATTGGGCAGAAAACTCATTTAAATTGAAGACGGGTCTTCAAAATAAGAGTGTTCCAAGGTTCCAAGGTAAATTCCTAGAGGAACACTTGAAAATAAACCCATGATCTGTCAGAATGAATCATTCAACTGTATCTTCATCATCTGACAGGAAAAGTAAAATTTTTCATGATGACAGCATAACAGAAACATCTTCATATTGAACTTAGATGTGGAGACTTATCAACAAGAAAAATAGTAGCAAAAGCAGGCAAAAATACTTTGGGTTTTTTTTTTTTATTTTGAAAAATACATTTTTCTTGTTTGGTCAGACCAGCTTTTCCTACATAGTCTGCTATCAGTCTGCCTCACCATAAACATAGCTTTTCAATATTTCAGACAAACGTAAAATCAAGTATTATCTAGCATATGGAGGAGACTGGGGAGATTTCCAGTGAACTAATCTAAAACAGCTAGATTTAAGGAAAACAAACCAAAAAGCTTAAAAAAAAATTTATCACTACAGTGAAAACTTGCTGGGAAATGTTTCAGAGTATTTCAGAATTTTAAATGGTAAAAAGGAAACCAAGTAGTAGCCATGTGTGAGAGTCAGAATATTCTCAACCTGTTGATATTCTGTCCAGCAACACATCTCACTTCATTTAGAGTTGTGATGCTTTGTGATACACAGTTTTAGTACTAAAATAAAGGAAATAAAAGTAGAAATAAAAATTCAGATTCTCCTTTAATCTGAAACCAAACACATTATGTCTAACACTATCTCATAAGGTACTAGTATTTAAAGGCATACTACGCACTTGCCCACTATAAGTAATAAAAGTCACATGCCCTGTAGATACTATTTCATTTCCAAATTGCTTATGCATTCATTTAGTGTTATTTTTCAAATATAACTAACATGCATAATAAAAAGTATTAAAACTCAGATCTCCCAATTTAGGGTGCTACATATTCAGAGAATTAATATTTGCTCAGGTATCGATGACCCTGAGTTTATGCAATACAGTGTACCCCACAGTAACCCAAAAAAAGTTTTTGTCACAGATAATTCTACAAAGTTTACTGTGCATTGCAATACTCTGTTCAGAACAAGGTTTTCACCTTGGTATGATATTTTTTGAAACAAAAACCCAACCTTCATTTTTATAGTAGTATTCTTTCAAATTATATACACTTGTTTTTATATAGCTTATTGATAATTAATTTTTTAAGTCACTTTGTCTAGCAGATATATGCCACAGGGTAACAGTTATTCTTGTCAAGAGCAAGATCTTATTGAGATGTTTCGAGCATCTATTTCCTGTACAACACCTCAAGGTCTGCTGAAATATTCAGGAAGCAGAAAAGGAGAGGAACCATAACAGCTTTCTTCTTTTTACTGCATTTAGTAAGCTCAAAAAAGCATAAGTATTGAAAATGTAAGACTCAAATATACATACATCTACAGCTTCAGTTTAGGAAAACTGCAAAACTGAAAACTCCCTTTCAGCAGATCTCTACACCTATGACAATCAACTTTTTTACCTTCCCAAAACATGAAGGAAAGCATACTTAATATATTTATTTTTAAAGTTCAAAATACACTTCTACGAGCACTGCATCTTTTTAACACATCTACAACTATACCGCAAAACCACCCTTTCCCTTTTTTAGTCTACATAAGTTAATTTTCCAGTCTTTTTTTATCTCTTAATTGTACCTTTTCCAAGAATTGTATCTACCACAATCACAGCTACGTTTTGTACTGCTGGTAGTCTCAGACAAAAAGCAGCCTTGCAGCCTTGAATAAGATGTTTCCAATAGGGATTGGAATGAAGACATGTTGTGACATCATTCTCAGAGTTGCTCAGCCCAAACAGCATAAATGCCTAATAGCTGTTTCAGTTGCACCAAAGTTATAATTTTGCTGCCTAACTGCTAAAACTGGAGAAAAAACCAGATGTAAGTATAATTGTCTCCAATTTACAATCTCAATGTACAAGGAACTTAATATTTTGCAAAATTCCCATGTCAGATATGAGAAAGTGCAATATGCTTCACCAATAAATGTCCTTATGACCTTCTATTCTCTATATCCTCACCTTCATAGCATCAAACCAAGAATAGGAAGAACTTATGGAAATAATAGGCAAAATAATAGCTCCCTTTCAAATCTGTTTAATTCAGCACACACTGGCACAGAAAAAAACTTTGCATGTTTTACATTCACTCACCTTCAGGATTGAGCTCTGCCATATGACCAGCAAGCAACAGGACAAAAGAGGTGAAAAAATATGTGAGATACTACTCAAATTTAAAAAAAAAAAAAAAGGAAATAAAGCAGGATTTTAAGAACTTAAGCCACATTTGTTAAGTAGACAATACATAAAGACATAATACTAGCCAAAAGCTAGACATGAGACCACATTAATCAATAGTGCAACCCCATCCAAGGGACTGACTCATCAAGTTTCAGCTGTATGAATCCCACAGAGATAGACTGAAAAGTCATTTGGCCACAAATATGGATATCTTAAAAAACTAAAGAGGAAACAGTCTCTGTTCTAATAAAATGAAGTCACAAAAGCACTTAAAGTTTGTTTACTAGTATATTACACTTGAAGATTCGACTGCCAAGTAACACTAGCATTTGTATGTAATTCCACAGAATTATCTCCAATAATTTAAATATATTTTTAAAAATAGCAGATCCTAGCCCTAACCCCTAATTACATTCCTTTACTTAGAAGTCTTCAAAGTTCAACCACCAAAGATATTTTTTTAAAATTTATTCTTCAGTTTCTATAGTTCTGTTAGATGTCATGTCTGCTTGTTCTTTTTTTTTTTAACAGCATATAAACCATAAAACACATTCAAGATGCAAGATTCTTATTTTCCTAACAAAAAGGCTTGCAAAACACAACTTCATATCTAAACTACAAATGTAAGATTTATTAGCATTACCTGAAAGAAATAATACATTTATTTTCTGAACTTAGGAAGCAAAATTACAGAAACAAGACCAGCAAAACAAAAAGCAAGCTTTAAAAACCAAAGGATCCAAGACATTTGCTTGTGCGCCACCTATTCAGTCATGCCAAAAACCTGTGTAAGGCCACATCACTAATTTGGACTGTTATGAATGCACAGCATCTCATTCACAAGGAATATGCAGTCAGAATCACAGGACAGAGGGACTGAAGTTGTACAAGCTGTTCATGCAAGTTCTCAATTAAAAAAGAGGGCTTCCTTTTCTTTAAAAAGATGTGTTTCATTATTTTTCTAGAAATAAACATTTTAGTCATGCAACAGCCTGGACTACCATCATAAACACAATGTTTCAAGTGTGAAGAGATGGAAAGAAGATATTTACATAAGTAAAGTCTGGATATAGGATAAGGTACTCGAGACCACCACCCTTCACAGAAGCCCTTAGTACACATGCACCTCTTTCATGTCAATCTACTCCATTTGTGCTGGCACAGCTCTGTCTTTGCACAGTGAACCAAATCAGCAAATCTGGCTGAGAAACAACTGGTGACTGTGTGACCACAACAAGGGAGGAGGTGCAGGAGCAAAGCCAAGCAGCAAGAAGTGAAGAGCTGACAGCTTAAACTGGTTTATGCAGCATTTTACATGGAAACCCTGCCTAAATACAGCTTTTCAGTAGCCTGACACATCCATAAGGCTGTGTGTAGAACACTAAGCAAATAAACTTTCGGTCATGGATAGCAAAATGAAGTTACATATTCTATCACTAGGGCATTGTAACATCATAAAATAACGTGTTGGTTTCTATTTCTTTGGTTTAGTTTATTGTTTGGAATGAATATGTTAATCTGTTAAAAAGGAAGTGAGGAATAATCACTCCCAGTGCTTATTCAGATCTTGGCAGACCGGAAGGGTGAATGTCATAAAGATGTAATCAGCCTCTCATTCCAAGAGGTGGAGCAGAACAGAAGCAAATTGATAGGACAAGGTGAGAAAGCTGGTACAGCTGTTTCCCAAGCAATAAGCTTATGATTTTACCTCTGTAAGATCAATTACACAACTTGATACAATATAAATATTCACTAAAACTGAAGACTAGATAAATATTATTTCTTTAATTACTACTGCCTTTAGTATATTTCAAAATACTATTTATAGAAATAAATAGGGGAAACAGCCTTAAAAAAAAGAAAAATAAAAGGCACATCACCTTCAAGTCTCCAGTGGCTTACCTGTTGGTATATTATATGAAACCATACAAGTTCCCTCTAGTTCTGGTGGAGAACAATTATCCTTCAAAAATACAGACAGGACCACAGTTTCAGATGAATCTGGTTCTAAAAACAACACTAAATTAAATCAAGCCATAGGAGCATCCAAATTAAAGCAGCATATTTTCTAGCTCTTTGAAAAGTATTCTACTAAGTTAAGTTATGATATTTTCCCTATTAGTTCACCTTTATCAAATCACTGTACGTTCCTTTTTTTAAATCCTTAATTTATAAAAGGCAAACAAGGGCCTCTGAGTATCTTGAAGCATAACCTATAAAACAATTCAGCACACTGAATATGGAAAATATAAAAACAAATGCGATTTATGCCGCAATTTCAGTCTTTTACAAAGCCATTTGCTCCTATCCCATGCTGAGAAAATACAAGAACTGCCCCTTCAAATGAGAGTAGCAGTCAGTAAAGCCGTGTTTCAACAGGGACTATTACTTGTCATTTCAGAGCAGAAATGGCCTGCAGTTCCAACTGAAGCAGCAGGCACACTTGTCTGGCTTTCAGCTCCACATAGTCTTAAAGGCAAACCCACCTGCAGTCTTACCAGCAGAGTAGAAAAAAGGCTAGGATCCCCAAACTGTTGATGCTATGTTGGGAAGAGATGCTAGACTGTCCCCCCAGTCAACAAACTTACTGTCCCCGTTTGTAGATCAAGACTGGCATTTCTACATAGACAGAAATGTCAGCAAAACAAAATAACCCAGCAGAAGTACTACAGAAAAATTATGGGGTTTTTGCCTCCATCATGAGGCTGCTACCCTCTTCACCTGTCACACATCATACCACAACCAGGGAAACAACTCCTATCTTACTTCACCTTCTTCCACTAAGCAGTGTCTAGAAGCTGTGGAGGGCAGGCAAGGCAAACTCGCAATTGCTTTAATCGCTGTATATCTGCAATAATGCACTCACTGGAGGCTGGGGTACATCTTTGCAAACCTCAGAAAAAGTATTAGCATCCAACAGTGATGGTACTGCCATAATTCACCTAAATCACCGAAGACAAACTGGTCACAGGTCACTGCTAACGGAGCTTGCACACACACAGCCAGGCTAGGCTTCTGCGCAGTCACTTTGCTCTGGATTGTTATCTAGACCAAGAGACACACAGTGGTATTGAAAGGAAGCAACTAATATCTAGAGCAGAAAAAAAATTCCATAACCAACAGTAAAATATGAAAAATCAAAGACCAACTCAGCAGTAACACTTAAGGACTTGAAATTTCAACTTCAAAGCAAGTATTTTCATTTTACAAATCTTATTTACTAACAGTCAAGAATAACATACAGTAACTTCAAAGATTACAAAAACCTGAGGAGACTTCTCAAGTTCTTTGCAATTTTAACTCAAGACAAACTAAAGCTAAAGTATTACTTATACATTTAATACCCTGCAAGTGTCACGAGCATTCATTCTAATTCAGACAAACATAAAATGTTGCATCTTTTAGGTGATTATACTGAAAAAACTCCCAAGAATAATAAAATCAAAGATAACCAGAGAAATTACTTCCTTTAACTGCAAACACTATGCATAGTCTTCTGAATAACTTCAAGTTTTATTTTGTTTTTTTTTACTGCAAATAAATTAAGAAAATCAATATACAGGATACTCAGCACAACTACATATAACAAAAGCTCAGCTAAACAGAGTAGCCCTCATTGCTTCTATTGTGCACTGTTAATCCACTGCAGAACAAATGGATATCAAAACAGTGTATCTAAAATGAAAGTAGAGTGGTGACTAAGATCTGAATGTGGTCTGTACAGACAGAGACCATATATCTAATATTAAAACGGTTGAACCGGGGGGTTGCCCGCCCTGCCCGGGTGGCCAGCCTGGGTGGCAGACAAAGCCCCCGGTGCCGTTTTAGATCGTCCGGATAGCGAGGGTTCCTGGTCTCCGGTCCTAAGGAGCGGCTCACGTTCTACTCCGGCAGACGCCCCTGGCCACGAACTATCCTGGCAAGCCCAGCCTGATTCTTATCAGGCGGTACAGCTCTTTTAGTGATTTCAGCTATCAGTGATATTCAGCTCGCTGCTTGCCAGGTAGCCGCTCATGCTAGCCCAGGGGAGAAGAGACGAGAAGACGCTGTCCAGAGCTTTTCCATGGGTTCTTTATTGGGGGTTCCGTGAAGGGGTCCAGGAACGGCATCTTCTCCCGAAGTGGGCAGAAGTAGGGGTTTTTATAGGATTAGGTAGGATTGGGATAACTAGCCAATAGTCTGAGGTCTTGGTGTTTTGACCTATAGTCTTAGGACATCTGGAATGTAGCCAATAGTGTTACAGGGAGATAACAGAGGGTCTTAGGAAGTAGGGTTTAGTACATGACTAAGCATTTTCTCTCCACGGGGGCCTTGCTATATGCTCAAAGATTGCAACATAATATGATCTATTTTGCATTGCTGTTCTACCAAGCTCACTACAGCCAGGTTATATCAGTTTAAAATATTATTATTTATAAAATTACTCAAGTTAGGAAACTACGTTGACTACTTTAACATAATTAACATCAACATTGATTTAGGTTTAACAATATTCCAGTTACAAGAACTGGTCACAGAAAAAAAGATTCTAGAAAAAATTTAATTCATGGTAACTCCTACATTTACTATTTTTGTTTCACTAAAAGGTACAAGATGCATAAACAAAAAAAGCGAATGGGGAATTAATTATGTCTTCCCATTAAAAAGCTTATGAAATATGTAACTACATAATTCATTTGAACTTCTTTGAGCAGATTTATCAAAGACTTTATCAAAACAGCAGTTTTTTCCTGCATCATTTCTAGCATTTAAAAATGCAGAGAAAGATGCTGGACCAAGTACAAGTAAACCACACTAGTCTGAGGGGATCTGGTTCAAAGTTCAGCTACTCTCTGAATTTTTCACTCTAGACAGAAAGAGAACTTGCAAGGTTCTCAAAAATGAAACTCCATTGATATTCTTAGAAGAACATACTAATGTCAGAAGTAAGAATCATGATCCTTTTTAGGCAGTACTGAGGAAAAACTACAATTTTGTGATTATATTTGTCTACTATTTTTTAAATTGCTAAAGCTATGAAAGACTTTTTCAAAAGAAAGCCTATTTTTGTTTATTGAAAACTAAAAAGGCAACTGAAGATCATAAACTTTCCATTTGAGTAACCAAACATTTATTGCCATTGGAAAAAATATTCTCATGACTTCCAAAACTACTTCATTCCATCCTAATAATGTTTCTGTGATGACTTGTTGATAAGCCTATAAAAATAAAACTGCAATCCCTTTCTGACTGTAGCAGAAGGCTTGCTGGAATGATACCTTGTCATAATAAGGAGAAAAAAAATAAGTATATATTGCATTTCAAACTTCACTCATTCCATGTTCTGTTGCACAGAAAATGACAGGCTTATTACAATTTGCCACTACTATTCAAATGTTACTGTTTGAATTAGGCACAGTACCTTTACTGTGACTGATGGTACTGCCTCTGCTTTTACCTCACTGTCAATGGCTTGCTGTGAAGAAAAAGATGAAAACTCAATGTTCCACATGAGCAGAAAAACACAATAAAAGCAATATTACTTTTCTACCATCAACTTAGTAAGCACAGAACTAACATTAAAGGACTTATCATTCGTATGACAGATTAAAATACACAAAATACATTTCTGAGTTCCTTCTGAAAGTGTGAAGTCTGTTTGAAATTCCCTGCAAAAAGGATAGTAAAAGGTCATGAATGTTGTATATACAAGAAACTAATACACTCTGATGTATATACAAGTATTTGAAACTGTTTTGTTTGGCACACTACTTTTCACTGTATATTTATTCAAATTCTGGAAATACCTGCTACTATTCAGTAGGGAAAGGTGACTTCCAATCTGCTAATATGTTATATACACAAAATAGCATCTACTATAAAAATCATCACACACTATTTTATAATCAGAAATATACCTGAAACTTCAAAAGAAAATTCTTGCAGGCACTTGAATACTCTTGCTAATTTCTATTTCAATAGGCAATTCCATCTACTTCAGAATTTACCTTGACCTTGTGGTCTATTTTAATTTTATGCTTATATTTCATTTTGAAACAGGTCAATCACAGTTAAAGAAAATGCTCCCATTTAAACTGTTATAAAGAATCACTTCTCTCACTTCTGCAATAATGCCAAATTTACTGATTTGAACTTATATCTCCTCATTATAAAAGAGTAAATTAAAAATAGCATAAGGGTCACATCTGCAAAGTTCCCAAGAAGTCAGGAAGCTGGTAGGCTCTCTGGTTTCTAGAAGTAAGACACATACTTTCATACTGGCTTGGCATGCTCTCTGGTGACCAGGGGTTGATTCTGAAACAATAGCACGAGTATAAAGATGTGAAATGTTACCATGCTCAGCTTTCAGAAATCACCTGGATTTCCTGGATCAGAGGCCACACAGGAGGTGGCATTAAATAACAGACTGGTCCTTCACTTGCTTATCTCCACAATTTTAATACTCTATATCCTCTTTGCTTTTATCACACACATTGCAATTTCAATCTTTTCACAAGTGGAGAAGTAGCATCAGAAATCCTGTAGCTCCCAAGGGAACTGCAGGAGCCCTAAAATTATTCCTACACTTGCTTATTGATCCTTCCACACAAAGTATCTTATCAGACTTTTCCTTCCTAGGCAGCTACTGAAACAACCCACAGAAAAGCCAACCACACAGGAAACTAAGATACATGGAGAGATAAAGATTCAAGGCTGTGGTTAGACTGACAAGACTGATTTACTTACATATCTAAGTAACATATTATATATGTAATTAACAGACCAGTTGCATCTGGAAGGTTGAGCAAATGAGCACAGCAGAATTAGAGCACCTAAGAGTCCCAAGTGAGCAGACTACTGCAGCTAGCCAAGACCATGTTACACTGTTCCTTTTCCCACACACAAGTGCTAGGACACTAGCACACATTATAAAGAGGTCTATTTATCAAAGAACAATATAGGTATTTTTTAAATGGTAAGTAGATATGAAATATCAGTTTTGCCGAAAGTAGTGGCCAGAAATGGCTAAATAAAGATGTTATAGTGCAACACGTATATTCTGAAATGTTTAAAGTGAGGAGTTTTAAGACACAATATAAGCTTTCTCAAATCTTAATTTGAATATTTTTTGTAAACCAATACATACGCAACACAAATAAACTAATTAGGCTGCAACACCAAAGAATATTGAATGACAGCTTGTTGGACAAAGACTATTTCTTACAGTGCAGCTTGAGTGGTTTGAGTAATCTATCTTTGAAAGATCCAAGGGTGACACTTCAGCTGCTTCCCCCAAAGTTTACAAATGCTCACCCATACAGCTTCTCACCCCTACAAAGTTATTCCAGACCCTAACCTCTTGTTCATTTGTATTTGCTTAGCCAAGAATCTAAATGTCCCCAGATAGAAGACAAATAAATAATTTTATTAATTCTACTTAAAATCTTTCATAAAAGTTGGTTCTAATTGATGGAAAACTGAGAGCCATAAAGCTCATTCACACGAATGTAAATATTAATCCCTATGCATGATCAATCATTATTTACTCCTCTGAATTAATGTTTTTTTTTTCCAAAGTAATTTCCTTTTTATACAGGTACATACGGATTGTTCATCCAAATCAGGTGAAACTTCTGCTGTGACAATTACATCTCTCTGTTTTTCAGATTCAGGCAAAATATCTGAAAGAAAAAAAAAAAGCAAAAGCAAATCAATTCTCCTTTAAGAAACATTAAGCTACATTCCTAAAAGTAACACAATTTCAACAGCATCCAGTCTCAAAGTTACATCTCTACACCTACTAGTGTAAAGAAAAAAAGAGCAATTTGTATGATTTTGGAAACTTCCAAAAAAGCTTCACAATTTTATTAATTTCCACAGACAACCTTAACCTGAATGTCATTCTGGGTTCCACATTTATGTATAAAAAAGTATTTGGATGCATTCTATAACAAGACTTTACACCTAATATCCCTGATCTTCAGAGACTGTAAGGTATTTTTAAACTTTCACCCTCATATGCCAATGAAGATCTACCTCCAAAATAACACCACGCATTTCACAGTACTTTCATCTACATAATGTGATAGTGAATATCTTAAACAAAGCAAGCTTCTGTGTGTAACAGTCAAATCTTCAGCACATAGCTCTACATTAGGAGGTATATCAAAGTTCTAAAAGAATGCTACAGATTCACTATATCCATGATACAAAATCTTACGCCAATTCATACATGCAAAAAAAAAGTTACACAAATTAAAGCCTTTAAAGCCTTGAGGAATTACATAACCTTCTCTTAAGAGTCCAAAAGAACAGCTCTAGGGTATTTGTATTTTTCTGAAAAGCACTTCTATTTTTTAACATACTAAATGTATTGGAAAATGAAAAATTTGAACAGGAAACATATAGTTCCTAAAGTAATGGGTAAAGACTTGATGTCAAGGGGCAATTAACATTCATTGAATAACTGAGAGCATGAGCATATTCAGAAAGCTTCAAGAATTTTATTACAAGCAGGGTCCTGAAAATTATCTAGAACTAGTAGACAGCACTTTCTAACAGGAAGGTCAAGGAAAAATATTTTGATGAAGACAGAAAGTAGGTGTTCATTTTCTTGCACTTAGAAAGAAATGCCTCCCTCTACTACCAGAGAGAAAAGCAAAACCTAACACATTTCTCCAATATCACCTAGAAAAGAAGTTTAGGCCTGTTTCATACCGCCACAGCCACAAAGAACCGGTCCTGTCAGTTACATATAGCTCAGCAGTCCATTCTTTTTCTATCCTTTCTTAATAATTTCTCTTTTGGTTGCTTCTTCAAGTTAACTATGATGCAACCTCTATCATACAGTCATTTTTCTATTAGAAGTGCAACAGAGATCACAATCAAAGTTTACATATAAGTATCAGCTTTTTGTTGCTATTAAACTGAGCCAAAACACGTATGTTTAATCACTTCTGTCATCCAGACTGACGCAAGTAACATTAGATTTAAGTTCATATAACAGTTAAGGTTTTAAAATATTTCATCAGTTTATACTGTAAATCCTTATTCTTTGAAATGTATAAAACAGCTTATGTTCAACAGTTTAATGGTCAGCACTGGACAAAAACACAAGACATTTATGGAAATAACTACTCTAAGGTTTTTTTTAATACAATGACCTAATTCTAAATACCTTCCACGTTTGAAAGTCAAAAATGAAACAAAGAAAAATTATTTCCATATAAGGGTAGATATTTTCAAAACAACAAAAGCTCTGACTGCATAAGCATGAATTCAAATGACAAGAAAGTCAATGGGTCATTTCAAAGACTGTGCTTAGGAGTAACTTAATGGCAACCAAGGTTCAAGCTAAAGTTTTAAAAAAGCCAATTGACAGGTATTCTTCATAAGCAAAACACTTTGTTGCATAAAAAAGGTTCTTGTACAAGTTTTACATGCAGTTAAAGCCAAACACAACATCATTAGGGCATCTCTCCACAACAAAAAGAGCATTCATGAAAACTCATCTGAAAACACCACTTAGATCAGATTAGACAAATTGAGGAAGAAAAGGAAATTAAGAAAAAATAACAGTGAAAAAAATATTCATAGTAAATTTATCATTCATAGTATGACAGTTATTACAAAATTTTAAAAGAACAGCTACAATTCCTTTCTCTCTCCTTAGATCTTTCAGACATGTTGAAACAAACAAGCTCAAGTTGATTCACTTGAAATGGATTTGTTTTTAACATCACACTTTTCTTTCCTTTGGTTATGACAGACAGACAAAATTTTCAAATACCTGTAAGGATGGACTGTGGTAAAAATCAGTGGTATTTATCCACATCTATATGCTTAAATAACATTACTGGATTCAGAAAACTAAAATCCTGATATAAGCCTACTATGATAATGGATGAAGTTACATGTAATTACAAAACAAAGAAGTCTTCATGTTGTAGAATCAAACTCATGTCTGCAGATAATTAATTTTTATTTTCTAGGAATCTCAACCTCAAGATAATTGCTTTTTTTTCCACACAGAAAACTATTACTATTTCTTAAATGCATTTTAAGAACATGCTACCTATCATCAAGGAAAAAAAAAACTTATTCTTTTTATTTGTTGAAGATCTTTCCATAGCTATCAGTAAAATCACATGGTTCCAATTCCCTGCACAACCCCGGCTGTTTAAAAACACAGTTATGAAAACAAACTTTGAAGGATCTCCATAAAAATTATGTGCCTTTACTTGAATGAAATCAATATGTTATTAGCAACATATATAAATTTATTATCAGATATGTCACTATAAATATGCTTTTGGATAGTTAAACCAACAGAAAAGTTGCTTTAACAATGGCATTTTTTGTTAACTTCATAATTTAAAAAGTCATTTGTATTAATAAACAGAATTTGGCAATGCTTTTACTCTCTCTGAAGCCTAAATACATCAGATTGTTGAAATTCTTCAAGTTTTCTTGCCCTTGGTTAATCCATGCACTGTCAGTTTTTATTCTGAACCCTTGCACTAGTGAGAATTATCTACAACCTGATGTAAACATCTTTAACCTTCCAAAAGCATTATGAAAGAAAATAAAGAAAAAACCCTTTGCCCAAGGGCTTTACCATCTAGGATTTATTTATTTATTTTTCTTAAATACTAAATTTTCTACAGAATTGTAGCTATGGGTTAAAGTCTGCAAATAAAATATTTTAAAATGCTAAAATGAAAATAAGGAGGATAAAGGTATGTAAATATATCAAACAAGAAAGAAGTATACCTTGTGTTTTTGAAGCCTCCCTGATGATTTTCTGAAGCTCTTTCATTTCAGCATTCATTTCTTCATAGTTTATCTCCCTAGAATAAACCTTAGGAGCCTGGAAGATTGAAGGATCAGTCCCAAGGTATGAACACTGAAGATGCCCATCATCACTGAGAGTGACTATAACACCCTTCAAGTCTCTACACACACACAAAAAGAAAAAAAGACCTTACTAAGAAATTGGGAAAAAACACAAAAGCAATAACATGAATAATAATATTTATTCCTCAATTCAGACATCTTCATTAATATTAGTCCCACTTAGTGCAATCATACCCAAGAATGGATTTGTCTTAGATGACTAAATGGCCCTCAGAATCTGTATCTGCGGAGAACCTGTATCTGAACAATCAGGAGAGGAAATGCAAAGGACCAGAATAAACAAGCTGAATAGACTGGACAGTTGTGTCCTATTTATTCATCTAAGTTTTGTGAAGTTGCAATATTCAGGAGGGAAGGGAAGGGTTGTTTAGAAGAAATCATGAACAGATAGAAGATGCTCACAAAGAAGATAGCTTTAGGGCTTTGATGGTATCAATAGCTCCCCTAACCAATTCTTTGGCTTCTATTGCAGCTACTGGCTTCAAACCCACGCTGGCTGCTCCCTGCAGTATCCATCTGAGAGGAAACCACACAGAACCAGAGCATTGCCCTTACACTCCTCTGAAACAATACAAGTGTTTTATTAGCTACAGTATCTTTTTTCTCTTGAGGGAAAAGTACTTCACGGCTCCTACAATAATCTCACTCCTTTTTTTTATCTTATCTGTACAATGCAAATGCAAGATTTAACAAAGTATTTAACAAACTATGAGACAATAGGGACTACTGCCAGCATTTTGCCTAATTTGAAGCTTATTCCTAACAAGAGAGCAACTGAACAGTAAAGACCAGCATGGAAGTTAACAGCAAATGCTAAACTTGCGCTTTATTTTTTTTAAATGCCTACTTTTAATAAATTAGAAGTCTGCATTCACTTTCATAATCACAGTGTTACACATTCATGCCAACAATTTGCTCTTACTCCAGCCTTAGATTACCTTATAGTAGATACTGCCTTAGCATCAAACACAACTGCCATAAAAAGCAAAGACAGAACAAATTTATTTCTCAGATATAAAAAGGGTTTTGGACAAGAAGGCCTAATTCATATCATACTAATAAACTCTTGAAAAATACTGAATTTACGTAAGTATTCAAGCTAGAATTCATACAGAATTAACAAAAATTATTTTAATTTACATACACTGATACTTTTCAAATGCCTCCTCTACTACAATAAAAAGGCAGGTAGCTATGTAAGAGAAACAGAATTCTCTCTGGTTTCCTACATGATCTTGTAGCATGGCTCCAGAACACACAGCTAGGAAATCTCAATCCAAAATTCTCCATGGTAAGAGTAATTATGAAAGCCAGCAGATGTCATACATTAATTTTGATCACTGATGGTCCAATTGTACTGTTCAAAGTGTCTTTTTATAGCACACTAAAGCCACAATCCCAGTGGTGGTTTTATAGCTGCAATCAAATAATCTGGAAAAATTATGCTGTAACTGAGATCATCTGAATTGTATAGTTATAACTGCACACAGGAATGAAGACTCCTACTGGGCACTATACAAGTAATTGCTGTAGGTAAGTTTAAGCTTTCTCTTTCTACAGAAAGCAATTGTTACTCAGTGAAAGAAATAAATCTCCTTATTATGCATGGAAACTGCTTGTGAGGGTTTTTTGGACAACGGGTACCTCCAGTCAGCCCTTCACTGAAGCTGGAACATGCAAAGCTGAACTGCCTTCTGGAACAGAGTACACATAAAAGGGCTCAAAACACAATATTCCCCCTTATCGATCATATAATCTCATCTTGAACAGAAACAGTCTTCTTTTTTGGGACCACTGCTTATTGCCACAGAAAAGATTCTATCTATCGCTGCAATTTTTAACATGCAATTTTTCAGCATTCCCTACCAAAAAGGTAACAGGAAACTGTCTTTTTGAGCTCCATAAGGCTGGAGATGCCAAGACTCCCTCAACAAATACATGAAGAAAAAAGGAAGAGGAAGGCTTAATACCGATTTTCAACTTACATATCCAGTACCTGTGCTAGAAGCCACCCTGTGAACATCATGACCTATTTGTGACCTGTGAGCTTACAGCTTGCATCCCCCAAAGGGACATTCTGACAAACTGTAAACTATCAGCAGGAACGGGAACTAAGTATGAGTTCTGGTTTCTCTCACTACTTGAATATTTGTTGTTGACTAGAGTTGTTTTCCTTGCTCAAGACTGGGTCTGTTGTTTTAATTACATGCAGAACTGCCCATCTAGTTTTCTCATGTCCAAAAAGCTCTGTACAACACAAACCTGTGCTACATTTCCAGAATTCTGGATGGCACATGAAACAAATACATTGGGCTAACCCTGAGTTCTTTTTATGAGTAATGCTAAGAGACAGACTATTAAGAACACTTGCACCACAACACCATCTTAGTAAGGCATGCAAATAACATATAATGTACAAGATTTTGCCAGCGTCTGCCAAATGTTTGCAGGGAGCTTTGCCATATTGGTCAGGGATGCAGTAAAGTCTTTAAAAATGAGGCACAGTTTGGGCAGATGTTAGCATGCCACCTAATACACTGTCCCACTCTTTGCTATCAAATAATAACTTTTTTTTTTCCTTTTTCTTAGAAGGGGTGGGGGGAACAAGAAAAACAGCATCAGGAGCTTTTTCTACAACTGGACCAAGAAAACAAGACAATTTCTAGAATTGTCCAGCAACACCTTTGGACAATCTTCAAATTTTTTCCCAAAGGTATGCATCTGTTAATCCAATAAGGAAAGATCCATGAGAATATCTGAATGTAAATCAGAAGGGAAGAAGAAATATATCTACAAAGTCAGCAGTAAATCTTTGATGATATAGTACTAAGTTATAATACATTCAAAAGTGGTTTGTAAATACAGCCCTTCCCATACACCTTTAAGCTGGCAGCTATCTGCAGCTAATCAGTCTATTAAATGAGATCCATTTAAATCAATGAAGTGATTTACCTGTGTAAATTATGCTTGGCTTAACTTCTAAGTCAGCATTATAGAACGCACATTCAGAAACTCCACCTTAAAATGAGCTCATTCCAATCAGCTTTTCTGATAGACATGACATCCTTTAAAGTCTATACTATATCAAAGACAAAAGTATTAGTTTAAGAAAGCAGCACTACAAATTATGCTTTTCTTTTGCTTCAGTTAGTGTTCTGCTGGGTCCCAAAAAGGTTGTTTAACATGAAACATAGTGTATTTAAGTACAAAAAAAGCCTTTCTCAGTAATCTTTCCTTGTTAAAAGTGGTCCAAAAATTTGCATATCAATAGAAACAATAAGAAAAACATGGGTAATCAGTTCTAATACTGTTTTTTTAATTACATTCATTTCTCTGTTAGAATGTTTGTCAGGCAGTCAAAATTGCATTCTTTTCTCAATCTTTTTTTAACAGTGGTTAAAGACAGCAGGGGGAGGGGAAGCATATTTAACAGTTTTATAGTAGTTTCCCCACAGCTACTGCTCTCACACAGTATCCCTGCAAATACCATTACTTCATTTGGCACATTTTGCATACTATCTGGAATTTCAATTACTTATTATATTTCTTTTATTGTAAGCTTTTTTTTCTTTTTTTTTTTGCTACGTATCACACAATAGTCAGTAATAGTAAATCTAAGGGGACATTTTAACAGTGAGGAACTCAAAGTATAAAAGAAATTATTCTGATATCTAAAATAACTTTACAGTACAAAGCAGCTCCTACACACATATGGTAATAATTTGAAAAACTATCTTTTATTGGATTCCGGGTAATAATAATGGCATATGCTTTTTGTAGGTCTTTTCTTATTAAACAAATTGCTCACAACATAGTTCTTGAAGAAATTAAAATGCTTTGCATGTTTCCAGTTATATAATACCAAACCAATCACTCAAACAAATGATTTAGAAGTTGGATCTGTAGTTCTGAGTTTTACTTGAAGGACACATGCTAAGCTTTGGACAACTCTTAGGACAAGGTCACACTATTGACATCATTTGTGGCTTTAATTATTTACATTTATAACAGCTCATAGAATTTCTACTTTAATTTCAGAAATAGTCTTAATTGCTATTACTCAAACCAACCATTTTAAGTAATGCTACTTTCTGTTCCTTAATGATAATGTATTATTTAAAAATTACTAAATTAGAAAACTAATTCCTGGAATTGCATTCAAGCATTTTGAATCAATTTCTCTCCTCATTTTATCACCCTTTGAGGTAATTACAGGAAAAAGCACACCTCAATAGCAATTTTTAGTTTAGTGGTTTTTAAAACCTAAATTATTCTAAGTTCACTACCATTTCAGTGTCATTCTAAACTGTAAATACATGAAGTACTCGATAATAGAAAGAAGGAAGTCTGAAGGAAGATCAGACTAGAAGTAACATTGACTATAAGAATTTTCTTACACAAAGTAATGGGAATAAAAGGAAAAAGCCCATCTTACTCTTATTAAACACACACTCCAAAATCTCCAGTACCCCCACAGCTGACTATTCAAAGTACATCCAGTGTGACTCAACCCAAGCTACTACTCATCTCTAACTATCCTGCACATCTGTGGAGCACACTCAGGCTTCCTTGAAATGCTTTCCTCAGTAAAAAAGTCTTGGTTCAACTTCCATTAGAAGTAATGCTCATATGTGTAAGCCTTCCCCATTCTGCTATTACACAGACAATGAAAACAGACAACCTAATTACTCTCAAAAATTATAATTCTTTTTAAACTATTTACATTATATATTTAGCATGCTTTTCACACTCTGCAGAGGGCATGCAAACAAATAATGTAAATATAGTGCTCAAATACAATTGTTTAACAATATGTAATTATAGTAAATAGCATAAATGGTTGCTTTACAGAAAAGCATTCTTCATCTTTCCCAACTTTACAATACTTTAGGATGGCTGAACTTAACAGAATACCAGATATTAATCTAGTTTTAAAAATTATGAAACGCATGTAAGAAGAGAGAAATGAAACATGATTTCATCTTGATAACCAACAGAAAAACAGTTAAAAAAATCTGAAGTTATGACTAGAAAAACAGACTACCACTTATCCCCTTTTTAATAAATCCTGAAATGCAGAGAGCCAGAACTGAGTAAAACCTGATTGTGGCAATTTTAAATGGCTGAAGAATTCTCCACCTTTGTCCTATGGGGGTACTTTTGCACACTCCTTGTGAGTGAGGACATCTCCACAAGCAACTTTACATTGTAACATGACACAGCAAAACAAGGAAGTGGCCAGCACCAGGACAAACTCTCACCAGACTTTAGCTTTCATAGTAGTTTTCTCCTGGAAAGAGAATCTTTGCCTAAAATGCAGTCCAGCAACCAAATAAAAAGGAGGATTTTCCATTAAAAAAATAAAATAAAAATAAAGGAAATTGTCTGTTTTTCCTTGTACTGCTAAGTTAAAACCAAGCGCTACTAACAGAAGTTTGGGTTGGGGGTCCTTTCTGCCGGAGCTCTACTGCCACCTGCGGGACAGCAAAGCTTTCACACAGGTGAGCCCTGAGAGCTATAGAGCTATGGAGCTATCACACTACGTGAAGCAGGCGTGGGGTTTTTTACCAGAGTTAGTATAAGAGCTTAACAGTTGTTTGCTTGGCAAAAGAGAATCTTACCAGGCTAATATTTAACAGTGTATGCCCTGGGACAGACATCCCTGCAGGAGACAACCTTCTGGTCCCTCCAGGCAGGGAACACACACACCACACACTAATACAGGCAGGCTA
This sequence comes from Bombycilla garrulus, assembly GCA_013400315.1. Taxonomy (NCBI): domain Eukaryota; kingdom Metazoa; phylum Chordata; class Aves; order Passeriformes; family Bombycillidae; genus Bombycilla; species Bombycilla garrulus. The sequence goes on along the minus strand of VXBU01018480.1, from coordinate 37,383 downwards.
GGCATAGAAATTTAAGCTTGTGCTACAGAAGTTGCATACAGAATGCAAAGTTATATCTGAAGGATTAAGATGAATTTTGTTTCTTGTTGTTTTAAATATAAAATCAAAACTATTTCAGAAGCAATGCAGGTTTTGTTTAAAAATTACAACAAACAGCTATCCAAAATGCAGTTTTAAAGTAAAATTAGTATTTGTCACCAAGTAGAATAAAAACATAATATTCAGAGTAATGACACAGGCCTCCAGAAATACATGTTCTTGCTTTAAGCAAAAAAATATATAGAGCACTGAAGCATAACAGATTCAAGGAAAAATTTGTAACTTACACATTGCGTTTCTTAGTATCACATTTCCATATCTAAGACGCTTAGTGGCATCAGCAGAATTGAAAATGAATGTGAGGACTGACAAGCAAATCTGATTACTTTAGTAAGAATGCAGCCTATGTGTCAGAGCTCTAAATAATAAGAAACAAGAGATATTGGATCGTGATTTCTCTGTGACAGTACCAGTATCAGCAACAAGAAAAAAGCTAAGACCAACTGTGACACATTTAAAACATCTCCATGCTTCACTCCCTCTTAGATCATATTTCTGCATTTGCACTTCCTTCATGTGAAATCTATCATCTCTTTCAAGCCTAAGCTCCCCCACTAGCAGACAGGTATATAACAGCTTTCAAAGGCTCAAAGGCTGTACTAAGAGCTATGCCATGGTGAACTTATGATACGGAGAGCCTCAAAATTTATTCTTCCTCTAAGCCTTCTCTTCTCCCACTTCAAGATAGTAATTAGAGTCCATACCACAACAGATAAGCTGGAGAGGCCACTGGGATCTCTGCTTCCGACAAAAAAGAGTTGCAAAGAGCTTTACTGATAAAATCTACACTCCAGTATGTTCATCATTTTACATAAAGCTTATTCTTAACTGTTGGCTTCATGTAAGTATGGGAAGTATACAAGGAAAATTAGACTACGCACACACTACAAGGAGGTTAACAAGAATAACCATAACGTGTCTTGAAAATAGATTCCTTCTGAAAGCTTGAAGATACATATAACTTTTAAAACACTCAACTCAAATTGGTTAACATCTCCTCCTCATGGTTGCCTGAAGGTTTCAAAATTCACCAGCATTCCAGTAAGGAAAGTGTGTACACTTTCTACTATTACTTGGAACAATACTTGTAACTGTGCCCTCACCCTGTGTGGTAAAGAACAAAGCTGCTTTTTCAAAGCATGTCTAGCACTTTGCACTGTTTGCAGCCTCTCAGTTCCACAGCTTGACATGATTGTCCCATGTGCTCCTCCTTGTACAAAAAGTCTTTCAGGTTAATAGCATAAAAGTCAAGACATTCAAAACCAACAGACTGAAACTTTTAATGAAACTTTTTCAAAGAATACATCCAGCACTTTCATGGCCAGAGTGTCAGAATACATATGTAAACTCCAACCCACTGCTCAATAACCAGCTCCATGACAGAGTTCAGAACCCGATACAAGTTATAGTCCACTCTGTCAAAACAACTGGCACAAATAACGGATTATCAAAAAAAAAATAAAAAAATAAAAAAACCACCCCACACATTTGCTTAAATGCAAGGATCTTAAGGATCTTACTTAAAATACTAGAGGGGAGTTACATTCCTTCTTGCTCTTGAGAACTTCCACTTCTAAGGTTTTTTCTAGAACCATGAAGGTAGGACTATTTTAAGTGTTAGTCTAAAGTTGAAACCCTTAAAAAAACCATATGGCTGCAAAAAGTAGGTTTTTTTGAAAAAGCAAAGAAGTGAAATGCAATAAAAATCAGGAGAACTGGCAATATGGACATGTGCTTAGCATCAGAATAAGCACCATATGAAGCTAGCTCCCTAGACAAGCCAGTCCTGAATCACGGCATATGCTGGGCATAGTATGTAGCACATCTACGTATTTTTCAGAATCAGTATCCTACTAAAGTAAAAGAAAGACAATCACATTCATATTTTGTGGCTAAGATACACATATTAAATTCATCTCTTCAAAAGACCTCTGGAAAGGGTCATAATTTCTACTGTCATCTCTCAAAAATCTAGTGGCAAATCAGCGATGAGAAAAACAGCTGAAATCTTTTTTTCTTCCCTTAAAAACATTTCTTTAAAATTCAATTATATTTAAGTAGAAAGATTCTAGAAATCTCTGCATTTAACTTCTCAGATCAGGCAACATTCTTACAGAATATTCAAATAAAAAATTATATATATACATGTATATAACCGAACAGTTAATACTGTACATCTTAACTGGTATTGCGTCTGTTACAGTACTACTATACAGAAAGGGAAAATCTTTCAACAAACTATAAAGTTTGAGTCCTGAAGTTTTCTTTCAATAAAACTGTGCAATAAGTGCTAAGTTTTGCTGGGTTTATATGTAAGTTTTGCCATTTTTATACAGTGATTCTTTAACAGTTGTAGTAGCCGTGGTGATGTCAGTTATAATAAGAAATAACAGATGGGATGGAATGAAGAACAAAGTATTTTCAAGCATCTGGATAGCTAAAAAATTCAATGAGGGGAGTTTTATTTTGACTCCATCCACTGTGACCATATATATTGGTTATACTTTTACACCTTATATACTTAATTCAACTACAATATTTCTCCATGTTTTTTCCACTTAAGTTCAATTTCTGTTGCCTTTCTACTGTTTGGAGAGCCCAGCTACATAAAGCACATCCATCCAACCACCCAATACAGTACAATTCTGTACCTGGAAAAAAGTTTTAATTTCAAGTTTGTATTTGGACCAGGCTAATATTTTCTCACTCATAAATTGATTGAAGATTTTATTATTCTTTTAAAAATATTAGAAGCTAAAATTTTATAAAAGCAGATTTTCAACCAATGACTACACACCAGAATTGTGAACTACAATTTCTTGATTTACCTACCTTATTTAAATTAAGCTCAGTCTATTGGACTACATGAGTTCAAGTGTGGAAATTAATCTGTGTCAAAACAAAGAACTTAAACCCTTGTTTATGTTCTCTTCTTTAAGGAGACAGGTTGCTGAATCAGAGACTTTTTATATAACTTTATTCAGACAAAGTGCCATGAAGTTACAAGCATGTTAACTATGACAGGCTCAAAGTATTACTCATACACACAAGTCTCGTCCCTTCCAATGAACAGAAGTCTATAGGTACTTTAAACCTCGTTAGACCAGTAAGTATACAAACCAAACATTTCTTACCAATCATTCTAATATTATGAAATACTAATAGATCAGAAAATCCCAAGGGAGCACTGTATTAAACATTTTTCAAAAAGGAAAAAAGGTGATTGTCTCCATTCATTGCATTAACTGTAAATCTCTTTATTGTTTGGTGTTGTGGGAAAGACAGATTTGGTTTTAAATGCAATAAACACAACTAATACCTCTTGCAGCAGAGTGCTTTCCTTCAAAATACAAACTGGTGGGCTACCTCAAGTGCAGGAACACGTCATTTGGCTTATGCCTCAAGTGCACTGGAGGTGGTGTAGGGACAATCTCTGTCTCAATCACCAATAATTCTCAGCCTTGCAGATGAAAGCCCTTGAAGATGGGGAGAGACTGGATAGGAACAGAGTATTGTAACATACAGTAAGGTACTAAGTCATAAAACCCAGCCAACCCTTCCTCACATATTCTTTCACACCCAGGGTTAAAGCCCAGGAAGTTTTTCTGCAGAAACTCATCATTTTAGTGAATGATTTTTAGTAGAGTTGGAGTAAAATGATAACTCAATACTCATCAAGAAACTATTGCCTCCGTAAATTAAAAATCACTGTCTTGAAAACTAACTTGTATGTTAAAATACTATAAAATACCCTTTTGCAATGCACCTGTGTAACTGGCACAAGTGGGGATATCCTGAGACAGGAAAGTGCAGTAGTTGTGGCTATCAGCACTACATGGGACAATGCAGTATTCAAACACTTATTAACACAATTACATAGAAAATTAAATTTCAGTCCCTTCATTAGTCAAACAGTCTCTGCTTCTTTGTTATTTACGCAACGAGAGAGACTCATATAAGAACATTAAAAATTTTAGATGTAATGATTCACTTTATTTTGTCTTATAAGCAGTAAGAAAATTGGGTACTACTATAGCAACTTAAATTTTTCAGTGATTTAGTAAGCTGCAGTATTTCCTGCATCTCAGCCTACACAAGGCACCTTAAAGTAATAAATTTTAGTCTCTAATTCATCAAAATCAAATACAGAACTGCATATGTAAAAAAATTATCACCAATAGCCTATGGGTAGCTGGTTTTCAGATATGGCTGATTAATACATTACTATCACACACATCCATAATGGGTACATGGTTCATGTACCAATGTTAGAATTTCAGGCATGACCCCAACAGTCAAGACTGCAGTGATCATACTTGGGGAAGTAGTACTAGCAATTCACAGGCAGATAGAAATCACTTCTTGATTGCAAACCGAGCAAAACAGAAACAGTGGTGATTCTGTGGGACCCTATGATATATTTATGGGATCACCGTTCCAAAAAAACCTAGACAGACTTGAAGTTCATAAACAGCTCCAGTGTGGATAAAGCTTGCTAAGTAACCCTGCTTGTCATCTTGACCATATAAAGTCTACTTCATTTCCTGACTTTTCAATAGTTACTGTTGTTTAAAAAAGATTTTTTTTTCCTCATCTCAAATAATGAAAATCTATTTATCAGCGTAACTCAAGCTAAAAGGTTCAGTGCTAGAAAATTAATATTTTAAGAAACTCAAATTCTAATTATTTGGAGGTGATAAATTACTTCCACATAAAAAAGCTTTATATTTCCTCTTCAGAAAACACACTGCTTCACTACCAAGTAAAATTATATTTATCTGTCAAACAAATCAAAGCGAAAGCAAATATTCTAGCTATTTTCATCAACTTGTCCACACCTGTCAACCCCAGGTAATAAAAGCAACTTCACATTTTACAAGGCACATACATCACTACATGGTTTATTCTTTTCATTAACCTTTCTTTCCTGAAGAACATTCCTGCTCACAGATATAGAGATACATAGAAAAGATCACAAAGCAAAACTGGTTACTGTATTCTAATTCCCAGAGGTCGCTCCTAAACAAAAGAGGCACTACATATGCAAAGCATCCAATTACCTATAGAAAAACACCACAGAATCACAGAATATACTGAGTTGGAAGGGACCGACAAGGATCACCGAGCCCAGCTCCTGGCCCTGCATAGGACCACAGTGTGCACAACTGGCTCTATATAAAGCCACAAGTTTTGAAGCAATAGGTCACAAATGTGGGAAATTAAATCACAACTTGCCATATTCAGAACAGGTGACTTAGCCCAAACACAAACTCAAAAATCTCTGCCTCACTACAGTGGTTCTAATTTTTTTATTTTGGGTATTACTGAGAAAATTGTAATGTGGCAGAAGGGGAAAATATCCTTCACTCAAACATTACATTTGCTGATAAACTGGTGCCTAAATTACTTAGAGTCCCCAGTAGAACAGAGACAGAAGAAATATCTTTCCCATTACACATCACCTAAACTCTGAGGTAGGCTTCCTGTTAGAACTGTGCATGCTGATAAACTCCACATGAAATCAACATTTTTTTGCCATATGGATACCACCAGACTTCATTTCTTGGTGGACAGTCAAAAGCACAAATAACCAAAATTAGAGACATCATGAAACATTGATTTGAAGAAAATAGGTATTTGAGCAAGTTTGCAGTCTGTTTCACGTTAAAAGAAAAAAGTCAGGCTACCTTTCAGCATTCACAGACTTATCAGATATAACTTCAAGACTGTATACACATAAAACAAAGAAATAAAGTAGAGAGTAGTAAACTTTTAAAATGTTCAGAAGAAAAAAAGAATCCCCAGTTTAAAGGCTTCATGCTTTCCTATGGCAAAATACAGGTTTGTAACTCGGCAGTAATCAAAACAGAAACCCCTTTCCTGAGACTACATCCAAACTCTATATATGCGTGTATATAATACTCTGTGTTTTAACTCAACCCACAACGGCATTTCAGATGTTTGTGACAGAAATATCCTAGAGGCTGACAACACAAACTATTTTGCTTCAGACTGAATGCACCTTAACATAACGTTCTAGTTTCAGGGCAACCAGGACAGTAATTAATACTCAGTGCAATTGAACAGCCATTAAAAGATGTACTCCTAGAAACAGCTCTGCCAAGTGTCAAATAAATAGAAAAGTAATTGCCTAGGTATCATAATTTACTCCAAGGACCTTTTATGGTCAAGCACATGGAGACGGAATAATTCAGACACAGAAAACAAATATGACTTGTGATGGGCCCATAAATGTGAGAAGAGAGAAAGAGACAGAGAGAAATCTTAATGTATCTCAAAAAGCATCAACCAGTGACAAATCCATAGAATTTATAATCCATAAGTGTAAGAGATACTGCTCATGAAACTTCCTTTGCAAAGAAGATTTGGAGGTACAAAGAAGGTCGTAGTAAAGAGGTCTTTCGTGAAACAGAAAAATGGAAACCCAAGAGCTGGAGAAAAAAGGAATGGACTTTAAAATCAATGCTATGAAGATACTTACATAATTATGGTGGATGCCAAGCAGATACTGCTGCTTACAACTACAACACTGAAATTTTGACCAGAGTAGGAAATCTTGTCATTCCTTTGTGTAACTTTCCTAAATTTCAGCTGTTTCAACTGCAGCACATGGGCAGTGTCTCTTCAAACCACTCTAGAAAGGTTTGCAGGGGCTGTTTGTTGATTTGGTGGGGGATGTTTGAGGGTTTTTAATCAACTCAGTAGGAACACCTAAAGCATTTTCTTCAAGAGTTTAAGCTTCAGTGAGAACGTGTTTGCACAGCCATAACTTGAAGGATAACAACCCAGGGCAAGCAAAAACATAACTGCTCAAGCAGGTTTATCCATGGGAAGATAAATTTGTGCTGAGAGATACCTGAGGAGTTCAAATTAATTGAAATTGTCAGTGTAAGTGGTTACACTTCTGAAGGAATCCAGGCAGTATGAAGTATGTAGGAGTCCCCTTCACATCAAAAATGTCAGAAACAGTAACTAATATACATTAACAGAACCAGAATATAAGCTTACAAAAAAATACGGGACAAACTCCTATAACAATTACTAGACCTGAACTTCCAGTTCAGTTACTAATTATAGCGATATTCAGGGAAAACCCAGAACAAGATAAATGCTCAAAATTTTGCCTGCAGTTCAAGTTTCTGATGATAAGCTTTTATAGCAAATTTTCATCATCCTGACAGAGAGCATTCAGGTTTTAACAGAAGGCAAAAAAAAGTATAATTAAACAGCTTAAAAACACATAACTTTTAGATGGAGAAATACCTAAAAGTGTTCTAAGTAACTGCTTCTCCTTGATTCTATTTTTTCTTCCATGTTTCTGAAAATGTGATGGAAATCAAGCAGTTTGTACTGGAATTTAATCTCAAATGTTATAGTATATTGTTATCTTTTTATACATATACTGGTATTGCAATACAGAAATACTGTATTACACATTATTTTAAGAGGAAAAATGAATTCATAAATCATGATAAATAATGAGGGGCATACACTGCAATCACAAGCTGCTTTTGTGAGGCAATCACTACTCCTGCACCAAGAGATTTACATAAAATAGCTTCTAATTGTGTTTTTCTTATCCAGCAGGTTACAGTCACACATGAGAAGTAACAGACATTAAGCCAAGGGGAAAATACAAATGAAGGTGTGTGAACTGTAGAGACAACTGTTTCAGAATGCTCCATTTGCTTCATAAGTATAATTGCAATAAAAATTAAGATAGTAATTAATTGGTATACATCACATTTAAGGCACTTCAATATTTCAGCAGTGTAGTATGAACTTTATGCTTATCACAACAACTTTATGCTTATTAAAGTCCTTAATATTATTTAGGTTGGAGTAGTGCTGTGCAGAGAGGCCCTAAGACTGAGGTTTCTTGAGTACAGCAAAATCATTATCACATCAACTCAAAGAATTCCCTTTCAGAATATTAAAAAAAACTACCAAAACAAACACATATGCCCTGTTTAAGCCAAATTACTATCTCTACAGGCTTTACTACAGTTTTTGCCGTTTAGCTCTTTTTTTTAAACGCTAGAAGTACAAGCATATTGCATATTTTCCAATAGACAGGTAAAAGCATAACTCAGAAACACACAGTCCTGGACCTTTCCCTGCCTTTCAGGCCATCGGATGGAGGCACACAGATGTTCCTTCATTTATCAGTACCTGTATAAAGAGGTTTGCATAAATAGATTGCTGTCTCTCTACCTGCTAAAGAATACAACCCAAGTCAAACCCTGGCATTCATGGTGTGTGGGAATTGTCAATCTAACTAGCAAATTGAGCTGGGACAGATTTTAGCATCTCAGATTTCTCCCCAGTATCAAACTGCTGAGTGCTGAAAGTTCACAGGGAGCAGGCAGAATCTGCATAAATGCTTTAGACAAATTATTGAAAGAGATGGTGCAATATAATGGGTTTCCAAACAAGCAACTGTATATGCAGATGTTAGTACAACCTGCTATTATAAACATCTCTTTTTTTCCAAATTTTAGTAATAGAAGTATTTTTTCCATACTTCAAAAGCTGTACTATCATACTCTGCATACTTAACTTCTGGGTTATACTAAGTGGCCCACTGAGACCACTCATTATAATTCACTTCTTAAGACCTGTTGGATGAAAGCCAGCCCAACTCTCTCCAGAGTCAAAAAAAATAAAATAGGAATTTTTTTAAAAAATTAGGTATCTATTAGTAACAAACAAAACACAAACATCCCTCAGATTACTCTGCACAACTCAGTAAAGCCAGTTAGTCAGGTGTTCTATTTCCATTTGTTTGGAGGTAAAATGCTTGACTTATGATCAAATCTTTAGCAATCAGTGTATGTTGGCCCAGCAGCCACCAACCTGCTGAGGATCAAAAGATCTATGTAACAAGGACACTCCTATTGCATCCCCTATGGTCATAGGCACTGGGCAACCAGCACCCAGCCCAGCTCTGGGAGCACACAGTACAGCCATAAATTGGATTATATAAAAACACTGGCTGAACCTTTCTGTGGTTGGCTTATTTCAGTGACAGTCACAGCCCAAGTTATAAACATGTCCTACCTTCTCTTCACCCAATCCCCCACCCAGCCAGTTTTTCCCAATCTGTTTTACGCTTCTTTTACAAAACGTTTTGGTCTGTTGCAGTGCAGCCCTCAGCAATTCAAACAGTTCCTTAATTTCCATAATATAACACTAGATTTTAATAATCTGTTCCAACAAATAATCTCTGGAATGCATATACCCTTAAATGCTTTATGAAGAACAGATTTTCAGTGAGATTCCCTATTTTCCTGTCTCAGGGAAGGACCTTGCCAGATTGCACAACCACACTTTACATTCTTTTCAAAAAAAAACTACTGGGCTGGAGTTATGAGACTGCAAGTTCAAACCTCACTCAAAAAAAAAAAAAAAGGGGGGGAAGGCCTAAAGCACAATAGAGCAATTCCAGTATTGTTCTAGTATACTCCTTAATGAAAAGAACATTTTACAAAACAAAAGGGAAAAAAACTTAGAACTTTCCTTTTCAAAGTTAGCTTATTTGTTACATACCTCAGAACCACTTGTTAGGATCTAGAAACAAATTACACAACCAGAAATTAACTAAAGTTAAAAGTAAACTTTTTAAAGTTACTTACTGAAAATTCGCTACTTTTACTGATACAGGAATGCAGGGAAGTTGAGTGGCCCATTTCAATGTAACATCTTGATAAACATTCAACATTTTACTGTGGGTTGCAATTAAAGTGTTTATTGTTCCTTCTCGGACTGTTCAAAGATAAAAAAACAATTTCAGAATGAAAGACTTTTCAAAAGCCAGTACTTTTCTTTGAGGCTTACATAGTTACACTTTCTTTGATTTTAAAGCCATTAGTTGTTACAAACTAACTTATTATAAAGTATTAAAAGTTAGGAAAGTTACATTGACACTAACCAAGAACACATGTGATTAATTATGGATACCAATTTCAATTGCATATTACACAATACTTGCCACAACTTTCTAAGGTTCTGGCCAGCCATGTTTAGTAATTTAAAACATGACAAACAAAGATTTATAATGGCCATGTTGGCATGCCAGGATAGATATGACAAAATACACATTGATTAAATATCTGCTACATACACTATTCATTAATTCTTTAACTTGCAAATACCAATTAAATGTGTTTCCATTTATAGGGTTTATTTACAGTATAATTCAAATCAGAAAGTATAAAATGTGAAGACTGCTAAGATAAAAAATTCTAAAGATTAAAATTATATTTTAAGTTCAAAAGGAGACATACAGTCAAAAATTTATCAGATAGGTTTTGAAACATTAAATTAGAATAGGAATTAAGACTATAATTCTAACCAAGTATCTAACTTGTTTAGCTTCCACCAATATAATAACAATAAACATTGATATTTAAGAATCTATAAATATCAGAAAGTCATAAATCAAAAGGTCCTCAAACACTTGTGTACTCTTACAAAGACTGTCAGTCTTCTGTGTCTGTTGCTTTGATAGCCTGGGCACCAGACAAGCACCTCAACTTGGTGACAAGATATTTAGATTCTAAAAATTACGACACTTCACAAAAAGTAACATTTGAAAATAAACCTGCCTTGTTCAAAAAGAGTTTCAAATTTTATGATTCTAAAGATCATAGACTCACAGAATCATAGAATGGCTTGGGTTAGAAGGGACCCTAAAAGTCATCTAGTCCCAAACCCCACTAACATGGGCAGGGATGCAGGGACATTAGACCAGGTCACTCAAGGCCTTATCCAACCTGGCTTTCAACATTGCCAGCATTGGGGCAACCTGCTACAGTGTCACACTACCCTCACGGGGAAAAATTTCTTCCTAATATCTAACCTAAACGCCATGGGCAGGGACACCTTCCACTAAATCTGGTTGCACAATGCCCCACCCAACCTGCTTGTTCAGAAAAATATATTCAGTGGCAAAAAAAAAAGTAACCAAGGTAACATTCAATCTTCTTTTTACAAACCTGAACAGTAAGGAACGAAGCAACTCGGACTGTAATCAAGCTTTTTCATGAATCGTATTTGCCCATTATCCTTTAGGCAAAAGAAGTTTCTCTCCCCAAGCACAAAAACAGAAGAAACTCCCTGATTAAATGAGACAATGCATACATCCAGTGCTTGCTCTCCGATGTTTAAAAACCAATCCACCTTCAAAAGAAAAAGCATGCTCCAGAAATCAAATGACAACTGCATATTAAAAACAAAACATTGAGAAGGCTCAGAACTAATCAAATTACATATCATTAACATAGATAGAAAAGAAAAATCAAGGCCTTTTCCAGATAAGAACTATCCTCTTATTCTGAGAAGAGTCAGTAACTTTTCTTAACGTGACTCAAGCAACAAAAAAGTCTTCCTAAAATAGTAATGAATTGTTTGCTACGCAGTTAAGTACATTTAGAATTTAAAACATATATCTCATTTAAAATGGAAATGCTTTATACTTTAATGAATCCAAGAATAGATATTCAGAATTATCTTCATCTGCCTCTGTACATATCCTTGGTTATTAAGGACAAGGAGAGAGAGCAAAAGGTGACAATTTATTCTGCCAATATATGTAAATGGAAAACTAGACAAACATTTTAGGTGTGTAAGCCAATATTTATGCTTGCAGTCACTCATGCACACCCCTTAATCTGGAAAATGCTTGTGTATGTCACAGTTTGTTTACTTCTTCACCTACATACATTGATACAATAACCAACTACTTAGAAATTCTGACTCGCCTGTCTTTAAACAATACTACTACTTATTTACACATTTTATTGGTTTGTTTCTTCATCTCCTCTGAGAAATTTCAACTCAGCACTCGTGCAAAAAATGCTTTTTACTTCTGTCAAGCCGGTTAACAGAAATTTAGAATTTTGAAGTAAAAATATATCAAAATCAAGTGTCCGCATATCCTATATGAACAATATCAATCATTTTGCTTAAAGAGCATAGAATGTGCCAGCAAATATCCCAGCATATCTGATATATGAAACTGGAAGTGACATCTTAAAGGGAAAAAAAAATCCAGCTTATTACATTTGTTTCCATGCATGTGTCACGTTTTAGATTTAAAAAAAAAACCAAAAACCTGTTTCACTTGCAGTATATCTGATGAAGTCACCAGGTTTTTTTATTTATAAATTGCCTTCTCCTACTTCTATATGTAGGATTCAGCCTACAGGTATTTGAAAAATAATACAATTAGCCAACAGAAGGAAGATGCTCTTCTAATATTTTACTGTTGTACCTGAAATATGAATCAAGTATTTTATATATAGTGAACATTCTATCTGCAGGGGGAAGGCTTTGACTAACTCCTTAACCAAATATATCAGTATATTTAGCAGACAAGCAACTCTACTGCAAGACCACAAAGAATTAAATTTGTTTCCTCTTAAGAGGAGGCAGCTCAAATATTAAACAAATTTGTGACAGGGACCTCCAGAAGACCATTGAATCCACAGATTTTTGACCAAAAGAGTTCAGGACACTATTTGTGGAAACATTTTGCTGTGAATTTTTCTTTAAGTACAAAGGTTTCCCCAAGGAGAATGAGATTAATTTTCTACAATACAAAGTCACAATCAGACCTCATTAAAAACATAAGCAGTAATTCAAGTGTACCTATTTATGCATTTTACTACAGTGTAGGTTCTCTATTACCTTAGAAATAATTCTTTCCATTGCAGCTGTTTTTCTTTTCTCATTAGAACAGCAAGTTATAAGGCTCAGCCTTAAACAACTGAGGCCCAAAGAAACCTTAACAGAAATCTACTGGAGTCTTTCCACTGCCTTTATCAGAGAAGGGATCAGGTCCTTTGTCAGTAGACAATGTTTCCATTTGTTACTTAGCATCAGTCATTTCAATAAATGTGCAGCATTCATAAAGGGTATGTAAAATAAATGGGTTTTACCACGAGTCTTTTTCCAGAACTGAGTTTTCGCTGTTCTGTGTCTTGTCTTTCATCAGCATCTGTTGCAAATGCCAGCACTTGGTATCTGTTACAGGCAGTTTAAAAATATTAAAAAAATACATACATATATACATATATCTTTGTAGTTAATACCTTTACATTAAGTAAAAAATAAAATATAATTATCATGAGTAGACATGCACAGTAAAATCACAGTCTAAAAGGATGGTTAGAAAGCCTACTGTAACATGTCCACCATCAGCAAAGAGTATCAGTGTAGGATAGCAGCTAAGTGTAAAGGTGGAAATCAAAACAAACATTTCTGTTCAGATTTTATGTGGAGTTAAATTCAACAGTCTAAATATTACTAGATAGAAGTACAGACTACAAAGATAGAAGAAATAAATTATCAAATTGTGAAACTGAAATTCTAATAAAAAAAGACTTCTTATTATGCTTTTAAAATCTTCCTAAATCACTCAGAAATACAATTTTCTCTGTCTAATAATGGAAGTGCCTGCAAGTTTCATTAAATAAACTAAGTGGCTCCAATCTAAGAGACCTCAGTAAACTGGAATCAGTAGGTGGCACATTTAGCAAAAGTTGGAAGGTTTGTGGCAGTTTTGTTATTTTAACTGCCAACAAACCATACTAAGAAAAATTAGCAATGAAGACATTTGAACAAACAATATCAGCTGCCATAAAAACTCTGCACATCTGTCCTCTTCACACCTATGCAATCCTCAGTGTTCAAACTGTCCTCACTGATTCTTCTGTAACTGTTTCCTGAATTTGTGCTGGTATCGTAACTCACTGATCTACCCCATTTCCTGTGTATGCACATAGATAATCTGTGGAATACTGAAGGTTTCTACATAAGTGAAATAAACAATAGAGTAAGACCCAACTTAAACTCATCACAAAAGACAGCATTTAATTCTTGGAAGTCATGGAGTGCCATCAGCTCCTACACTTAAACTAACACGATTCTGAATGTTCCAATTCAATCTAAAAATAGCACATCTTTTTCTTCATTATCTAAGTTGCAAACTTTAAAATGACAACAACAGTAGTCCTCATATTTCATGCATGCATTGTGGGGCAGCAAAAGGACAAGGTGTAATGGCCATATATTAAAACACAAGAAGTTCCACCTCAACATGAGGAAACACTTATTTACCTTGAGGGAGGCAGAGCAGTTAAACAGGCTGACCAGGGAGTTAAGGAGTCTCCCTCCCCAGAGATACTCCTTCCTGGATATTCCTGTGTCACCGGCTCGAGATGACACTGTCTTGGCACAGGGCTTGCACTGGATGATCTCCAGAAGTCCCTTCCAACCCTAACCATCCAATGATTCCCTGCTTTTTCCTGAAGGATTTTAGTTTCTAAAATTGTTTACGTACAAAAGTAAACTATGTACTTGGAGTAAGAAATCTAATTGTTCAAGGTGAATGCTATGACCTAGTTAATAATACTAGGGCTGTTGAGAGGGCTGCTTTTAGTATAACTAGGATATCTTTAACTGTCCTATGTATGAATGAATATACTTCCCTTTTTCAGTTTAACACATTTATAAGAGAAGTTGCAGCTTCACAGAATCACCAAATAAGTTGAGTTGGAAGGGAGCAAGAAGGACCCTGCCCTAACGAAATTCTCTTACCATATTTTCCTGATAGTCTTGGAAAGCACCTTAACATTTTATTAACTAATCAGAAATCTAATAAGGAGGTATCAAATCAAGCTCACATTAAACAGCAATAAATATTGATAGTTAAGTACTATGTACCTGCATATAGACTTTCATGAAAAAAAACTTCAAGCCACAGATGACCAACAAAAACTTTCAATTTAGCTATGACATCAAGCATCTGAGAGGATTTTTGCTTTAAGATGTTGAAAGAACTCAGGATCAATACAGTAAAAACTGCTTTCAAATGAAGCCATTGGTCTGTAAGAGCTCTAAGAAGATGGATAATCTGTAGTTTGGCAACTTGTTCTGCTAAAAAATCTAGACAGAACTGATGCATTTTTTATTCAATACCATAAAAATAACCTCTTGTCTCCCTAGCACTTTAAAAGGACATCTGTTCTGATGTCCTAATATTTCAGGCACACACTAGAGATTAGTTCCATTAATGTCTTAACATTTGACACTAAAGACCAATAACCAAGTGAAAAAAATCCTTTAAAACTATATCCCTACAGTAAGGATGGCACACTTTTGAATTAGTAACAGACTGATGAATAATTGCAGTCATATTTTTGTAAAGATCAAGAATCTGAACATAATTTAAACATACGAGATGCTCATTTTAAAGGAAAAATGCCTTTTTTTTTATTCCTTGGCAACATTAATAGATTATATTATAATTTTATTTTCATATTGTATTATAATTTTAATTCTAAATTCTTAGGAATGTTACAAACTTTGTATTAAATTACTTTTACTTGCAACATATATATCCTGTCCGGTTCCAAGAAAACAATACACAAGATATCTATAATTTTATTAATCTTAAGTAGCAAAATAAAAATAATATTGCTTGAGAACTACAGGTAGTAGAGAACAGGGTAGTGTGACAAAGCATCATGTTCAACATTCCCTGTATTACAATCCCAAGGCATTATTTTTAAAATTTATATTCTTATTTCCTTTAATATGTATGATTACCTCTGAAAAAAATCCTTAAGGTACTTACCCATTCCTTCAGCTTCATGATATTTCTCTGAATGGCAGCCCTATCTAACCTTTTTATATTAGCCACTTCCAAAATTTTGACACGGTCCTTGAATTTCAGGACTAGCATTCTGTCCTCCTATCCAGGATGAAGACGTTAAAGAAATACTGGCTCCAGTATCATCACTCATCCTTGGCTGCTGGTTAGAACTGTGAACAACTACTGCTCTGTAAGCCTGACAGCTCTGCCACTTTTATCCATTTTAGGGGGTGTGGGTTTTTGTCATCACAGGTAGTAGCTCTGCCCCAAACACCACCCCACCCCAACTTACTGCTAGGGATAGAGATTCAATAACCCTAACATTAGCCCTCAATAAGAACAAGGGTCTGCAACAGGGAAACATCTTGTTTGAGAAAGGCTTCACAGCAGACATCCACCACAGTGCCTCACTGCTCAAACAGATAGATACTTGATAAACTCTCCACATGGTGGTTGCATTAGAGAGCCCCATGGATTCAAACTGCTCCTCCACAGCAAACACAAATGCCCCCCTGTCAGTCTTTCAAAATCTTTCACATTCTCCCTTATTTTCTACTAGATTTGTGTCCGGTTGGCCTTATGATACATAGTCACTGTGCCTGGAGGAAGTGGAAATGTCTTGAACAGTCTTTACTTTCCATGTTTTTCTATTTTTCTAATTGTTGAACCCATAAACTTAATATGGTCACAAACTAAAATAGCTCACAACAGTTTCATCCATGTTCCAGTGCTGAAATCACAGACTAGACTGAACTGAGGCCAGGAAAAACCTGGCACTTGGGAACAACAGAGCCTTGTTAAACTAGTAGACTTACTACCTTTATAAAAATAAAATAGGACCATAAAGTCCTCAGGACTCACAGCACACTTTCTTCTATGACTGTACTGAGACAGTAATCATTCAGCAACATATAACATCGCTCTTGCTGCACCTGCTTTTGGATGCTCTGGTAAAGGCATTCAAAATTAAACAATATTATTTTCAATGTGTTTACCTAGTAAATTATACCACTGAAGTATATCATAATAACTGAACATAAACACATACTTGTAACTCTCAACCTGCTGACAAGAAGACACTGTTATGAAAGAGTCTGTGCGAGAGCTGTAAGCCAAGGGACCAGGCAGAAGAAAACCAGGTAAAAACCGGCCAAAAGCATAACTTTCTTGTTCAAACAACATGAGCATCCCATCCATGGACTGTATGCAGATCAAATCTCGACCTAAGGGAAGCAACAAAAAGAAATACAAAGAAGACAAAGCAATGTTGTTTGTGTAGTTTTAATACTAAAACCATGAGTAAGTTAAAATTGTTCTCATAAGTAATCCTAACAAAAGCAAATTTTCATTTATGGGAGTGTTTACTAAGAGGAAAACACTAAATATTCCAACCTCAATAAAAGCTTACTTTCTAAAATAAAGAAACTAGATTGTGGGGGGAATTAATCAAAATACATTACAAAAGAGAAAAAAAAGGCAGCAAGATATTTTATTTCAAAACAAAACTCCTAAGGATATAACTATTAGAATTTCAGTTAAACAAAAAGTTTCAATATTCACAAAACACCAAATTATTCTGGTTCCTAAATGCTTCCATACCTTACAAGTAGTCATAACAACTGTGGTTTAAAATAAGCAATTCTACACTTTCAAGTCTACTGAAGCAACATAACACAAAGTCCTACAAATACGTATTGTTGGGAAAATAATATACTGGTAATGTCTTCCATGTTTTACATTCACATTTTCTGTCTTCAAGGAAAGGAAAAACAAACCAAGTCCAATTCTGTATTACAAGCAAGTCTAAAAAATAACATATTAAACAAATTCAGCTTGGAGCAAATTACTTCAAGCCTCATGCACTACTCAGGAGCCATAAGACGTGACATAAGACATGACTTGTCATGCCTCAAGTACTCCAATCTAAATTCAAAGTCTCATTGGGAAGATTTCTGAGATCACAAGCTGATTATGCAGTTCGCACTTCATTTGCAAGGGTAACAATTCATACAAACAGTATTTTTTAGGCATTCAAAGAGAGCTATACCATTAGGACCAACACTTTCTGAAGCTAATAGATGCATCACTCCTGAACTCAGAGAAGCTCTGATCTTGCAAACCCCACATGAAATGTCTACTATCTATTCAAATGTAATTCAAAATGCCTATTCACCTTGATTAGAATACTCTATTTTGTCTCAGGAATGATTCTGTATGCATGAACAACCCAAATAAATTGTCTGTTCACTAAATTCCAAAATCAATAGTTTAATCAGTTTTCTAACATAGGAAGGTGAAGCAATACAGACAAACTTCATTCTTACAGTTCCATAAAGGTAACAAAAGACAAAGAAATATTCAGTATCTGAAAAGCAACAAATGTACAGTGGAAAACATTGTTCATCTTCACTGTGATTCTTCATATAAACTTTAACTACCTAAAATAAATAGCAGTGTAAAAGGCCAGAAAATGTCATGTTACTTGTCTTTGTGATTGAAATATACAATAAAAGTTTAGCTTTTTTACAAAAGAGGAAAAAAAAAAAGATGATAAAGCAGCAGTGTCCTGCTCTTTTTCATCTCTCAGATTTTTTCCTATTTTCTAAAAATTAAGACTACCATCCTTCTTTTCTACATTCTGCATATAACATGTATTGTAAAACCTGTTGCAAATAACAATCATGTGGTAAGAAGACATTTGAAAGTGCAATTCAAGTGTTGCCTATTTGGTTGAGGAAAAATTTTTTCTACTGAAAAGACAAGAGCAAGATAGAATTTCATGTGATGGAGTTTGTTACTGTTTACTTTAGTCCTGGAAGTAGATGCCACACAGAAGAGTCTATCTGAACATAGGTTGGAGGTTTT
>VXBU01018480.1:0-18730 GCA_013400315.1 Bombycilla garrulus | reverse complement strand
ATTTTGGTTTTTGTTTGTTTTTTTTTTTTTACTGAGAAGGTCATCAAACACTACAGCCCATTTTCCAGAAAGGTTGTAAACTCTTTCCCCATAGACATACAGAAAATACAGCAGAACACAATCCTGAGCAGCTTCTAGCCAAACCCTGCTCAGGAAGTAGGATTGGACTGGATGATCTCAAGAGAAGAATCATTCAAATGAGACATTCAAAGAAGTCATTCTGTCTTATCTCTGAACTACTCCAAGGCATGTACAGTAGATTTCTGTTCCTCTAGGCTGTGAAACTTTACAGGATTTAGTCCTATCACACACTCCTGATCAGGAAATACTCGGAACCAGCTGGAAAAATTGACAAGTTTTGTACTGGTATACTATCAGTGTTAATGATACCCAGCTTTCACTTTCCAACAGTTGCTGACATTACTATCGCACTGCTGATGAAATTTAGAAAGAATGAGTGAGCCAGCTGTATAAAATAATGATTAACCAATATAAGTTTGTAAATTTTCCCTTAGAAACTAGTACAAACACTGACACTAGTAAAAGGTGCTAGCCCACTGCTTGCCACCACATTCTCTTAGGTACGGTTATTTTAAAGTATAGTTACTGGCTACTACAAATAACTAGTGGCATTTTTGTTTGACTTTTTTTTTTCTTTTGCAAAAAAACAGTGCTTCATAATCCAGGTGTCTGTGATCACAGTCATGCTGCCTCTGTAACCTCAAAATCACAGATGTTC
Organism: Bombycilla garrulus; assembly: GCA_013400315.1. Lineage (NCBI taxonomy): Eukaryota > Metazoa > Chordata > Aves > Passeriformes > Bombycillidae > Bombycilla > Bombycilla garrulus. The sequence goes on along the minus strand of VXBU01018480.1, from coordinate 17,991 downwards.
ACATTCAGCATCAGGCATACTGCAAACCCTCTCAACAGTTTAACACTAGCTAATTGTTCAGCTCCACCTCTAATTTACACCTTTATCAAGAATGCAACTCTCTAAGTCTGGCTACAAAGAATCTTCAAATCCTCTTCCAAAGACTCCTATGAATTCTCCTACCATCACTAGTGTGCTACAGAGGAAATCTGCAGCTGTCTGAACTTTAAGTTTCCCTGAACTTTAACTTTCAAAGTCTAACTTCAGAGGAACTCCCTGGTACCTGAAACCAGAAGACAAATCAATTACAGATAGCAGGTTGATACTTGATTTTAAAGGGCACAGTACACACTTGTACTTTGAGATTTTTTAAGGCTTCCTGGTTTTCATCTTTTCTTCCACAGGAAGACATATAGCCAGAATGAAAAAAAACAAGAGTGAAAGATTAAAATTGTGACTAAAATAATTTAAGTCACAGAAAAAAAATAACAGCAATGTTATGTATAAATTTTATGTTATGCTTAAATTTTTACCGTGTTGCTATTTCACTTCGAAAAGTTCTAAGCATTGCTTGATATAAGATCAAGAGTAAGACATTTTTTGCAAAGTCAATGCTCTTACTACCACAGAAGTCTTACATATTTTGTAATAGAATTAATTTTCAGGTACTCCTGGTAATGCTGATGCTAGTGAGAAAACTGCCTCTTAGACAACTGCTGATCACAATCTTTAGGGTTTAAGCTTGTCTAAAATATACAATTAAGTTGTTAATTTCTACTGTTCTGATGAAACCGATAGATACAATTGATTTGAAGCAATAATCTGGTAAACATATCGCAATTCAAATAACAGAAAAAAGTAAAAGTCCTTACAAACATTGAGGTTACTGCTTAAGTACAAAATAGTCAAAACTTCAGTTCTTCTCTATATTATAAACATCAATCTTATTCTTACCAATTCCTTAACATCATGAAAGTGATGAAGAGAAACACTACAGCACTTTCTGCAATAGATATGAAGCTACATGTCATGCCAAACATGGAAGCATTCATCTTCAACATGCATAATCCCCAATCCCATGCAAATGTCATTCTTTATCTCTCCTGTTTTAACAGTAGTGACAATTGAACATGACATGACATAATAGGACAAGTTCTTTAGAGCACTCCAATGATCTCCAAGCACACTGCAGTACTGAACTGTTCTGTCTTAAGAAACAAAGGCATGAGACTGAATAAGCAATCACTCTTATGGCTTTTAAAAGCACAGCAGCACTTCTTAATATACCCACCAATTTGTTCATCATATCTGTGTTGTTCCTACTCACCAATTGTCAAATTTGGATTTTAACTAGCTTGTACTGGATCACACTCCAGTTATCCAAACTATTACATGCAAAACATAATTAAAGAAAATTGAATTGTGTATGAACTCTTATTTCCCAACTTCTTATAAATCAACTTATTTTCTTCAGCCGTTTGTTTTTAATGTGCATCTAGCAAAGAGAGTTTTTATGTTTCACTTTGAGAAATGCAGTCCTCCAAACACTCAACCAGAAATGTCCATTTCAAAAAAGCTTATTGCAGCCAGTTGGCCTTGCCAGTGACACATTTATAAAGGGAAAATATAAACCACAGTGTTTTCTGCATATCAGATGGACTCAGTATACTCTACAAAGTTTCAGCCGCCTGTATCTCAAAAATAACGTCCCTTAGCCAGAAAGTGCTACTTTTAAGCACAAGTCTAGCTACTGTTGTGCTGTAGTTCAGTTATTTTAGCAGGATATGAACATATTTATACCACCCTTTTAAGCCACAATGTATTTTTAGAGCTAATACAAAGACAAAATGAGAGGCAGGGGGTAGTTCTTTGAAACAAGCTTCTAATTAAAGCTATTTTGGAGCCGAAGGGTTTTGTCTTTTTTTTTTATTTTAATGATTTCCTGTAATATGAGCTTCCCTGCTGGCACCAAATAATTTTCATAAAATGTACATTATGTAATCACAGGGCCTGAGCACCACATGAAAATAGGCAATGAAAACTGCAATGGGATAAACTGGAAATCAGAAAAAACTTCACAAAATTAGAGAGTGTGGGAACACATCAGCAGAGAAAACTTGAACTGCCTTCAATGGTAATGAAATGCTCACTAAAAAAGTCTCACATGGAAGAAAGCATCAATGAAATAAAAATTAAAACAAACTGATATTCACAACACACTCAGGAGCCTAAGAGCCCTTTAATGATACATGGGAAATGCTTTCCTAATACAAAAAAAGTGACAAGTGAAGTGATGCACATAAACTATATTCCCACACACAGGAAAGCAAGTTCCTGTCCTGACTTGAACCAGTCAAGTATGTTTTCCTTTTCCTTCATCACTGAAATTTGCCCCTAAAATTTCTCACAGCATAGGGAACACAGATTTATCCAGTTCAAACCCATTTTGGAAAATTCTACTTGCTGCTGAGTGTAGCTCCTTTAGCAAAGCAGATCTGGGGTGAGTGTGAGAAAACTTCAGGAATCAGGTCTGACAAAGAGAAAAACCATTTGAAAATAACTTGAGCTGTTCTTCCAACAATGTATGCCTAGTAAAAGGCAAGGAAGGCTTATATTACCCCCCTAACCCAGTGCAGAAAGCACATGTCAGTGTGCATTCAGAAAGAACTCTGAATTTGCTTGCTTGGTGGTCTGGTGGCTGCTCCTTTTCTTCTCCTACAAAAGGATCAAAGCTCAGGGCTTCAGCTGGGGCCATTCATCCTAGGCCAGAAGATCTGACTGCCAACACCCTGAACACCAGCAAAGAGGAAAATTGCCCTGCATCACTCAATGCTAATGCTAGTACCGATCCCAAATGACATACAAAGTGTACACATGTTCCAGCTGACACTGATTGGGTGCTTTTCTGCTGGAATTGAAAAATTACTCCAATGAGAAGGAAAATAAAATTGAGTAGTGGATAGGAAGATAACCTTAAGAGAAACTAAGGAAAGCATTTAAGGAAAATATTAAGCCCTTATTCTACTCATGTTAGCTTAAATAATTTCCTAAACTATTCTGGATATTAAAGCATTGCAGTAAAACATATTCGTAAGTCTCAACAAGAGAGATGCTCTCTTTGTAACAGTACTCTACAAGGAGTCTCCCTAGTCAAGTTATAGTAAAGTATGGAGTCAGAGCTGCCACAAGAAAAAAAATGTCCTTGCTTCTCTCACCTGTCATACTGTATTCTAACCTCTTGCAGATTTCTGCCTGCCATAAAACATAAGAACGATTTCAGAAGGAAAGAGAATCTTGAACTATTGAAGTATCTCCAAAGGCCAATCAACCCTCACTCACAAAATTAATCCCTTGGAGACTTGTGATATACTCCTTTGTTCTTGATTCAAGTCTTACCACAGATGATGATATAGTTTAATTGTTACTTGGGAATGATGACTTTAAATCTCTTATTAACCTGAGGTGGTGGAAGGACCCGTAAGAAAAACACTAGTATGGTTCAAAAGAGTAGGATAGACCAGCATGCATTACAAAGATCCCAAAGTATCATAGCTACAATGTCCAACACACTAAAATTCCTACTGAAAGAAACATAGTATGTTTCTGTAGTATGCACTGTATACACGACAGGTAAAGTCTTTTCCCCTGAACAGATCACAGTACAAAAATTTATTATAACCTCCATATTAAGCAAAGAATGTTTTCTACTAAAGTAGATGTTTCCACCTAGTGCAAGAAATATTCCCAGTACAACTGTTCAGGCAGCTCTGAAAGCAGTGTCACTCAAAGCTGTTCTTTTTTAATGCAGAAGATTAATTGTAGATAGCATAAATAGGAGTTGAAAATGGCTGTGTGCATGGATGCAACCTGAATAACGATGATTCATGAAGAGATGGTAAAATCCTTCTCCCTTAATTCTGCCTGTTGCCATAACTCGTTCAGTAACTATTTTTCAGGCCCTAGTGGCTGCAGAAATCTTCTAGGAGCTTTGCATTCATGGAGGCATTATAACACTGCCATACACTTTTTCTAAACCAAGTAGGAGAAATTCCAGTCTGTGACCCCTTCTGCTCTCATCTGAAGTTATACATCTATCACACATTACATAAATACTACAGAACATTTTACTGAACTAGCGTATCTTCTTCCACAAACAAGTACTGTCACCTGTTGTCCTTTGAAATTAGTAACATTTGACTGAATAGTTCAGGCACATGGATATTTTTGGTGAATCATAAATCAACAACAGACTTTTCATTGAGTTACGATGAAGTTGAATACATGCCTTGCTTTTCAATATTTTAGATACTTTCAAAAGTTATCAGAAAGATTTTAAGTCACCATCAGAAATTAAATCTATTAACTTTAAAATTCCATTTAAAATAAACCTGAAAACTTAAAATGCAACAGAACTACATGATCCCACTGTTAAAGCCCAATGAAATTCCCTATCTTTTCTCCTACTTCTCCTTTTATAGTCTCCTTAGACTAAGAAGCTTCATGACTGCTAAGCACTTCCCAAAGCACCTTGATGTATGAAGCTCTGTCTCAGGGAGCTTATGGGTTAGGATTAAAGGGCAAATTATTAAGAGTGACACTGTTGTGGGTGATTGCTACAGGCTGCCTGAGGAGGAGGAGAAGCAGATGAGGTCTTATACAGACGGCTGGAAATAGCCTCTCAGTCACTGGCTCTGGTTCTCATGGACAACTTTAGCCAACTAGACATCTGCTGGAGGAATCACACAGTGAGGCATAAAAAGCCCAGGAGGCTCTTGGAAAGCACTGACAATAACTTCCTGGCACTGAAGGAGCAACTAGAAAAGGCATGCTGTTTCTTTACTAACAAATAGAGAATGTATGCTTAGAGATATGAAGGTTGGGGGCAGCCTTGGCTACAGTGACCATGAGATCATTAGTATCCTGTGAGGAAGAGGCAGGTCAGTGAATAGGATCACAACCCTGGACTTCAGGAGAGCTAACTTTGGCCTCTTCAGGGACATTCTTGAAGAACCCCAGGGGAATATACTCTACATGGACAAGGGGTACAAGACAGCTGGTCCAAGCAGTTCTGTGGAGAAGGAGCTGGGGGAAAGAGCAAGATGTCCATGAGCCAGCAGTGTGCCCTTGTGGCCAAAAATGCTAATGTTATCCTGGGATGCATTAGGAAGAGCATTGCCAGCAAGCTGAGGGAAGTGATCCTGCCCCTCCACTCAGCCCTGGTGAGGCCACATCTGGAGTGCTGTATCCAGTTCCAGGATCCCCAGCACAAGAGACATTGAGCTCCTGCAGCAGGTCCAGGGGAGAGCAACAAGGATGATTAAAGGGATGAGGTTATCATGAGGACAGGCTGAGGGAGCTGTGCCTGTTTTGCTTCAGGAAGATAACAGAGGAGCCCTCATCAATGCATATAAGTAAGCATATATAATATCTGAAGGGAGAGTGTGTTGAGAATGGACTGAGACTTTCTAGTGGTGCCAAGCAATAGGACAAGAGGCAATGGGCAGAAACTGATGTACACAGGAAGTTCCACCTGAATATGAGGAAAAATTTCACTGTGAGCCTGTGGCTGAGCACTGGACCAGTCTGCCCAGAAGGATTGTGCAGCCTCCCTCTCTGGAACTATTCAAAAGCCATCTAGGAACAACCCCAATTAACATGCTCTAGGGACAAGCAGGTTTTGTGGGCTAGATGACCTCCAGGGGTACCTTCTAACTTCATCCCTTCTGTGTGATTATTTACTAATTTTTGAGCTAAAGAATTGCTAAAGATATGTGCTAAAGAATGATCTCCAGAATAACTGCAGTCACATCCAAAGAACTCATTGGGAATATTTATAACCAAGTCAGATGGTCAGAAGCTTACAACAAAGAAGTGAGGATTTACTGTAAAGAGGATTAGATGAAAACCCAATACATCTTCAAGAAGTTTCAAATATGCCCTAAAAAAATTAGAAATAAACAGCTTGACTTAATTTGCTAAAAAACACCAAGGAAACACAGCCATTTTTCACATTCAAGTCATTCGTCTATATATATCCTAGGCATAGAGAAAAGCTTAACTCTTACTTTGTGTCAAATGAGTCAGTGAACTATATCTCTATCCAAAAAAAAAATCACCATCCTATTAGTTTTCTTCTTGGCAATCTCAGAAAAGACATCACGGGTTTAACAAGCAGGAACAATTTGTTATCCTTCATTTTAAGACGGTTGGAAACACACTGAGAACACTCAAATGAGGAGTTGGCTGTGAAAGGGCTGATCACTGATGAGGGCCAAGCTGGCCATCAGTCAGTGGGTGGTGAGCAACTATACTCTGCATTATTTGTTTTTCTTGCGTTTTGTGTCTCTCTGCTTTTTATTACTATTATCATTATCACATTTTATTTCAAATTCTGGACTGTTCTTGTCTCAACCCACATGTTTTACATTCTTCTGATTCTCTTCCCCATTCCACCAGGGTGAAGCAGGAGAAAGTGAGTGAGCAGCTATGTGATACATAGGGACTAAGCTGCCACAATGATGTAGTAGAGTGATTTTTGGTAGGCATGATTCGTTCCAAACATAATAACCCAAAATAAAATCAGCATAAAGCATTATACTTATCTATTATTATATCTTGTACAAGACATATTTCAAGCTTCTAAGAAAAGCAACTAACAAGGGTGCAGTAACTCTCCAAATAAATTTCTATAGGTTGGAGACTCTTTTTGTAATGGAGTAATCCCTGATGACCACTGGAAAAATAAACAAAAGCTACATACACACACTTCTGAAAGACCCTTTGAGAAGACAAAATAGACTAAATAATTAGAAACTAATACTGCATTCTTTTGTAGGAAAAACTATGGGGCAGCAAACAAATCTTATAGACAAATGCATTCACATAAAAGGCTGGAACATTTAAATAAGAAAGTACATATGTAAATAATAAAGCTGTACATAAGTTCAAAGTAACAAGATTCATCATGCCAAACTATTTATTAGACAGGGTAATAACATACACTGCATTTCTAATCTCTAGAGACAACATCTCTAAACTGAAATAAAACATCTGATGTGATCTCTCAACTGACACACAGGAAACCAGAGCATGGCAAGCAATAGCCCTAAGAAAAAGAGTCTGGAGATTAGAGTAAGATGATGAATTAAAATGAGTCAACAATATGTCACCAAAAAGACAAATGACAGATTGGGGCATTATTAATATACATGTGCTATTAAAACATAAGAGGTAATTACTGTTCTGCCTTGGCACTCACTGAGTCTTGGCAGGAACGCTGCAGAAGCTGTGACCCCCACATGTAAGATACAAAACATTTTATACTACCAGCGCACAGTGACTGCACACTTTTGGGTACCACACTTGAACAAGGGAAATTAGAAGTGTCATATAGAATTTACCAAAGTTTTGGAAAACAAGTCTTTCACTTACATATACAACTGCTCCTAAAGTTATATACATCTGCAATTGACTTCACTTCTAGTTCTTTTCTTTTAAAACAAATTGCTGATTAAGAGACTTATCTAGGAATTCATAACTGAGGCAAAGTTCTGGCATATTGAAGGCAATGAGAACTTTTATTTCAGTTGGGCTGTGATCATTAGGCTGCGATCATTAGGCTGCAACCAATACTGTTAAGAAGAGCTAAAGAAGGTAAAAGGAAACAGATCGTAAGATATTCGGACAACATTTTCCTTGATTATTTTTCTATTCATTTGCTCAATTTAGAGAAGAGGGTCTAACTCAATTATCAACAGAAAGGAAAAAAAAAAAAAAACAAAACCAAAACACTAACAGTTTCCCAAAGTTGAGTGAGAAACCATTTAGAAGTAGTCATCAGCAGATCAATTTCATGAAAAAAATTTCAAAGCACAAACCTTTCAAAAAAATCTGTCCTTGTGCAGAAGCAATTTAACAGGATGGCAACAGTTAAACATTCTGCTCCTTAACAGAGCTAGCCAATAAATCAAAGTCTGAATTTTTACTGCTCCAGTATTTAAACATAGTCATAAGAATTATTTAACCTTATAGCATAAAACTCAGCTGATAATTTTTTTCTGACTAACACCTAATAAAATTTATTCTTGCAGAATTGTAGAAAAGTTAAACACAGTCTACCCTCTTCACAAAGTTTCCTGTTACAAGGTTGCATGGTTTATGCATATGTTGTATATCATTACTAAAAAATTCCTCCATATAGCACCCTCTTTGTTGTAACACTCAAATATACTTTGCCTCTAGGCCAGTGTATAATAAAAGTAAAATTAATTCAAGGCCATTTGCTGAGAAAAAGATAGGTTCAAGGCATTTTCACACTTTTCTGCTCATAATATTTTCATGTCAAAGCTGTATTTTCTTTTTTCCTTCCCTTCGCTATTGTTTTATTATCTGCTTTTATTGGTAGAGTATCCATGAAACAACTTCAAATAAATTTGAACTACTCCAGAAGCCAACTTAAAGCATTAAAATTTCAAATGAAAATGTAAATTTCAAAGCCTGTGCTTGTTAAGGGGGATCTGATACTAAATCATTATCAACTCATTTGAAGAGTTATAGAAAACTGTGGTTAATTCACTTACTACTTAAGTATTAGATAATGCAAGTATGTGGAATCGCACAAAGCAGTAACAGTGCTTTTGCAGTGCAAAGCCATTATCTATAAGTAAACATCATTCAAAAATAATTCAGCAGCTAAGAAAGCAAAGTTATTAAACTATGATTTTTGCCTGTCACTAAGTAAAATTAGTATTCAATTCAAGAACAACCCAATAGATTGTGTCCCCAACTGGTAAGCTATCAATATGCTATTTCTTTAGTTCTTAAGAAGATGAAAAAAATCTTTAAAAATGAAAAAAAGAAATTAAATGAAAAAGAAAATTAGAAGTATTCAGAGTGTTTATACATCCAACTTAATGTACCACTTGCACCCTGAAGAACCACAGAATTCAATCCTCACCTGGGAAAGAGAGTCCTCCTACTAGAGCATGTGATCATTCACACATATCCTAAGTACAGCAGAGAGCAGCTCAGGAAACCTGCACTTCATTTACTAGTCATCAAAGCAGAGAACTTTAGTATTCACTCCTTACACACCATTGTTTGTCCATATATGAGCTACTATCCTGCCCAGCATTCAGTCTACTGCACAACTGACCACAGGAAATTTATGTGCTAATCTGTAAAGCCACCTAAGTTTCAAGTAACAGCGGCTTTGTTTTTACTTAAAAGCCCTTCTCTACTCTTCATGTTACTTCAGCAGAAATTTATTGCATATACTTCCCTCAAACATAAGTCAAATCTGACTCAAGGCAACCAAGGGAAAGACTGAAACTGTGGCCTGATCTACAAACTTTTTCAAAGAAGTAATAAGGGCACTTTTCTTCTACTATAAAAAGCATAATACCAGCATTTCTTTTAAGCAAGCTCATATCAGTAAATCTCTTTTCAAGAACAGTCGCACATAAGAAGTAACAACATCTTGACTGTTTCTCAAGATGTAGAAGGACTTAAGCTAACAGTATAAAGTGGCTAAGTCTTAACCCATCCAACAGAAACTGGAAAGTAGGACTAAGAGTCATTTTCCAAACTGTCTTCTTTCTCAGATTTCTCGACAGGCAGGAAAACATACCATGTATAAATACCTTCAACATGGACACGACAAAGCCAAGGTACAGGTCAGTTTATTCTGTATGCTGTAGGTACAAAATTAAGGTACCTTCAGCACTAATTACCTAAAAATCATGTTAGGAAAAGACAATAAAAATTAATTACAAAGTAATAGGGATTTATTTGCACTGAGTCAAAAAAGAGTTTTGCTTAATGTCCATTCCCCGCAAGTCTTTTGCTGTGCCAATACATAAATTCATGAGATTCTTAAGCAGCTGTTAATTATCTCAATGAATCTCTGCATGATTATGCATCTATAAGGAGTCTTAATATTTTTACATGAAGATAGCTTACTACTACTATTTCATACAACTCATGTCAACAATGACAAATTGATTAACCAAAATTCTGAACAGGTAGAACAGATCCAATTCATCATTATTTTAATTAAAATAACTAGGCTTACATGATTTTGGCATAACCATAAAAAAACAAAACAGGGGAATGATATAAAATTATGACCAAATTCTATCAATCACAAAATATAATACTAGCTCAAAATCCAATCACTACCAGCTACCAAAAAAACCCCTCTTCTCACTGTTTTTTTCAATCAACTTTATTAAGACTAAACAGTATATGGAATATTGCTTAACAAGACTTAACTGTTTCTAGATTAATACCAGTTCTATGCCTTAGAAACTGAACTGGAGGCACACTGCATGATAAGGAGGAATAAAAGAAATTCTCAACTAAAACATTATATCCAGTTCACTTGCTTCCCTCTATTCCTATCTTTTAACAATGGAAAAACATGCAACTTATTTATCAGAAGCTTTCAATCAGCAAAAAACATTTCCATCACTTAGGGTTTACCAGCCAAGTACAACATTTAAATTATTTATGGGGAAAAACATTTAGAAGAGCTTGTTGTTATAGGACAAGGGGTAATGGCTTTAATAAAAAAGGGCTGATTTAGATTAGACATAAAGAAGAACTTTTTTAACAAGGAGGGTGGTAAAACACTGGAACAGGTTGTACACTAAGGTGGTGGATGCACCACTCCTGGAAATATTCAGGATTAGACTGGACAAGTCTCAGAGCAACCTGGTCTAGTTGGTGATGTCACTGCTCATTGCAGGGACCCATTAGGTCAGGTTGCTCAGGGGCCCATCCAACCTAGCCTTGAAAAATCCTAGGGATAGGACATCTCTCTTCTTTTAGTATAAAACCATTTCCATTTCTCCTATCGCTATCTGCCCTTGTATAAAAGTCACACTTTCTCCTCTCTGTAAACCCCTTTTAAATACTGTAAGACCACACCAAGGTCTCCCTAGAGCCTTCTCTCCAGGCTGAAAAATGCCAGCTGTCTCAGCCTGTCTTTGGAGAAGACACATGCCATCCCTCTGATTGTTTTTGTGAACCTTCTCTGGACCTCCTTGAACAGATCCAAGTCTGTGCTGTGCTGAGGACTCCAGAACTATAAGCAGCACTACAGATGGGGTCTCACAAGAGACAATCACATCCCTCACCCTGATGATCACACTGCTTCTGATGGAGCTTGGCCTTCCAGGCTGTAAGAACAAAGTATTACCTCACATCCAGCTTTTCATCATGAGAACACCCAAGTCCTTTTCCATAGGGCTGCTCTCAACGAGTTCATCTCCCCATCAAACCCAGGTGTAGCACCTTCCACTTTAACTTGTTGAACCTTGTCAGGTTCCCATGGGCCCACTTCTCAAGCTCTGGATGGCATCCCATCCTTCAGGTGTGTCAGTCACACCACACAGCTTGGTGTCAGCTGCAAACTTGCCCAGGGTGCACTCAATCCCGTTGTCTACATCATTGACAAAGATATTGAACAGCACTGGTCCCAAATCAGAGCTCCTAAGAGACACCACTTGTCACCAGCCTCCACCTGAACATAGAGCCATTTACTACAACTCTCCTCCTGCATCCATCCAGCCAATTCCTTATCCACTGAATAGTCCACCCAGCAAATCCACATCTCTCCAGTTGGGAGTTAAGGATGCCATGTGGACCATGTCAAACACCTTAGGGAAGCCTAAGGTAGATGATATCCATTCTCTATCCTTTTCCAACCATTGCAGTAACTCCACCACAGGAAACCATGAGACTGGTCAGATATGATTTGCCCTTACTGAAGCCATACCTTAAACATTGTTTTCCAGGATGATTTGCTCCATAATTTTCCTCCTCTCCCCAGAGGAGAGGCTCGCTAGTTGCAGTTCCTTCAGATCTTCCTTTCTCCTCTTATTATAAATAGGAGAGGGGTTTCCCTTTTTCCAGTTACAAGGACTTTGCCTGATTGCTATGATTTTTCAAATACAGTGGAAAGTGGCTCTGCAACAACATTAGTCAGTTCCCTCAGGACCCTGGGATGCATATCATCAGGCCCCACAGACTTGGGGCTATTCAGTTTCATCAAGTAGTCCCAAACCTGCTCTTTGCTTACAGCAGGAGGGACTTGGCTCTCCCAACTCCCACAAGATGTTCAGGAACTTGAGAGATGTGGGAAACCTGACTGTCAGTAAAGACTGAGGCAAAAAACCCATTTGGTACCTCAGTCTTGCCCATAACTGGTTGTTACTGGTTTTCCTTTATCATTTATCAGGGAGTACATCCTCCTTGGCTTTTCTTTCCTAATATTGTATACTTACAGAATAGCTTTCTCTTATTTTTACATTCCTCACCAAGTCCTGTTCCATCAGTGCTTTGACTTTCTTGATCCCATCCGTACACATCTGAACAACATCCCTGTACTCTCCCCAGGTCACCTGTCATCTGTTTCCACTGGCTGTGCATTTCTTTCTTACTTCTCAGTTTGAGGAGTAGATCCTTGCTCATCCATGCCAGTGTCTGCCTACCTTGCTTGATTCCTCACACATTGGGATAGAGAGCTTTGTACTCTAAGAAAAGTGACAGCTCTGGTCAGCTACTTTGTCCCTAAGGACAGTCTTTCAGGGCATCTCATTCACCAACTCCTTAATATGTGGAAGTTCACTCTTCCAAAGCTCAGGGTCCTGACTCTGTGCTCTCAGGGAGCATGGTCTTGGCAAGAAGCAAACACAAGCAGGCCAGAGTTGCCACAGCCCAGACTGCGTCCAAACTTAACCTCTCTAATGAGCTCATCATCTTAAATTATGAGCTTGAGCCAAATACCAGGTCATTGGTATTTGACTCATAAAGACTCAGAACAACATGCTACACATGTGAAAACAGAAAATACTTTCCATTATAGTTTAAGCTATGAGCAAACATCACTTCATATAATGACAGTTGAATTCTTAGCACAGCAGTCTTTGGTGGTGTAATTACATGACGCCATAATAGAACAACCTGACCTTATAAAGTTTGTGATGAATGGGTTTATATAAAGTAAAATTTCTGTAAAGCTGAATCCTCACCATAAGTAAAGGTACAACATAAATCATAAAGGTATATGCTTTTTCACCTTCATCTCCTTAAAAAAAAAAAAAGACAGCTTAAGGTAGAGTACCCTTAAGGTCTTTAAATTTCATATCTGAAATAAACCATGAAGTCTACAATCTGATCATAACTTAAGGGCTGTGACATTTTGTGGCTAGGTTAAGAGTTCACTTGGTTCAAAACTAGGGCTCAGCACCACTGACTCATGATTTCATCATGAATCATTCTATGTGCTAGAATTGGAGCACTGGATGACAAACTCAACTTACAGCTCTAAGACCATGAGAAAGAGGTCAGAAATATGAAAAGGAAACATGCATTCTAAACAACAAAGGCAGTGTCCTTAAAGTTAAGTTCAACTTTTGAAAGTCTGGGCTAACAATATTGACTTTTTAAATACAAAATTAATAGCTGATCTTCCTATGTCCCTTCTTGATAGTTTCTTGTTTTCATTTTAGCACCAGTGTTCCAAGATAGCAAGGAATAAACGTATAGCTAAAACAGCAAAGAAATGTAAATATCAGCATTATAATCCTTTGCCCCAGATTTCAAAGTTCTAATTCTCAACCAACTCTGTCTACACTAGGCTTGACCTCTATTTTCATCTTTGTAGGTGTTTTCCATTTACTATTTTTAAACATTTCCACTTCCAGTTCTAGCTAAACTTACAAGGGATTTAATAGTCATTTCACACACCCCTAGGCCTTTAACAGTTCTGCTGAAAGCAAGAGTCAATTTTATTTCACCTTTTTGCAAAAGCTCTACAACCAACAGAATACATTTTGTTTCAACAAATGAAAGACTTTTAGCTATAGAGGTTTTCAGAAAGTACTTTTGTGCTTTCTATACCTCACTAAGTGCTGCAGTAAATATACCTGTAGAATCAGTTCAAGAAAAAGTGCAGCTGACCAGTAACTGTTGTGAGAGGCCCATCTAGTGGTGACAAGCACAATTCACACTCTGCTATTTTTAAGAAAAATGTCCACCGTTAATCTAATGCAAGCCACTGGTCAACTTCTTATATTTTTCAGATCCTATGCTGTTTTAGTGTGTGGTTCTGGGTTTCATATTTAGAGTTAGTAAGCTCTCTTCACAGAGTAGGTAGGCAAAACAATTCCTCTCTAGCCTGGGACCAAGGACAAATTTTAGGCACAAGAGTGTAAATAACAGTGAAGGAAGAGAAGGAACAAGGAAGATGGAGCTTCATAGCCTGAAGCTGTATTTGGACAATTGACTCCAGTATGCTAATGGACCAAAACCTATAAAAGTGTGAGACTTTGTGACCAGGCAACCAGTTTTGTGATCATTTGTATCTTTGATTCGGGTGTAGCCCCAGCAGGGTTTCTGCACTGCCCAAGCTCTATCCTTTCAATAAAACACCCTTTTATATTTTTATTCTACCTAGTCTCTGTTTCCAGGTCAGCCTGCCCAGGCATCAGTGTCATCTTCAAACTTGCTGAGGGTGCACTCAACCCCACTGCCTAGATGACTGATGAAGACAATAATGAGTACTCGTCCTACTACAGATGCCCAAGAAGCACCACTTGCCATTCTGCAGTTCTAAAGGACAGTGAAGAGTGTGAAGAGAAAGCCTTATAAGGAGCGACTGAGTTCACTTGATTTGTTCAGCCTAGAGAAAAGGAACACGAGAGGAAATATTGTGGTCTTCAACATCCTCCTGAGGGGAAGCAGAGGAGCAGGTACTGATCTTTCACTCTTGTGACCAGCGACAGGACATGAGGAAATTACAAGATGGTGAGTCAGGAGAGATTAGTTTGGATATCAGGAATGTTTTTATTTTTTTTTTTCCACATAGAGGGTGGTTGAGCAAGCTCCCCAGGGAAGTGGTTGCACCACCAAGCCAGTCTGAGTTCACAAAGCCCACAGTGTGGTTCTGGGGTGTCCTGCACACAGTCATGAGTTGGACTGGATGATCCTAATGGATCCCTTCAAACTCAGGATTTTGTGTGATTCTCTGATTCTCTGATTCTCTAGATGCAACCATACAACCTATTTATCATATATATATATATATATATATATGAACAGCCCACCCATCACCACCAGCTCTCTCCATTTAAAGAGACAGATGTTGTGGGGGAATGTGTCAAAGGCATTACATAAATCCAGATAGAGGACATCCATAATCCTTACCTTATCCACTGATGCAGTCACTCCATGGCACTCTACCACTAGGCCACTAGTTGATCTGTCAGGACTCATCCTTAGTGAAGCCATGCTGGCTGTCTAGAGTCACATCCTTGTTCTCCAATGTGCCTTAGCACAGCTTCTAGGAAGTTCTGTTTCATCATGTTTCCATACACAGAGGTGAGGCTGACAGGTCGGTACTTCCTGGGGGGGGGCTCCTTTCCAGACTTTTCAAATGCATTCAATGTTTCCCGTTTTCCAGTAACCCTGGACTTCACCTGCTGCCATGACTTTACAAGAATCACAGAGTGTAGACTGGCAACTGCATCAGAAAATTCCATCAGGACTCTGGGATGCCTCTCCATCATGTCACATAGACTTAGGTTCCTCAGGTAGTCACAAAACCAATCTTTCCTTGCAGTGGGAGAGACTTTGTTCTCCCAGTACCCATTCTGCTCTCTATCACTTGAGAGGTGTAGGAAGACAGATTACAAGTGAAGACTGAGGTAAAAAAATTAAGTTTCCCAGCCTTCCACTTGTCCACTCTTACCACTGTGCCAGTCTTGCTTCCTTTGACCTCCCTTTTCTGGTTAATGTACCTGCAGAAGTCCTTCTTGTGCTTTGCACACCTCACCAAGTTCATCTCCAGCTGGCACCTTGGCTTCTCTGACCCCATCCCTACTTAACCAGACAGCATACCTATATTCTTCGCAGGTCACCTCTCCCTGTCTCCACTGGCTGTGCATTTCCTTCTTGCCCTTTAGTTTTACCAGCAGAGGCCAACTCAGACATGTCCATCTCTTACCTGCCTTTCCCAGTTTCTCACACCTGGGGATCCTGAGTTCTTGCACTGTATGGAAGACATTCTTGAAGCTCTGCCATTTTCTGACTCTTTGTTCCTGAGGCCAGTTTCACAAGGGGTTCAACTAACTCCTTAACAGTGGGAAGTTTGCTTGCCTAAAATTCATGATCTTGAATTTAATTTTCACCTGTCCCATACCCCTCAGGACTGCAAACTCAATATTTTTTCTTCTTTTGTCAGTATTACATTATATGGCTGAATAGAATCCACTGCTCTACCACTGAAGGTATAGGATTAAGAGCTTCAAAAAAAAAAGGAAAAAAAAGCATTTCTCTTCAGCAAGAGAAATCTGAGCAAGACTGAGCAATTTCATAGATCAAGTTCTGTCAACTCCTACAGCATTCATGGCTTACTCAGATGAGAAATCTTGCTCCTGGGGGACTGACATTCACCCTCCTCCCCAACACTCCCAACAGCATGCTTTCTCCATACACATGCTTTTCTCCTTCTGTTCAACTGCCTTTCTCCTGTGTCTACTTCAGTAGCTCTGCAAAGATGACCTGTGAAGAGTCTCCTTCACCCTCACATTGTTTCAAACATGCTTGAGTATAGCCACATTAGTAACAGACAGCAACAAATGCGAAACCTCTCCCCATATTCCACTTCTAGACCATGGTGCAGAAGGCAGACTGTTAGCAAAGCAAGCTCATTGCTGCAGGCTTACAGCACCACTGTGAATTAACCTCTACTGAAGGCGAGAGACGCTAGTAGCAGATGCCTGAAAAGAATTACAGAGAAGCCTGTGGAAGTCTGATGACAAAAAAAAAAAAAAAATTTAAAAACTCTCAAAGGCACACCAAAACAACCGCCAAACAACCAGGACAGGCATTTGTTTACTAAAATTAACAGCACTTGCTAGACCTCCTTTCTGGTTCATTCTGGCTGGTCTTGCAAGATGGAAATAAAACCGTAATACTGTCGATCATAAGCCTCAAGGACAGAACAAGATATTAAAGATGATACTTAAAAAGCCTGAAATAGATTCACTGCAAAAGACTTGGGGCAAGATGTAAAGCATATCCTTGGTAAGAAATATAATCAGATAGTCCAGGAAAGCCACATAAAAAGAACATTCACAGTCCAAGAAATCCAGCAAAAAAGAAGAATCCTTCATTTCCCAAAAAGAACTTTCCCCAGTGTCCATTTTGCCAATTTCTCTGATGCTTCAACACATGCCATACTAGCTTCCTATCAGGTACCTGAATATTCACTGTAATTTTCCTGTATTTAGGTCTTAAGCAGAAATCATCTTGACCTTAAAATGCAAACATACATTATTCATTACATAACACAAGTCCCTGACTTCTTTGTTTATTTATGACTTGAAATCATACTTTGTCCAACAGCAATTAACACACATATGTGAACTGGAGCATGTGAAGGAAAAAGGAAAAGGTAATTAGCACAACACGCTAACATAGAAAACTCAGAAAAGTTTACAAAACTTAGCAGAGTTCCTTCTGCTGTTCTTGATGGTTTGTCAGGATTGGCCACTGATTTCAACCATCCTAGGTGTTGAAAAGTGTTTGGCTTGTTGAGTAGATTCTAGAGTAAACGTTGCCCCCTGTCTCCCTAGCTCGCAAAGACACCTTCTTCATTAGATTACTTGCATCCACCAGAGCTCATGAGACAGGTGTGGCATCAAGACTGAGCTGGTGGTCCAACCTCTGCTTAGAGGTCTCCATGGTAAAAAAAACATGCATGTCAAAAAAACAGAGAATTTATTCTGCAGAACTGCATGGTGATACATGTTTACTTATTTTACTCTTTCTGAACTGTTCCAGACACTCGCACTTAGTTTACCATCCCTATATATTAATTACTGTAACACCACTGCAGAATGTCAGACCATTATTCCCTCTTCTCAGATTTAGGAACCTCTGTGTTAGCTTTCTGCTTTTAACAGGAGCATGCCCATACCATATCGTGCTGGTTTGAAAGCAAAA